>CP125975.1:417506318-417978818 GCA_030063025.1 Avena longiglumis | reverse complement strand
CCTTTAGAGTAGAAAATGTTGGTTCACTTCTTGATCTTGCAAATATCACACTCTTCTAACTTCACTACAATTCAATCAAGAAAACACATATTCAACACAACATTCAAACATTTTGTCACACATAAAATAACAAAAACAAGGTCATGCATGCTAGCATGCAAAAGATAGTTTTATTTGCAAAAGTGGTTTCTACTAGGCTCTAAACATTATAAGGTTCAAAAGTGGTCATTTACTAGAGTGGTAAAACCATTTGCAAAAGGTTTTATCTATAAATCATTTTTAAATCAAATCAATATTTTATGTGGTTGAAAATGCTTTTAGCAAAGCAATATTCTGTAAAGAGTTCACCAAATATATTTTAATTCTCAAAAATTGGTGTTTAGGGTCAGAAGGTTTGAATCAAACCATTTCCCAAAGGTTTTACTCAAAAATCATTTCTAAATCATAATCAATATATTTATTTGACTAGAAATGAGTTAATTCAAATATTTACTCCTTAACCTCACAAAATACATTTTTAAATCCATAAGTTGGTTCCTAGGGTCAGTAGGTTCACAACAAACCATTTTGCAAAGATTTCACATTAAAATTATATCTAGAACAATTTTTATATTCAAATTAAGCCTACACATGTTTCTGCAAATTCAATCAATTTTACAGAAGCAAAACATTAAACAAAGTGCATGGTTGAAAAGTACTTGTTCTGCTGAATCCATTGATATAAAATTTGCAAAATTTGGACGTGTAGAACTAAAGTTATGAATTTTACAAATTTGCATATCAATCAGATTCTAATTCTGTTTTTAAACAAAACCTTGTCCACGTGGCGTAATTCTATTGGCCAGTACCGCTTCGTGCGGATCAGCCTCTGTGGACCGTAGGATCTAACTTAAAACGCACGGCGCTGATCAACTCGTACCCCTTCAGTTAAGATCTAATCACAGCCAGACGATCGTGATCTAACGGACTAGGTTGCTTGGTCAAGGATTGGCGGCGCTGCGCGGCGGCGACTGGCGGCGCGGCTCTGCTTGCGGTGGTTCTGGAGAAGCAGGAAGGAAGGGAGGGAGAGGAGATGCTCACAGGGTTCGCAAGGGTGCAGAGAAGCTCGACGTGGTCGTAATAATCCAAGGGGCGCACGGTGAGTCAGGGATTGCTCGCCGGAGTAGCTCCTGACGACGGATGCTCTCTGTTGAAGTCAGAGGCGAGCTTGTAGGCCACGCGTGGATTATTGGAGGGCACCTGGAGATGCACAGGAGACAGGCGAACCAAATGGCGTAAGTCGCAACTCGAGGCGCGCATGAGGTTGAGGGCTAAGACTCACCGGAGTTTCGGCAGAGGGCGGCGATGCTCAGAGGCAGACCGAGGCGAGCTCCTGGGGCACGCGCGGGCGAGTGGGAGGCACTGGAAGGTGCGCCTAGAGGTGGAGAACCAGCTCGCGTGCAGATGGAGGAGAGGGGCGGCTGGACGGCGCCGGAATTGGCCGGGAGAGCCGTGGAGATAGTGTCAGTGTGGGGGCGAATTGGAGCAGCCTAGGGGCAGGGAGTGGCTGGAGTTTGGGGGGAAAGATAGAGGAGGAACGAGCGGTTTTGTACGCGTGGTCAGGGGCGAGAATAACGCCGGCGGTAAGTCGCATTCATCGCCGGAGTAAATCGGCAGCAACGGCTGGGGACGTGGTCGCGGGGTTGAAGACGATGTGCTGGCGTAGTGGGGTCCGTCTGGCAATGAGGGAGAGAGAGAGGGATATGGGGCCACTCGTCAGCGTCTCCGCGGGTCCTTTTTCGAGTGAAAAACGGTTCGCTGAGAGGGGGGAAAAGTTGGGCTGCGAGTTGGGCTGCTAGGCCTGTTTGCTGGGCTGGGTTTGATTCACTTTTTTTATACAGAAGCTTTTTCCTTTTTCTATTTGAATTTCTATTTTGGTTTTATTCAAACAATTCAAACACCCAAATGAATTCAAACCTTTGCCAAACTTTGTGTAGATTTTAATTCTGTTTAACAACACAATCCAAAGTCCAAAATAAAATATTTTTTATTCTTTTTAGGATCCATTAATAATTAAATAAATAGACCTTAGTTATTAATTCAAATAGGATTTGATTTATTTTAAAAATTCTATTTGAAATCTAAAATAATATCAAAATCATTTCAGTAGGTTTTATTTGAAAATATAAAACACTTGGAAAACTTATTTAAAATAAAATAACAAGTTTTAATGTTTATTTAAAATGGAAAAGCTTTTACTTTAATAAAATTGGAGATTAATAAATCCTCATTATTTAATTTAGATAAACCCTTTACTCTTTTTATCAAATAGAAATATTTCATTTCAAAGGCTTGGCCAAGATTTAATTTGGCTCTATAAAATAATCTTTATTTATAATTCTACCTTTGCTTTTGAAAACCAATTATTTTTATTAAAAGATCCAAAAATAGTAATTCCAACTATTAAAACTTTCTTTATTAATTGTTTATCTTTTTAAATCCCTTTAGGATTTTATTTGATCAAAATAGGTTTTGATGTTTCCAATTGGAATCAAAAGTTTCTTCTCACCCTAAATTTCAACAAAATTTTATTTTTTTTATTTATTTTTCACATTTAAAATTTGGAAAATTTTGGGATGTGACAGCATGACCAAGCAAGGCAATAACAGTCCAGCAACTAGAGCAGGAACTATTTTTTGTGTGTTTTTGAATAAAGTCTTGAGTTTGTCTTGTTTTGGACGTATCAGGGGCAAAGTCTTGAGTTTGTGTTGTGTAGGTCTCCACGTTGCTTGTAACACCTGTGTGGAGTTTCCTTCCTCCTACTGGTTCGATAACCTCGGTTTCTTACTAAGGGAAAACTTGCTGCTGTGCTCTTCACACCCTGCGCTTGGGGTTACCAACAAAGTGTCACGTCGAGCACCATCAAAGTCTTTCTGGCGCCGTTGCCGGGGAGGCTAAGGACGTCTTCACTAGGGGAGTCCTTCACTCCCTTTCTCTTTACTTTGTTTTTAGTTTGCTTAGTTTTTTTTGCTTGGTTTTGTTTGCCTCTTTTTATCAAAAACTCCAAAAAATTTTAGTTTAGTTGTGTTTGCTTTCCCTTATCAAAAACACAAAAAATTTAGTTCCCGCTCTAGTTGTTGGTCTATTATTGCCTTGCTTGGTCATGCTTTTTATCAATGGATGGTTTCTTTGAAACTAGTTCTTATTGGCAAGGTGGGTTCACGGGAGAACAAAAGTATTATTATAAGGAACACCGTTTGTCACAAAAAGGGAAACACTTATGGGAACAAATTGATAAGTTGAGTACTATTGCTAGAGACGTGTGCTCTACTTATAATGTTACTTATTGCTTTGATAAAGCTTGTTGCTATAGGAGGTATAAACACCTACCCTTTCAATGTGAGTATAATGATAATGTTAACATATCTTCTTATGTTAAAGGAAATTATGATTTTGATGATGTGGAACAAATTGAAGAATTTATTGCCTTCAAGGGTGCATTTGAACTTGCCAGTTTGCTTGAGAATACTGATGATGCACCTTATAAACATGAGGTTTTTGAGATACTTAAATTTTGCTTTGATAATTACAAGGAAGAAAATAGCTATATTCTTGAATATTTTAATAGGCGTTTTCCACATTTGGAAGAGACCAATGCCTTGCAGGAGCCTATGGAATAAGAAATTGTTGAAACTGGAAGCTCATTAGATGAAAAAGAGGGGGGAGGGGGAGTGATGAACAAAATGAGGAAGAATGGATTATCTACCCATGCCTACCTTCTAATGAGAGTAACTCTTTACCTCTTATATTATTTGATTGTCCCCCATGCTTACCAAAGAAGGATGAATGCTATGTTCCTGTGGATCCTTTTGAAATATCTACTTCGGGTAAAACCTGTGAAGGTTTTAATCCCACTATTTTTGAGCTTGATAGAAATTATGTGTTTGTAGATCATGAAAAAAGCCCGCTTTTTGTAATAGTTATATTGTTGAGTTTATTCATGAGGCTACTGAAAATTATTATGAGAGAGGAAAATATGGTTATAGAAGTTTTCATGGTACTGAAACACCTCTCTATGTGTTGAAAGTTTTGAAGCTACTCTTGTTTTATATTCCTATGCATGTCACTTTGTTCTTTGGGAATTTATTTTCTCACAAGATTCCTATGCATAGGAAGTGGGTTAGATTTATATGTGTTTTGAATTTGCTTCTTGATTCTCTCTTTGACTTCAATTCATAATTATTATGTGAGCATCTTCTCAAGCTATCAAGCCTAACTTAAAGACATTAAAGAAAAGTACTTGTTGGGAGATAACCCAAGAGTTTCCTTGAGCCTTGGAAGTTATTGATGACCCACAAGTGTAGGGGACCGCAACCGTCTTCATGGGTAGTATTACCCAATTTATTGATTCGACACAAGGGGAGCCAAAGAATACTTGCAAGCCTTAACAACTGAGTTGTCAATTCAGCTGCACCTAGAAATAGTTCTTGCTCACAGAAGTTTATCAGTAGCAACAACTTGGTAGTAGAAACAACAAAGCAACAACAACAGTGAAATGGTAGCAATAGTAACGGTAACGGTAACGGTAACAGTAGGATTTGAGTGCGGTAGGCATAGGGATGGATGGACGGGCGTTGCATGGATAAGTCTAAACATGTAACTTCAAGACCTAGGGCATCGCAGATAAATAATAACAAGCATCCAAGTACTAAACAATCCTAGGCATGTGCTCCAAATATAGACATACGTGCTCGCAATGAGAACTTGCACAACATCTTCTGTCCAGCCAGCTCGTGGCAGCGGGGCCTCTAGGGAACTACTGGCAATTAAGGTGCTCCTTTTAATAGAGCACCTGTCACGACCCGGGATCAGGGCTAGACAAATACCAGATCTTCATCTGACATAAACCTAACCTAAATTCTGAGGCGCGCAGGGAAAGATCGATAACATTACAGAACATACAAACCATACATTAATAAGGTAAACTCTTAAGAGAGTTACAAACCAGTCATACAAGCCAGGGGTCATACACCCATCATTACAACAAAAAACGGAAGCAAACAAGTTGTTCTAAACAACAAACTTAGCAAAGGGCCTAAGAGGCCTTAAACAGAAGTAGTGACCCTTCCATAGATCCTAGGCTGCTGCCCGGGAACCCCGACTACTCGTCGATTTCGACGTAGAAACCACCTTCAGTTGGAGTAACTTCATCTGTAGAAAAACATCAACAAGGCAAGGCTGAGTATAGGGTGTACTCCGCAAGACTTATGGCTAGTGGGGTTATTTTGCATAAAGCCATCTTTTGTTTTCAAAACAAGAGGGAGAAGAAACTCGTCTAGTCAGATCATTTTCAAAAGGGGATAAGAAGACTACAACTCTAGCTCTTAGAAGTCATCTTTGATATCCACCAGGTACCATCATCAACTGAACCTCTCTTCCCGGACTACCCCCTCAAACAACCCCGAGGAAGTATTCCGGATCTCACATTAGTTGACCAAGTTTTATCATTCGGTTATAGTTCTCTATGATCACAGAATCCGTTCCCAAGTCGTCCATAACCGTGGACACGACTTTTTAAAAAGATTAATAACTCTGCAGGGGTGCACAACTTTACCCACATGTACCAACAGATTCTTAATGCCAAATTATTAGCCCTCTTCCTTGGAAGGCCGACAGAGAGTGGTTGACCATGACCTTTACCTTGCTTTCGCCGAGACCATGAGTCACACACTCGGGAGATGCCGCTGTAACAGGTCGAGTCCCGAAGCCCGTCCCTAATGATGTGCGCATGGTTCAAGATTACGGATGCCGGGAATCTCTTGTTTCCGGCCACGCTTACCTACCTGTTATGAATGCACCTCCTTCACCTCCATTCAAGAACAACCAAGATGCGTATGTCGAATGGAAATCCCGAACTATGTGACTCATGGAATCTACTAGGCAAGTTAGTTGGTTGAGGGGGTTTCCAGGCCCCCATGTGGTTGTACGCTCATCTTGGTTCAAGAGGCGAGAACATCAGGTCCTAAGGGTGGAAAGTATGGGACTACAAAAACCACAACCCACGTGGCCTCCCATACAAGCCTTAGCATGTTTATCATCCATCTCTATCACATCACCACATCCTACCATACTAGATTCATTCGCATCTCCGATGCATCACCTGAATGATCAGCATCGGACCACTAAGCATGGCTAAGCTTGACCGAACTATGGCACTAGCGATGCTCATAAGCCAAACCCTAGTTATGCTAGGAGCGGTGGATCAGGTAATATAGTTCACCAAAGGGAAACATGCATCAGATAGGATTACTCTATCTACTGATAAAAGACTGTTGAACCGAATGCATATGGCGAGAATGAAAATGCTTTGTAAACTTAGGAATTCTTATGTATGAGTGGGGCTTTGCTTGCCTTGTCCGTTGTTGGAATGGTACTGCTCTTCGGTGGCGTTGACTTCAGCCTTGGGTTCGGTTCCTATTCACAAGAACCAATCACCAGAAAAGAGAAAGCAACATTCAACACATGGCATATGCAATGCTCATAGAATATGGATGATATGACAAGTTAAATAGTGCTGGAATGAACCCTAGAACATGCTTGGTCATTTTAAACGGTGTCACATCCCAAGATTTTCCAAATCTTGTAATGTGAAAATAAATGAATAAAATAAAACTTTGTTTGATTTTCAAGGCCAGAAGAAACTTTTGAATTTAAATGGAACTTCAAATCTATTTGGATTAAATAAATCCTAAAGGGATTTATAAAGATAAACATTTATTAAAGGAAATTAGAATGTTTTAAAATTTCTATTTTGAATCTTTAAATAAAAAGATTTGGTTTTCAAAAGAAAAAAAGGTGGATTCATAAATAAGGATTATTTTATAAAACCAAATAAAACCTTGGCCAAGTGTTTAAAATAAAATGTTTTGTTAAAAATAGTAAAGGATTATTTAAATAAAGTAATAAGGATTTAATATCAAATTTTATCTAAATAAAAGGTTTTACCATTTTAATTGAAACATCAAAACTTATTAAATTATTTTAAATAAGTTTTCCAAATATTCTATATTCTCAAATAAAACTTGCTTAAGTGTTTTGGATTTAAATTAGATTTCAAAATAAAGTTTCTAATAAAACAAATCCTATTTGATTTAATAACTAAGGCCCACTTTATTTAATAATTAATGGACCCTATAACAAAAAGGTTATTTTATTTTAAACAAGCTTTCCAAATACTCCTTATTTTCAAATACAACCTACTGAATGGTTTAAAATTATTTGGTTCTCAAGTGGAGCTTTGAATTAAATCAAAACCTATGGATTTAATAATTGGTATATCTATTTAATTAAAAAACAATAGACCCTATTATTAAAATTATTAATTTGAATTTGGATTTTGATTCATGTTACTAAACAGAACTAATTTCAGAGTTACAAAATTGGGTGAAGATTTGAATTATTTTGATTGCTTGGAAATTGTTTGAAATTTGAGACAGAATATAGAAATAGAAAAAGAAAAAGAATCAGAAACAGAAAAAATAAGATTTAAGCCGACCCAACCCAGCAGCCCAACAAGCCCAGGAACCAGCCCTGTTTCCTCACCCCGCAAGAAAACGTTTCACACCTCGTATCTGACCCGCCCCAAGACTGACCAATGGACCTCACTCTCATTTCTTTTCCCGCTGACCGGTGGACCCCACCTCTACTGCTCATCGTCCACACCCGCGCGACCCTGTCACCCCCAAACCTCACTGCCGTTGCTGCCTTTGAATGCCGCGTTCAATTCACAGTAATGCCGCGCGTTAATCTCGTCGTGACTGCACAATATTAAGCGCCTGCATCTTCCCCTCCCTTTCCCTCTGTCGCCATTTCCTCTCTGCCCCGAGGCTGCCCCAATTTGACTCGACACACTCCCAGCTCCGACCACCGTCTCCGACCGATTCCGGCCAAGCCACACCACCCCGAGCCTCCCTGAGCACGCTGGTAGCTTCCCCACTCCCAGACGCTTCTCCCCGTACCCTTCATTCAACCGCGGGCGCCCCGGAGCGTCGGCTTTGACAAGCTCCGACAGCGCCGCCGTCTGTTTCTTCTCCGACGACGTTTTCCAGGTGAACCAGACCGCCCCTTCACTTCTCGTTCACGCACACGGCGTTGTCTTGATCCCGCGCATCTGACCGCGCCTTCGTTTTGCCTTAGGGCGATCTGCAGCAACGTCCTCGACCTCAACCAGAGCCACCCACCGCCAGAACGGACTCCGGCGAGAGATTTCACCTGACCCCGTGCGCCCCTTGCCACATCGACCACACGTCGAGCAACACCTCGACCTCGCGAACACGGTAAGCGCCACCTCCATCTTCCTTGCTTACTAGAACCACCGCGAGCACTTTGTCTGGCCGTCGCCGCCGTCCACCGCCGCGCAGCGCCGCCCATCTGTGACCGAGCAATAGCATCCGTAGGATCTTAATCCAACGCCTACGATAGGTCACTTAAGCCGCGAAGAGGTACGCGCCCTGTGCCGTGCGATCAAATTAGATCCAACGCACCGCGTCGCCGATTCGGCCGAATCGGTACCGTCCAGTTAAAACACGCCGCGTGTCACCTAATCTGCTTAAAAACAGATTTGAAAAACAGAATTATTTGCAAACTTCAAACCCTCATAACTTTGGATCCACACGTCCAAAAATTACAAATTTTATGTCGTTGGATTCAGGAGAGCAAGACCTAACCAACCATGGCCTTAGTTTAGAAAATAGTATCTGTTAACTTACTTGATTTTGCAGATTCTTTTGTGAGCTTGTTTGGAGTAGAAAAATTGTTTAAAATTGAATTTAGGGTTAAAACCTTTACAAAATGGTTTGTTGTCAACTCACTGACCCTAGGAACCAACCCATGGATTTGAAAATTAAATTGAGAAAATTTAGAACGGATTAATTGAATTAGTCTATTTTTAGCCAAGTAAAAATAATGGTTTTATTATGAGAATGATTTTGAAATAAAAACCTTGGGAAAACAATTTGATTCAAAGCTACTGACCCAAAACACCAATTCTTGAGAGTTAGAAACTTTTTGTGAAAACTTAAAGGTTTTAGATTTGACAAAACTAATTTCCACCACATAAAATGATGAATGGATTTAAAAATGGTTTTGGGCAAAACCCTCTAACTAATGACTTTGCCATTTTGGTAAATGACCAATTTGGACCCTACAAAGTATAGAAACCTAGTAGAGACCATCCTTGCAATAGAACCATCCTTTGCATACTTATGCAAGACTTAGACTCCATTGCTTTGTGAGTGTGAAATTGTTTATTTGACTTTGGTTTGGAATGTTAGTTGATTTTGTGTTGGCTTGATTGACTTGTAGTGAATTTAGCAAAGTGTGAGACTAGCAAGATCAAGGAGTGAACCACCATTCCCTACCAAAAAGGCAAGTTACACTATCATCTAAAATCCTACTATTTTCATTATACATAGTGGATTTTGAAACATGCATGAAAATGATTTATGCTTATGCTATGCTAAATCCTAATAGGATGCCCTTACATTCCTTAGAAAAATATTGTAGTTGTACATGCTTAGCCATGCTATATTTTGAAAAGAGATACATGTTGAGATTTTACAAAGGTTGAGAAAAGGACTTGTGTTTTACATAATAAAACAAGGACTCAATGAACCACCTAGGTGGAGGACACTTTAAGTTTTGGAGAAGGTGGCAACACAAGGAACCATGTCTATGGTAATCACTTTGTGTTGGGCTCCAAAAAGAAAACCACCTAGGAAACTTAGAGATCAAACATGCTTCTCCAATTGTGGCTTTCGTGTGCAACCACATGCTATTATGGCTCTGGCTTAGTCAATTACATTAGGAAGACCCATACATTGTCTTTAGTTACTGGACATGGGGATCTGGAATGCTTCATGGGGGCTGAAGACAAAGCTAGCAATGATGTATGGGAGTACCTTTTGGAAAGACTTCGTCACATTCTCAGTCTGCCAGCACTCCATCTTGGTGAGCACCAATCCAGTAGGCCACTGGTGGCAACCAGATGGGATTGTGACATGTGGGTAAAGTGTACTCCTTCTGCAGAAGTTAATAAAAGCTAAGTACTTAGCCGTGTCCCCGGTTATGGACAATACTGAGCAACTAAAGTTTGAACTATGGGAGATCTCGACATTCCAACTTCTAAAATAAAAACTTGATGCACTTGTGTGTCTACCAAGGAATTCAAAGAGATTTTGTTAAGCTTGATGCACTTGGGGTTACCAAGGTGCTCAAGAGATTTTGATGAAAACATGAATACTTGGGGTTACCAAGGAACTCATGAGATATTATAAAACTTGATGCACTTGGGGTTACCAAGGTGCTCAAGAAATTTTGACAAGGACTTGAACACTTGAGTGTCTACCAAGTAGTTCAAGGGATTCTTGGAAAAGAGATTTGACAAAGGACCAAAATCATTTTGAAAAGATAGGATAAAAATATAGCTTTATGCAAATAAGCCTAAAACTCTACTTAGCCAAATATGCATGTATTGATAGGATCCACTTATCTTAGATATAAAAGTGAAACTTGCCAATACAATTCAAAATGTATTGACCCTTGTGGCTGTAACTTGTAATGTTACAGGTTTGATTGATTTTAATGAAGATTGTTTGATTAGGATTACAAAGTCTACAACCAACATCTGCCTGTGGCACTATGAAGATGAAGGACCCCATGACTATAGTTATTCCGCTGCAATGTAATGTAATAGCCAAATGAGCTATGTATGATGTAATAAAATTATGTTATTCCTGGTTATAAAGTTATGTTATGACCTTTGTATCTTGATATTTCATCTTAAACTGTGGATGCTAGCTATTGATCCAGGGACTAGCATTGTAAACACAGGAGGGATCTACCTTATTAGGTTGAGACCTCTACAAACGGGGTCCGAGAGGTCCAAACCCTAGAAAAGGGGAATCCTCGGAATCACGTGTGGGGTTCAATTGGTTCTTCTAATTAAACTTGCCATCAAAGTTGGTTAAAAATGTATGATTATAGCTTAGTTAGATAGGCTTCATTTTTCTGATCATTTTGGTATATTATTTGTATTTTTCTGATTTAAAATGAATTAGTTATGAATTTTTCCAATTTTAATTCATTTTAAATCAGTTTTGAATATTTAAAATAATTTCCAACTTGGGCCCACATGCCATAGATTTAATCATTTCAGAAAACATTTACAGAAAATATTAAAACCCTGACAGACTGGTCCCACCTATCATATATTTCTTATTTACAAAAATGATTTACAAAATATTTAAGAAATAAAGAAAACAAGGAAATTTCACCACGCTGACGTCAGCAATGGAGATGCCTCAGGTGATGATCGTATCTGGCGCTAGGGGCGACGCGGGTCTGCGAGAGGGGGCGCGTTTGACGCGGGGCGCTGCGCTGGTCCAACTAGTGGCGGCGCCACCCAGGAATGGTCACCGGAGCATTGGCATCGATGACGAACAGCGGCGACGGTGAGCTCACGCGGGGAAGACGATTCAGAGGGAGAGGAAGGAAACAGAGGGGTGCGTTAGTACCATGGGCTCACCACGAGTGCGATGGAGGGGTCTGCGAGGCTAGACGCCGACCAATCAACGGCGAAGCTCGTCTGTGGCGGAGAAGATGGATTCGATGCAGCCGATTGCGGGCTTCCCTGCTTTATTCCTTTGGTGAGGAGGATCCTCACGTCGAGGCGGAACCGGTAGTGGTCTCTGGAAAGTGAGGGGTGGTTGGGAACTACGGGGACATGCGGTGGCCGGATCTAGGGTTTCGGAGCTCGCGAGAGCTCGCGATAGAGAACAAGAGGGAAGGAGAAAAGAGGATGGGGAGAGAGAGGGCAGAGCGGCGATCTTATCTCCTACAGATCGCGATGAACGGTCTTTGAAGGCGTGGATCGACGGCGAAAAGGCTTAAGACGCAATGCTTCCGTCGTCGTCGAAGATGACGAGGAACAGAGGGCCGAAGAGGTACGCGGCCGGGGCGGGCTGCTCTTGGGACAGGCTTGGGCCCCGGGTGGGCTGGCTCTGGGCTGCTGCTGCGCGCGCGAGCAACAGTGAGAGAGAGAGGAGAGGTGGGCTCGGCCCAATTAGGTTAGAAACTTGTTTCTATTTCTAGAAAACATTTTCTATTTTTGTTTTTTTGATTTTCTTTTGTATTTTCAAATTCAGATCTGTTTTGAATAATTCAAAAATACCAGATACTTCTATGAAATATATGAAATACTCAGGGGCCCTTGTAAACCATTTTGGGCTCCATTTGTTTTGATAATTTTAAAATATAGAAACCATTTGAATGGTTTTGAGAGGGAAAATTTTAGGGTTTTATTTGTGTTTGTTTTGATTAAGTCAAAGTGCAAGTATTATGCATGCATGCAATGCTCAAACATGTCTTTATTAATATTACGCAAAAGGTGGTATGTTACAGCTCTACCCCACTTACAAGAATCTCGACCCGAGATTCCTAGGTTTTAGAAAAGAAGGCAGGGTACTCAGATCGGAGACGATCTTCGCGTTCCCAGGTTGCTTCTGACTCAGAGTGATGAGACCATTGAACTTTCAGGAACTTGATGGTTTGGCGACGAGTCTTGCGCTCGGTTTCATCAAAAATACAAACAAGGTATTCTCGGTAGGTTAGATCATCTTGGAGATCCAAAGTTTCATGGTCCACACCACGAATGGGATCTTTGAAGCAACGCTTGAGTTGGGACACATGAAAAACATCATGAACCTCTCGAAAAGATGAAGGTAGATCCAATTGGTAGGCAAGTTCACCCCGTTTGGAGAGAATGCGAAAGGGACCAACTGAGCGAGTGATACGTTGGAACCGTATATATAATTTTTGATGCTCCATACTTGTTTAGTATCTACTTTGCTTTACTTGTCCACACTTTGAGGTGCTTTTTACATGTTTTCTGGTACTAACCTATTAGCAAGTTGCAACAGTGCCAGATGCCTGTTTTCTGTTGTTTTTGGTTTCAGAAAAGTTAGTAAAGAAATATTCTCGGAATTGGACGGGACGAAGGACAAAGTCAATTACTTTCCGTGGGGAACAAGAAGTCCAGAGGAGAGCCGGAGAGGCCGGCCATAGGGTCCACCCCCTAGGCGCGGCCACAGGTGGGCCCGCGCCTGGCTAGGGTTTGGTGGCCCTGGACACCTCCCGGTCTCTCCCTTCGCCTATAATAAGCCCCCGATGCAGAAACCCTGAGGACACGATCAGAAATCCACGAAACCGTCTGTAGCCGCCGCCACCATCGTCCCTAGATCAGGGGGGGTCTGAAGCTCTTCCCGGCACCCTGCCAGAGGGGAGATCATCCCGGAGGCCTTCTCTCCGGTATGATTCGTGAGTAGTTCCACCTTGGACTATGGGTCCATGTAGTAGATAGATGGTTGTATATCCTCCTTGTGCTTTCATGTATAGATCCTGTGAGCTCCGTTCATGATCAAGATCTAATCTATTTGTAATCATGCATGTTGTGTTTGTGGGGATATGATGGATACTGAGATTATTATGTTGGTTTGATTAATGGTTTTATCTTTATGATTCTATCATGTCTGTGTTGTTTGTGATCTTGCATGCTCTCCGTTGCTAGTGGTTATCTTGGCCAAGTAGTTGCTAGTGACTCCAAGAGGGAGTATTTATGCTCGATAGTGGGTTCATGCCTCTAGTTTCCAAGGTAAGTGACAATAACAGGGCACAAAATTTGTCCCATTAAAACTTATTTAACATTAAAACTAATTACCACAATAAAACTATACTCAAAATAGCTTTAAACAAGATTCTTCAAATAAAGTCATTTTAATGGTTACTATTTGTTTAACCAATTGGACATTCAGAAAGGTCTTGTTTCACTGAATCCAACGGTATAAAATTTGTAAAAATCTAACGTGGCATTCAAAAGTTATAGCAGTTTAAAGTTTGGATCTAAATCTGGTTTTAAATTCTGTTTTTGATTTAGATCCTGCCACGCGTCGCAACCTTACTGGTGCGTACCGCTTCGCGCGGATCGCGCTCTGTGGACCGCACGATCTAAGTGGGATCTGGCGGCTCAGATGCGCGCTTACCCTTTCGTTCAAGGTTCTATCTTAGCCCTACGATGCAGATCCAACGGTCCAAATCACCAGGCCAGAAACGGGCGGCGCTGGCGGTGCTAACTGGCGGCGGCGCGTCTGACTACGGCGGCGCCGGCGTTCTACATCGTCTGCGAGGGGAAGAGGGGTCTTACCAGGTTCGCCGGAGGTTGCTGAAGCTCGTCGTGGTACTGGCTTGCGGAGGGGCGTGCTGGTACGGCTTTAGAAGCTCGTCGGAGTAACGGGCGGCGTCGGTCGCTTGCAGACGTGGTGCTTGCCGAGGTTTGGCGTCGCCCTAACACGAGCCAGAGGCATCAGAAGTTGTGCAAAACGTAGGCGAACCAACTCGCGTGAGAGAGGGGGCAAGGGGCGCTCGGGTTTTACCTGAATTGGTCGCCGGAGTCAAGCGGCGGCGCAGGTGGTTTCGGTCGTGGACGGAGACGATGACCTGGGTCACGAGTAGGCAAAAGAAATGCGTCAGCAGGTGCGTAAGAACATGCTGAGCATCCTTGTTTGATCGAGAGAGAAGAGGGCGGTCAAGGCTCACCGGAATCGGTCGCCGGAGTCGCCGATCAAGCGCGGTTCTGAAGCGAAGTCGTGGGAAGCCCTGGTGGCGTGGCGTGAGATTGACCGGGGAAATGATCGTGGGAGGTGGGGATCTTATAGCAGGTGCCTCGACAAGAAACGCCTGCGTTTAATGGCCCATTAAGCCGCCATCACCGGCATCATTGCAGCTGCGACGTGGTCGCGGGCGAGGTTTGGGAAGACGATGACAACAGCGATGTGGCCCGCTTGTCGACGTGAAAGATAGGGTGGGGTCCGTTAAATCGTCGCTGATCGTGTGCGTTCGCGCGTGAGAGAAGGAAATAATTTCTCCAGGTGGGCTAGTTGGGCTCGTTTCTCTGCTGGGCCACTTTCCTGGCGCTCGGCCTTTTTTCCATTGTTTAGCTCTTTTCTTTTCCAATTCGATTTTCTGGTTATGTTTTCAAATGGTTTCAAACTCAATTTTGAATTCAAATCTTTCTGAGGTTTTGCAGGGGTGACTTGGTCTCAGAAATGAGTCAAAACCTGTGGGGTTGCCTTGCAAAGGTTTGGTCAGACTTAGATTTCAAATAAACAGAGACTATGCATCATTTGCAAATGTTTGAAATAGAGGTTTTGGAAATTATTTCTAATTTGAATATTTTGGTTAAACTTTTATACTCAATCTTTCCCATAGTGGGGCAAGTAAACAAGTTCTATATCTTTCAAGTTTCAAAAAGTGATGGCCTAATGAGTGAAATTTACTCACATGAAATCATAGCACAAGTTTCTGTTTTTGAGAAGAACCCTAAATGATGATGAATGCTTAGATGATATGAATGAGTTTTGGAATATGAATTTGGGGATGTTACAAATCTAACCCCCTTAAGATGAATCTCGCCCTCGAGATTCGGATTGGCTAGCAAATAGGTGAGGGTGGTCTTTCCGAAGGTCATCTTCTCTTTCCCATGTTGCTTCCTCTTCGGAGTGATGGTTCCATTGTACCTTGCAAAACTTGATAGTTTTTGTCCTTGTGACTCTTTCTGCGGTCTCAAGAATCTTGACAGGCTTTTCTTCATAGGTGAGATCACTCTCTAGTTGGACTTCTTCCAAAGGTATGGTATCTTTCAGAGAAGTTTCCTCCATTTCTGGGTGACATTTCGTAAGCTGACTTACGTGAAACACATTATGGACAAATGTGAGATTCCGCAATTCAACTTCATATGCAACTTCTCCCTTGTGACTTAGAATCTTGAATGGCCCAACATATCTTGGTGCCAACTTTCCTTTGACTCCAAATCTTTTCACTCCACGGAGTGGTGATACCCTGAGATAAGCTCTATCCCCAACTTTGTAGGTGACTTCTCTACGCTTGGAGTCTGCGTAGCTTTTCTGTCGGGACTGTGCTACCTTCAACCTGTCCTTAACCAATTTGACCTTCTCTTCGGCGTCTTTGATAAGATCAGGTCCAAATAAACTTCTCTCTCCCACACCATTCCATAGTAATGGGGTGGTACATTTCCTTCCGTAGAGTAACTCAAATGGTGCCATTCCAATACTAGCTTGATGACTATTGTTGTAAGAGAACTCTGCGTAAGGCAAGCTTTCATCCCAACTTGCTCCATAGTCTAAAGCACAGGCTCTCACCATGTCTTCAAGAATTTGATTAGTCCTTTCCGTTTGTCCATCAGTTTGGGGATGAAAGGCAAGATCTTGAATTCCAATCTCGTTCCCAAAGATTCATGAAGCTGTCTCCAAAAGTGAGAAGTGAACTGTGTTCCTCTATCTGACACAATACTCTTTGGCACACCGTGAAGGCATACAATTCTGCTCATGTAAATTTTTGCTAACTTGGCAGTTGTATAAGTTGTCTTCACGGGTATAAAATGAGCCACTTTAGTTAAGCGATCCACTACCACCCATATAGAATCATACCCTGACCTGGTCCTTGGTAAACCGGTAATGAAATCCATACCAATATTTTCCCACTTCCATTCAGGAATAGGCAATGGTTGAAGAAAACCTGCTGGTTTCTGATGTTCCGCTTTTACTCTGCTACACACATCACACAAAGCAATATGTTCGGCGATGTCTCTTTTGAGATTGTTCCACCAAAATCTTTCTTTCATGTCCATGTACATCTTGGTGTTTCCCGGGTGAATAGAATATGGAGAGTTGTGCGCCTCTTGTAGGATCAGTTTCCGCAACTCCGGATCTTGTGGAACACAAATACGTTTCCCGTGCCATAAGGTACCTTGTTCGTCTATATGGAAACTCTTGGCTTTCCCTAGACTTATATTTTCCTTAATCTTTTCAATTTCCTTATCGCCTTACAACTTCTCGGATCTTGTCCAATAAAGTGGGTTGAACATCTAAGGACATGAGATGTCCTTCTGGTACAATCTCCAATCTGAGTTCCTTGAATTTCTTACACAAGTCCTCTGGCAATTCCCCCTTGGTAAGGCCATTTACAAACGTCTTACGACTTAAAGCATCGGCTACTACATTTGCTTTACCGGGGTGGTATTGCAAACTTAAGTCGTAATCTTTGATTAGTTCTAACCATCTCCTTTTCCTCATGTTGATTTCTTTCTGGGTGAAGATATACTTCAAGATCTTATGATCGGTGAACACTTCACACCGCTTACCCAAAAGATAATGTCTCCATGTTTTGAGTGCATGGACGACAGAGGCTAACTCTAAATCATGAGTAGGATAGTTTACCTCATGAGTTTTGAGTTGTCTCGAAGCATAGGCTACGACTTTACCATCTTGCATAAGTATAGAACCCAAACCTTGATGTGACGCATCACAATATACTTGGAAATCCTTTTCTAAATCTGGCAGACATAGAACTGGTGCTGTCACAAGTCTCTTCTTTAACTCTTGGAAGCTGACTTCGCAACCTTCAGTCCAAGCAAATTTCTTGTCCTTTTTTAATAATTCTGTCATTGGCTTAGCAACCTTTGAGAAATTTTCAATGAACCTTCTGTAGTAACCCGCTAAGCCGAGGAAACTACGAACTTCTTTTACATTCTTGGGAGATTCCCATTCACACATTGAAACCTTAGCAGGATCAACTGCTACACCCTCTTTTGTCATAACATGACCAAGAAAACCAACTTCCTCTAACCAAAACTCACACTTGCTGAATTTGGCATAAAGTTTATGCTCTCTTAGTTTTTCAAGTATCAAGCGCAAGTGTCTTTCATGTTCTTCCTTGCTCCTGGAGTAGACTAAGATGTCATCGATCAAAACGACCACAAACTTGTAAAGGAATTCCATGAATACCTTATTCATCATATTCATGAAGTATGCTGGAGTGTTGGTTAAACCAAAAGGCATCATAGTGTACTCATACAATCCATACCTTGTGGTGAATGCTGTCTTAGGTATGTCTTGCTCTCTTATCTTGAGTTGAAAATAGCCTGACCGAAGATCAATCTTCGAGAACACACATGCTCCTTCTAACTGATCAAACAAGTCGTTGATTCTTGGCAAAGGATATTTGTTCTTGATGGTCACCTCGTTGAGAGAACGGTAGTCAATACACAATCTTTGCGTTCTATCCTTTTTCTCCACAAACAATACTGGGGCTCCCCAAGATGAAGAACTTGGTTGAATAAACCCTTTCTGCAACTGTTCTCCTAGCTGCTTCTTGAGTTCTTTCAGTTCATCAACTGACATTTTGTACGGTCTCTTAGCTATTGGTCCAGAACCCGGTACCAAATCTATCAGAAACTCCACATCTCTATCTGGTGGCATTCCTGGTAATTCTTCCGGAAATACATCCGGATACTCACACACAATTGGCACACTGTCCATGCTAACCCCCTTAAGAGAATTCAGCTTACTTCCTTTGGGTTCAAAGTTTGACTTGAATTTTATTCTTTTCCTTCGAGTTGTGAGTGCAATCGCACGATTGGCGCAATCTAGTACCCTTCATACTTAGCCATCCAATCCATTCCCAAAATTACGCCTAGTCCTTGGGAATCTAGGATTATCGAACTTCTCGAAACTTATGTTTTCCAAACTCTATAACAAGGTCCCGGCATCCAAGACTTACTATCATGTCTCCTCCGAGAACTAACTTTTATTGGACACCCAATGTTTTTGATGCAAACCCATTTCTATCAACAAATGCTTTTGATATGAATGAATGAGATGCACCAGTGTCAAAGAGTACAAATGCTGGAATGGAATTGAGTCCGAACTTACCAAAGAACGCATCAGGCTCTTCATAGACCTCCTCCACATTGATGTGGTTAACCTATCCTTTCTGGAAAGGATTTGGCTTGTTAGGTCCTTCCACTTTCTTCTCAGGGCACTCATTAGCATAATGCCCCAACTTCTTGCATTTGAAGAACTCCACTTGACTGATGTCCTTTTTAACATGCTGACTTCCACTTCCACTACCATTCCCACTGTGGTGGCTTTTATGTCCACTCTTGTGGTTCTTGTACTTGTCATTGTCATGACTGCGGTGATGCTTGTTGTCATGACGGTTGTGGTTGTGGTGCTTGTTGAATTTCCCATGCTTATGGGATCCTGAGCTGCCACTGTCATCATAGTGAGATCGTTTGTGAGACGATCCCGAGCTGTGCTTGTCGGAGTGTTTCCTCTTCCTACTCTTGACTTGCTTCATTTTACTTTCCAAAATAGTAGCCTTGTCACACAAAGACTGATAAGTTGGAACATATGCCACATAACCGTAGGTTCACTCATCATTCAACCCTCCGAAATTTTTTCCTTTTTTTGCATCGGTGTCAACTTCATCCGGTGCATAGCGCACTGATTGTTGAACTCTTCGATGTACTCACCACGGTGGCGCCGCTTGAGTTATGAAACTCCTTCTTTTTCGGACTCATCATTCACGATGAGATATGAGCGATGAAAGCCATCTTCAAAGATGTCCCAAGTCACTTCATCAATAGGAGTGGTGATTTGGAAGTTGTCCCACCATGTGGCGGCTGGTCCTTCCAATGATGTGCATGAAGACTTTTTCAGCATCCGTCCAACCCACGGTCACTAAGTCTTTGTTCACGTAACGAGCTACCATTGGCTACCATGGGATCAGTTGTTCCCGAAAACTTTGCTGGCCTCAGACGCAGAAATCTGGTGAGCATATCAAAACCCGGGGGGTTGTTGTTGTTGTTGTTGTTATTGTTGTTGTTGTTGTTGTTGTTGTTGGGGTTGTTGTTGTTATTCTGGTTTTGAATGAATGTTGTCATCATTTGCATAAGCTGTGTTTATGCATTCATCATTTGTTGCATTTCCGGGGTGATGTTGTTGGGGTTGGGGTTTGCGCGACGGGGAGGCATCTGTGGTTTGTTCAAATAGATAAGAATGAGATACCCATAGATGTTTTATGCACAATAAATCATAAGCAAACACATAACAACAATATAAGAATAAAAGTTCAACAACCACATAATAAGCTCATGAGGTAAAACACACAAATGGCAAGCCATCCACATGTCGGATGGTCCAATAATAAGTTCACAATAACAAGTATGAATATAAAAGGTAAACGAGTAGTCAAGTCTACTCATCAGCATCAATCTCCTCCTCGACGAATGTAAGACCTGCGTTCTCCATCGCGGTCTTGTTCTCCTCAATCGTAGTGGTCAAGGAATCGACCTTGGCCTTGAGAGCCCTCTTCTGGGAGCGAAGCCTCTCAATAACCATCTGCTGCTGCTCAAGCTCGAAGTCCTTGGACTTCAGTTCCTCGGTCATGTCCCGGATTTTCTTGTTCCTATCCTGGACATGCTTCTCCTGACTCTTGAACTTGCGGTCCTGGGCCTCGAACTTTGTCTCCATTTCTTTGATCATCTCATCCTGCTGTGCGAAAAGCTTGTCCTTCTCGCGTAGCTGTACCTGAAGCTCGTCATTGCCAAACATGACGTTCGTCCTATCTGTGTCCACGTGCCTGAGGAGAGTCTCTAAGTCCTAAAGATAGAGACGTATCGGCTCTGCCGTGTCCCTCGAGTCGTCCTCAAAGTCGATGGAATCTCCATCAACATCACGCCTCCCGAAGACGTGGAAGTGAGTGCCCCTAACTGCCGGAGTGCCGCCTAACAAGCGCCCTATCAGTCCTGCATGACTACCTCCATGCCTCTCTCCTCGCTGTCGTGCATCATCTTGAAGACGATGGCCTCTGTAGTAGGCTCAGTCTGACGTCCTGGCTGGTTCACCTTGAAGCCCCAGAGGTCCTTCCTCTCGAACTTGGTGAGTGGGTACACCGTGATGGTGGGAAGAGGGAGATCGAGCAAAGTGGTAAGCTCAATGATACGGGGTCCGAAACGAGTAACCTGGAACTCCTCAATAGTGGTGACGGCAATAGGCATCTATTTATAAAATTGAAAAGTTAGAACAGCACTATTTAAGATGAATACAAAACAACCATCTCATACATAACCATGGAACACAATTTTCTCACAAGTCATGTATACATAAAACCATTACATCAAACAAGGTCCAATTTATTTAAGGTATCATTTTGGAAAATAAGGTGATAGATGGTGGTCCACTAACAAAGTGTGCTTATAGGCCTATCTCACTGGATCTGGTGGCTATCACAATGTTCCTAGAGGCAATCCACCTATCTTGTTCACAGGATTTCATCACTAAGTCTATTATATCCCCCCTTAACTCTTGGTTGGTGGCTTCCAACTCTTGGGTAAGTTCCTTCTCTTTCTCTAAGTCTTTTTGGAGGTTGAGCATTCTGCACTTGACTCTAGCACTTAGTTCTTTGATAGTCCTCCAAGCTGCATCTCTGGCTGACTCAAAGAATGTGGTGTGCATTTTAGTGTTGGTGTACATGTAGAATCCCCTTTCTTTGTGGTTGTCTTCCTTGTTTTTGTACAAGTGAAGTTGTACCCACCAATACTCCACTCCTTCATCCATCACTGGAAAGCCCTTGTACACAGCTGCACCATGTGATTCCATTGCCACCATGAGGTCCTTGAGTATATTTGGAAACTCAGTTTCACACTCCAAGGTCATGGTCATGAGTGGTCCTTTCTTCACGTCTTCGTTGATGGAGTTCATCTACAAATGGAGTTGAGAATGAAAATATTAGAAAAGTTTTACGAGAAGAATAGACAAGTGTAGAAGTAGTTGTAAATTTTCCTTAATGGTTTTCAATCCTAGGGTCATAATCCTACAGGCAACACAGTGCTCTGATACCATCTGTTAGACCCCTCCTTTATAAAGGAAAGGATCCCTGTGATTGCAATGCTAGTCCCTGGATCAATGCTAGCATCCACAGTTTAAGATGAAGTACACAGATACAAAGGTCGTTTATTACATTCATTCCAGAGATAAAACATAGTCTTTTACAACTCATGGCCATAGGCCTAATACAAGAGTTTTAAGGAATAAGCAAATAAACATAAGTCTTCATCTTCATGTGCCACAAAAGCATGTTGAGTGTAGACTCATGACTCCTAATCATCATCTAATAACTGCAACATCACAAGTTACAGCCACAGAGGGTCAATACTTTGGAATAGTATTGGCAAGTGATACCTTAGTATATTTTAAGTTGACTATATTACTATATGCATTTTGGCTAAGTGTAGCTTGGCTTGCTTTGCTTAAAAATAGGTTTTACCTATTAGTTGAAATTCCTAAGTTTTCTTTGTCAAAACATTCCCAAAGAACCACCAATAGACATTGGGGTCTTCACCCTTGTTTTCCCATAAATTTTTACTTTAGAAGTTGGAGTGATGAGATTCTTGTAGCTTCCATGTCTTGATGCTCAAAAGTGTCCATTGCCTTGGACTAGGCTAAGTACTTAGGTTTTTCCATCTGCAGAGGTTGTGCACTTTCCCCACCAGACTTGGTTTCCCAAGACAGTACCTTTCGTAAGCCTTTCCTTAGTCAAATGGACGCGCTCCAACCTATCATCCCATCTACCACCAACTGTCCAAATGACTAAGTTCTAGCAACCTATATGATCAAGGCAGAGCCCATATTGCCAAGTGGTTGCACTGTAAGCTTTCTCAACACTTGGCCTCCAAATCCCTTTGTGCCTGGGTGGCTTACCACAAGTGAGATACACAACCCAAGTCCATGGCCTTGTGTAACCACTCAACATAACCCATTCTTTCCATTCCACCCAGGAGGTTCATTGGACTTAGTGGTTTTATTAGGAAAGTATAAGTCTCATGACTTAGAATATTTTCATCATAGTAAGTGTAGTTTTTCACCAACCCTTGTTTGCTATATAGCTAGGCTAAGCAAGGCATGGCAACTATTCTTAGGGAAAATTCCTTAGCAATTCTACTAGACTACATAGGATTTCCCAATTTTAGCCTTAGACAAAATAATCATGCAAACAAAATATCTAATGCTAGTCAAAAACATAGGTTAGAAATATTCATGAAAATATCACTTGCCTTGGTAGTGGGGAGAGTATCACTCTTCACAATCACAATCACAATCACTAGCAAAATCTACAAGAAAAATTATAGCATTCAATTTCACACAAAATATTCAATCAAAAATAATATGAATGCATGCATGCAAGTATTTTACTAAGTGGTGATTTTGGAAATTTTCCCAAGCATGTGCATGATACTAAAACATAACAGGGCACAAAATTTGTCCCATTAAAACTTATTTAACATTAAAACTAATTACCAAAATAAAACTATACTCAAAATAGCTTTAAACAAGATTCTACAAATAAAGTCATTTTAATGGTTACTATTTGTTAAACCAATTGGACATTCAGAAAGGTCTTGTTTCACTGAATCCAACGGTATAAAATTTGTAAAAATCTAACGTGGCATTCAAAAGTTATAGCAGTTTAAAGTTTGGATCTAAATCTGGTTTTAAATTCTGTTTTTGATTTAGATCCTGCCACGCGTCGCAACCTTATCGTGCGCATTGCCGCGGATTGCGCTGTGGACCGCACGATCTAAGTGGGATCTGGCTCGGCGCGCGCTTACCCTTTCGTTCAAGGTTCTATCTTAGCCCTACGATGCAGATCCAACGGTCCAAATCACCAGGCCAGAAACGGGCGGCGCTGACGGTGCTAACTGGCGGCGGCGCGTCTGACTATGGCGGCGCCGGCGTTCTACATCGTCTGCGAGGGGAAGAGGGGTCTTACCAGGTTCGCCGGAGGTTGCTGAAGCTCGTCGTGGTACTGGCTTGCGGAGGGGCGTGCTGGTACGGCTTTAGAAGCTCGTCGAATGTAACGGGCGTCGGTCGCTGCGCACGTGGTGCTTGCCGAGGTTTGGCGTCTCCTAACACGAGCCGAGGCATCGGTTGTGCAAAACATAGGCGAACCAACTCGCGTGAGAGAGGGGGCAAGGGGCGCTCGGGTTTTACCTGAATTGGTCGCCGGAGTCAAGCGGCGGCGCAGGTGGTTTCGGTCGTGGACGGAGACGACGACCTGGGTCACGAGTAGGCAAAAGAAATGCGCCGAAAGCGTAAGAACATGCCGAGCATCCTTGTTTGATCGAGAGAAGGCGGTCAAGGCTCACCGGAATCGGTCGCGGAGTCGCCGGTATCTTGGCGGTTCTGAGCGAGTCGTGGGAAGCCTGGTGGCGTGAGCGTGAGATTGACTGGGGGAAAATGATCGTGGGGAGGTGGGGCTCTTATAGCAGGTGCCTCGACAAGAAACGCCTGCGTTTAATGGCCCAATTAAGCCGCGCCATCACCGACAGTCACTGCAGCTGCGACGTGGTCGCGGGCGAGGTTTGGGGAAGACGATGACGGCGTGGACAGGGCCCGCTTGTTAGCGACGTGTGAAAGATAGGGGTGGGGTCCGTTCGTCAGTGATTGGCTGTGTGCGTTCGCGCGTGAGAGAAGGAAAGAATTTCTCCGGGTGGGCTAGTTGGGCTCGTTTCTCTGCTGGGCCACTTTCCTGGCGCTCGGCCTTTTTCCATTGTTTAGCTCTTTTCTTTTCCAATTCGATTTTCTGGTTATGTTTTCAAATGGTTTCAAACTCAATTTTGAATTCAAATCTTTCTGAGGTTTTGCAGGGGTGACTTGGTCTCAGAAATGAGTCAAAACCTGTGGAGTTGCCTTGCAAAGGTTTGGTCAGACTTAGATTTCAAATAAACAGAGACTATGCATCATTTGCAAATGTTTGAAATAGAGGTTTGGCCTAATGAGTGAAATTTACTCACATGGCCTAATGAGTGAAATTTACTCACATTAAATCATAGCACAAGTTTCTGTTTTTGAGAAGAACCCTAAATGATGACGAATGCTTAGATGATATGAATGAGTTTTGGAATATGAATTTGGGGATGTTACAAATATCTTCGGTTGTAGATGTGATGTTGCTACTAGGATAAAACAACGGTCTCTTGTTCATGGAACATGTGGACTATTTACCTTACACACTTTGCTTAAAGCAGTTGTCTGTTGCTTGCAACTTAATACTGTAGGGGGTTCGGCTGATAACCTGAAGGTGGACTTCTAGTCATAGATGCAGTTGGATGACGGTCTATGTATATTATTGTATTGCCCAATCAACCTCATAGGATCTTTCTGGCTAGTAATTGCATTGTTATGCCTTGCTCAGTTCCTGTCAATTGCCCCGCTGTAATTTGTTTACCCTTCATGCCATGATGTTTATCTAAGGAGAGCACCTCTAGTGAACTATGGACCCCAGTCCAATCTTTACCATTGATACATCTTCCACTATTACTTGTTTACTTGCTGCAAACCATTACCTTCTACACCATACGTTTAATCCTTTGTTACAGCAAACCGGTGAGCTTGACAACCTCACTAATTCGTTGGGGGCAAAGTCTTGAGTTTGTGTTGTGTAGGTCTCCATGTTGTTTGCAACACCTGTGTGACGTTTCCTTCCTCCTTCTGGTTCGATAACCTCAGTCTCAACTGAGGGAAAACTTGCTGCTTGCTGCTTCACACCCTCCTCTTGGGGTTTCCAACGAAGCACTTCCACGTCAAACACCAGGCGCCATCAAGCTTTCTGGTGCCATTACTAGGGAATATACTTCAACCTCTTCCACCTCGTCAAGCGCTATCAACAAGTTTTCTGGCGCCGTTGCCGGGGAGGCTAAGGACGTCTTCACTAGGGGAGTCCTTCACTTCCTTTCTCTTTACTTTTTTTTAGTTTGCTTTGTTTCTTTTGCTTGGTTTTGTTTGCCTCTTTCCAAAAAAAACCAAAAAATTAGTCTAGTTTGGTTTGCTTGCTTTATTCAAAAACACAAAAAATTAGTTCATGCTCTAGCTCACCATGTTGCTTCCCAGTTCTCTCTG
Organism: Avena longiglumis; assembly: GCA_030063025.1. NCBI lineage: Eukaryota > Viridiplantae > Streptophyta > Magnoliopsida > Poales > Poaceae > Avena > Avena longiglumis. Next base: position 417,952,968 of record CP125975.1, on the reverse strand, counting down.
AAAAATCTTGCAATAGGCAGTGGCTCCATAATTGGGAAAGATCTTATTGAAGAATTCTTTAATTATGTTATCAAGCATGAGGATATTGAGGATAAATCTATAGCTGAACTTGCTCCTAATTATGAGATTGTGCAGCTTGTTTAGTTCATGTGTTGGAGGCTAGGTTTGTTAGCCATAACCCCTTCATACAATTCTTATTCCTAAAACTAAAATAAGAGAAGAATGTTGAAAAAAGGGAATTCATCCTTGAAACTTTATCAAAAGAATCCCATGATGTTGCTAGGGAGGCCAAAAAAGGTTTTGAATGTTTCAATATGCTAGGTTCAAGTGTAGATGTTGTGGCTATTTCTGATAAAACTAATCCTAGAGAGGAATTCAATATACCCACACCCTATAAGCTTGTTGGAATGCATGAAGCCTTTGAAAATAACTTCGATTGGATTGCCCCTGAAAATCTTTCTGATGAAGGTAGTAGACCAAAGAGAGATGAGAAAGGATCCTCCAAAACCCATTTGGATGAGATACCTTTCATAGTTGAAGAATTTGCAAGTATGAATGTTAATGCTTTCTCATTTGAAAATACTTGATTCTTCTTGCTTCTTGTGCCTAACTTAAAGGCGTTAATGAAAAGTACTTGTTGGGAGATAACCCAAGAGTTTCCGTGAGTCTTAGAAGTTATTACTTCTGTAATAACCTCTCCTTATCCTTTTTGTTTGCTTTTTGTGCCAAGAATGACCTCTAATGAGAGGGAAGTAAGATTTGGGGAGTTGCTGTCTCGAAACAGATTTCTGTCCTCCACCAAAAATATTAGTGAGGAGGCTCTGTAACTCGTATTGATCTAACAATTTACTAATAAATCCCCCAATATGTTTGCTAACTTTAGTTAGTTCAACAGTTTTTTATTTGAGCAACAGAAGATGTTCTAATAAATTCGTTTCTACATGCTGGTCTGATTTGACAGATTTCTGCCATTATTTGCATTTGCTTCTTATTGATTCCTTTTTGAGATCTCTTCAGGTAAATTGAGTTTCTTTGAAGGAGTTACTACAGTATCTTGTGTTTTTAGTGAAAAGCCTTGATGTTCCAAAGCTTTGCCAGTGGTATAATATCTTTTGAATAAGCTAATGTTGCTAATGAAGATTGTGTGAAGTTTTGTATGAAGGAAAAATTTCAGGTGTAGAGAGAGAATGATGCAGTGAGATGAAGAATGGACAAAAGATCAAGCTTGGGAATGCCACCATGGTGTCACCCCAAGAAATATCCAAGAATTACAAGTGTCAAAGCTTGGGGATGCCCAAGGCATCCCCTTCTTCATCAATAAAAAGCTCAGGTCTGTCTAGACACTTTGTTTTTATTGTTTCATGCACAGTTGTGTTGTTCTTGGAGCGTCTTAGTTTTCGTTTGCTTTGCTTAGTTTATTTAGTTTGCTTTAGTAGTTTGGACCCCCGATCTCGCTGTGTTGTTTTGCAAATAAGTTTCCTTGGTGTTTGAAAGGAGTAGTAAGTTCTTGCTTGAAGTGCAAGAGGAGCTTGCATTGACTGTGACTTAGACTTTAGCATGACATGCTAGGTGTTGTTTTAGCATTATGCTTAGTGATTATTGCTGTAGCATGTCTTGTTCCAAATAATTGGGATTGCTTAGTGTGCCTTGAATAAATTATGCGTTGTTTTAGCATGCAAAAACATAGTATTGTGGTATTATCCTTTGATGTATTGCTTGGGTTGACTTGGCACATGCTCACACCATGTTATGATAATGACAAGTCACCATTAGCCTCTATGATCATTTAGTCTTTGACTTGTAGTACCACTCTTTGCTTTGATTAGTTTGCTTTGTTGCATTGCATAATTTTGGCCATTATTGCTCTCTTAGTTGGTTGCTCCCAGTCTTTTGCTAGCCTCCACTTGTATGAGTAAGTTCTACTCATGCTTCCAACTCCCAAGAAACCAAGTTATTCCAAAGTGTCCACTCTAAACTCCTATGCATGGTGTGTTACACCATTCAAAGTATATTCTTGTTTTCAACTATCTTCCAATTAAAAACTATTTTGTTATGTGAAAACTTAGTGATTAAAGACCTCACGAACTTGATGGCACACTTTATTCTTTGCCCCTAATAAACTTGAACTATTGTGACAACTTTGTTGTATATGCTTGCACTTATAAGTTGGAATTAGCAGAACCGTGCTGTCACGGGGAACGTTTTGAACATTCCACCTGTACCTTGTTGTACTCAGTTGATATCATGTTATTTTGTCTATGGATGTCACCGGTGTGAAATAAAGAGGAAACTTGTAAGTCCATGGAGTTTGTATCCTGTGTTAGAGAAACGCCTGGCCGCTAGCCTAAGCCATGCGTAATCATGGTGGAAACTTGCAGCATCACCATAGTGACATCTATGAAGCATTCTTCTTATAAAAATAGACACATTGAGAAAAGAGGAAAGAGATAAAAAACACCATATTCCCATGGTACATAACAAGAATTGCTGAGATGCTCCTTGTCTGCTTGCCTTGTCATTTTGGTTATGGGAAAGCTCTTGTGCCATGTGAAAGGGGTACCCCGTTGTCGGTTCTCAATGATATGCAAATACTTATAGTGACAAGAACTTACCTGGACCCAAAGTTGAGTATGCATGAGGTGTGGCCCTCGTATTCAACGGGCATGAGATTGCCAACTTATACTTTGTCAAACATATACTCCAGCTTTGCCACTTTAACCTTAACCACTTCAAGATGCTTATGATAGGGGCAATGAGGGCTGACAAGTACCATAATTTTTGGAAGCTCTTTTTGAAACTTATAATCCCTGCTTCCTTTAAAAAAGGCCTTTCTTGCACCACTATTGAGTCTCCACCTTCTACCTTTAGGCACCATTAAGAGAGCATAGTTATCATTCTGTGTGCAGTGTTCCAAAGCTTATTAATTGATGCATATTGTGTTATTACTTGTTCATGTGCCATCTGTTTCTAGTCACCCTTGTGAACTTTGCAGGTGTCCTATGCATTATATTGCTACTCTATGAGGGACAAGCTGATTTCCACTATGCTATGTTTTCTGCATGTGAAACAAACAAACGTTTTTCAATGCATATTATTCATGATCTTTGTTTGTAGCTTGCCATGTTGCATGCATAATTACTATGTCCTATTGTTAGAACTCCATCTTTCATGCACATGTTTAGAGTTCTTTGATCCCAGCTTTCAATGTTTGCAAATGGTTGGATCTTTATTGTGAGGGTGCATGTCACCTCAAAAATTATTCTTTTATCACTTACCTACTTGAGGACGAGCAGGAGTTAAGCTTGGGGATGCTGATACGTTGGATACATATCTATAATTTTTGATGCTCCATGCTTGTTTAGTATCTACTTTGCTTTACTTGTCCACACTTTGAAGTGCTTTTTACATGTTTTCTGGTACTAACCTATTAACAAGTTGCAACAATGCCAGATGCCTGTTTTCTGCTGTTTTTGGTTTCAGAAAAGTTAGTAAAGAAATATTCTCGGAATTGGACGGTACGAAGGACAAAGTCAATTACTTTCCGTGGGGAACAAGAAGTCCAGAGGAGAGCCGAACAGGCCGGCCAGAGGGGCCACCCCCCAGGCACGACCATAGGTGGGCCCGCGCCTGGCTAGGGTTTGGTAGCCCTGGCCGCCTCCCGGTCTCGCCCCTTCACCTATAAGAAGCCCCCGATGCAGAAACCCCGAGGACCCGATCAGAAATCCACGAAACCGTCTGTAGCCGCCGCCACCATCGTCCCTAGATCGGGGGGATCTAAAGCTCTTCCCGTCACCCTGCCGGAGGGGAGATCATCTCAGAGGCCTTCTCTCCGGTATGATTCGTGAGTAGTTCCACCTTAGACTATGGGTCCATGTAGTAGCTAGATGGTTGTATCTCCTCCTTGTGCTTTCATGTATAGATCTCGTGAGCTCCATTCATGATCAAGATCTAATCTATTTGTAATCATGCATGTTGTGTTCGTGGGGATCCGATGGATATTGAGATTATTATGTTGGTTTGATTAATGGTTTTATCTTTATGATTCTATCATGTATGTGTTGTTTGTGATCTTGCATGCTCTCCGTTGCTAGTGGTTATCTTTGCCAAGTAGTTGCTAGTGAATCCAAGAGGGAGTATTTATGCTCAATAGTGGGTTCATGCCTCTAGTTTCCAAGGGAAGTGACAATAATCTCTTCGGTTGTAGATGTGCTGTTGCTACTAGGGAGAAAACAACGGTCCCTTGTTCATGGAACATGTGGACTGTTTACCTTACACACTTTGCTTAAAGCAGTTGTCTGTTGCTTGCAACTTAATACTGGAGGGGGTTCGGATGATAACCTGAAGGTGGACTTCTAGTCATAGATGCAGTTGGATGACGGTCTATGTATATTGTTGTATTTCCCAATCAACCTCATAGGATCTTTCTGGGTAGTAATTGCATTGTTATGCCTTGTTCAGTTCCTGTCAATTGCCCCGCTGTAATTTGTTTACCCTTCATGCCATGTTGTTTATCTAAGGAGAGCACCTCTAGTGAACTATGGACCCCGGTCCAATCTTTACCATTGATACATCTTCGAATGTTACTTGTTTACTTGTTGCAAACCATTACCTTCCACACCATACGTTTAATCCTTTGTTACAACAACCGATGAGCTTGACAACCTCACTTATTTTTTTGGGGCAAAGTCTTGAGTTTGTGTTGTGCAGGTCTCCATGTTGTTTGCATCATCGGTGTGACGTTTCCTTACTCCTTCTGGTTCGATAACCTCGGTCTCAACTGAGGGAAAACTTGCTGCTTGCTGCTTCACACCTTGCTCTTGGGGTTTCCAATGAAGTGCTTCCACGTCAAACACCAGGCGCTATCAAGCTTTCTGGTGCCGTTACTGGGGAATCTACTTCAACCTCTTCCACCTCGCCAAGCGCTATCAGCGAGGAGCCAATTTGCCTTTGATACCGAATCGATGGACACCCTTCAGAGGAGTGACCCGGAGGTAAACTTGATCACCAACTTCATAATGAACATCAAGATGATGACGATCGTAGTTGGTCTTCTGACGAGATTGAGCAGCCTTGAAACGCTCTCGAATTATGCAAACTTGATCTTCTGCTTCTTGGATCATGTCCGGACCAAAGAATTGTCTTTCGCAGGTTTCTGTCCAGTTCGGCGGTGTTCGACATGTTCTTCCATACAGGATTGGAAAGGTTCCATGGCCAAACTGGATTGAAAACTGCTGTTGTAGGAGAACTCCACAAAAGTAAGACATTTCTCCCAATTCTTTTCTAAGGATATGACACACGCTCTGAGCATGTCTTCAAGAATCTGATTTACTCTTTCGGTCTGCCCACCAGTTTTAGGATGATAGGCTGTATTGAAGGAGACCTGAGTTCCCATTGCTTGTTGGATACTAGCCCAGAATTTGGAAGTGAACAAACTTCCATGATCATATACAATCTTCTTGGGAACACCATGAAGAACGACTATCCGAGATACATATAGCTTTGCAAACTGGCTTGCAGTAATGCTTTCCCGAACAGCAAGGAAGTGAGCAACTTTGGATAGTCGATGAACTATTACCCATATGGCATCATTTCCTGCTTGTGTCCTTGGAAGTACAGTAATGAAATCCATACCAATTTCATCCTATTTCCACTCAGGAATTTTCAACTGCCGCAGAAGTCTAGCAGGACTTTGGTGTTCAGCCTTCACACGATGACAAACGTCGCACTCTGCAACAAAGCGAGCGATTTCTGGTTTCATTCCACTCCACCAGAATCTTTGACGGAGATCTCGGTACATCTTGGTACCACCATGATGGATAGACAGAGGGGATTCATGAGCTTCTAGTAGGATTAGATCTTTGATTTACCAACTGTTTGGAACCACTAACTGGTTACCAAAATAGAGGGTACCTTGATCATTGACGGAGAAGCATTTAGCTTCACCACTTGCAACACGTTCTTTGATCTTGGTAACCGCATCATCTTGATTTTGAGCTTCCTTGATTTGGTCCTCAAGAGAAGATTTTATTTCAAGGTTAGCAAGGAATCCACAAGGAACCACTTCAAGGTTAAGACGCTTGATTTCCTCATAGAGAGCAGGTTGGGCTTGTGAAATCATCAGATTATTGCAATAAGACTTCCGACTTAGCGCATCAACAACGGCACTGGATTTGTCGGGTTGATAGTTGAGACCCAAATAATAATCTTTGATGAGTTCCAACCATCGTCTTTGCCTAAGATTAAGATCTGGCTGGGTAAAGAGGTACTCCAGGCTTGGATGATCCGAGTAAAGTTCACAACGGTTACTGATGAGGTAATGTCGCCATTGATTAAGAGCATGAACAACATCAGCGAGTTCGAGATCATGGGTTGGATAATTGTTCTCATGTGGCTTCAACTGCCGAGAAGCATAGGCCACTACATGACCATCTTGCATAAACACACAACCGAGCCCTTGGAGAGAAGCGTCACAATAGATGACGAAGTCCTTGCTTGTATCCGGAAGGACAAGCACAGGAGCGGTGGTTAACTTAGTTTTCAAAGCTTGGAAGCTTTGTTCTGCCTTTTCTGACCATTCAAACTTCTTATCTTTCTTAAGAAGATCAGTCATAGGCTTGGCTATCTTGGAGAAGTTCTCGATGAATTAGCGGTAATATCCAGCCATTCCAAGAAAACTTCGGACTTCTGAAAGTGTAAGATGGTTAACCTAGAGGGGGTGAATAAGTTTCTACAAAATTCTTTATAATCTTTTGCAAGTTTTAGGCTTTGTGGAATATAAGTGAGCCTAAATGCAAACTAGGTGAGGCAACCTAGATGATGAATAAGATACTTCAAGCTCGAAGGCTATCACAAGATAAACAACACAAGTAAGAGATTGGTTAAGGAATAACCGAAGCACGCAGAGACGAAGATGTATTCCCGTGTTCACCACCTTTGGGAAGGGAGCTACGTCACGTTGGAGAGGTGTGAGGTTCCACGAAGGATTCCTCACGCGCCACAAAGGCTCACCTTCTTATTGAAGGGAATATGCCCCGAGAGGCAATAATAAAGTGTTTATTATGTGTATTCCAAGTATATGATAGATGTTTATTTTGCATGCTATAATTGTATTAATACGGAAAAATTAATACATGTGTGTTTAATAAACAAACAGAAAGTTCCTAGTTATGCCTCTCTCATAAACTAGCTCGTTGATTAACAAGATGATCAAGGTTTCCTGATCATGGACATTGGATGTTGTTAATAACGGGATCACAACATTAGTGTAATGGTGTGATGAACATTCATCCGAAGTATAGAATTACGATCAAAGTCATTGAGTTTATATTGCTATAACAACTTACGAAGTGATCCTAATCCTTAGACCATGAGATCATGTCAATCACTAACACCGGAAGAGTTTCTTGATAACATCAAACGTCACGCAGTAATGAGGTGATTATAAAGGTGGATTCAGAACTAATAAAGTGTTATGTTGAGGCTCATGGATCGAGAGTGGAATTTGTTCATCCCGATGACGGATAGATATACTCTGGGCCCTCTCGGTGATATCACATTGATTAGCTTGCAAGCAAGTGATTTGATCACTAGAATGTTATATCACGGGAACGAGAAAAGAGCGCATGTCGGTAACGAGATCAAACTAGGAATGGAGATACCGATGATCGAATCTCGGACATGTAATATATCGTGAAACAAAGGGATTAAGATACTAGCGTAAAAGGTTCCGACGATCACAAGAAAGTCATCGTTGAATGTGTGGGAGTCAGTATGGGTCTCCAGATCCCGCTTCTGATTATTGATCCGAGAGGGGTCTCGATCATGTCCGCATTTTTCACGAACCGTAGGGTGACACACTTAAGAGACACCGACATCCAATTGTAGCAAAAGTTTTATGCCGAAAGAATGAACAAGCGCAGGAATTTATTTCACTAGATACCGAAACAGGTTTTCGGGTGAAATTGCATAAAGTGGTTATGCATGTGAAATAGAATTCTAGTAAGGGGTTATTTGTGAATGTTTGTCATTAAAGTAATTGACAAAATTCTGAATAAAATAAAAGAGTTTTATTTAATGAGAGTTTGCATTAAATTTGGTGGAAATTTAATGGGAATTTGAGTGGACTTTTGAGTGGAGAAAATTGAAGGGCCATTTTGTGAGTGTAGTGTCCACCCACATGAATGAAGGAGGGTAGGGGGAAGCCCCCATGGCCGGCGGCCACCCCCTTGGGTGCCCCCCTCCTCCTATAAAAGGAGCCCCTCCTCTCACTTGTTTCTCACACCTCCTCGTGAAGGATCTCTCTCCCCCTCTAGAATTTATCCCCCATGGTCTCGGACTAGCAAGATACATGTTCCCGGTGGCTATTCGGCAATAAAGAGTTGTGCTTCCGCTGCATCACTGGAGCGAGGAGGGGGAGGTTGCTCGGTGCCTCGAACGTGTGTGCGAGCACGGATGCGCTGCTGATTTCCGGCGCTAGGACTTCCTCTCGATCTTCAGATCAGCAAGAGATCGTCTACATCAACCACGAGTTGAACTCGTTAAGCTTTGTCGGTATTCAAGGGTATGTTCTCTACGGATATACATCCGCCCGTTGTTTGTATCTAATAGATATATCTTGGTACATAGTTCACATCGTAGGAAATTTTTTGTTTTGTATGCTGCGAACCCTACAGTGGTATCAGAGCCGGATCTATGCGTAGATGCTTTACATGGGTAGTACACATATGAGTATGTGGGCGATGATGATCATGTTGTTGCTCCTTTGTTGTAATTTTGGATATTGGTGGCATAGTGGGATGAAGCGGCCCGGACAAACTTTACATGTTCTCGCACATGAGACCTGTTCCACGCTTGACATGCAACTAGTTTGCATAAGTGGCTAGCGGGTGTCTGTCTCTCCTACTATAGTCAATATCTATTTTGCAAACGAGTTGTCAACAATTTGGTTATCCTCGTTGTGGTTCATGTTCGTAGGTAAGAACGGTTCTATCTCGAAAGTCCTAAGCCACGTAAAACTTGCAATGGATAAATTAGAGGTGTCTAGTTTAGATTGTTGCTGGGCTAGTGTTATGATATGGTAGTGTTGTAAGTAGAAGTATGAGATGATACTCTTACAACACACATAGCGTATAAGCTCCATAGACCTTGGATTTATACATATAGGTATGATAGTGATCATACCACGATGCACATGATAGAGATCATCTGCGGGAACCATAACATTTCACTAATAAACATGTGATGTTTGATAGCATCTTATATTGCTTGTTTAGCGCTTTGTTAGCATAATAAAATGATCCCTCATTTAAATATCAAGATAAGAATGTGTTCTTCCTTTAGTATGCACCGATTATGTTTCGTCGCTCCAAGACATCACGTGATGATCGGGTGTTCTTGGATCCACGACCATATTTCGGGTGTAAAACAGTTACACACGCGAATACTAAGGTTCTAACTTGGTGAGCCTAGCATGTACAGACATGGCCTCTGAACACGGACCGAAAGGTTAAGCATGAGTCATATAGTTGATATGATGCCCATTTGATGCTCGCCTTTGAAGCTATACCGACTCACGTGATGATCGGACTTGGTATAGTGGATTTGGTTCATGTAATCACCAAAAAGGCACGAGGGATGTCGTTTTTGAGTGGGAGTTCATTCGTAATATGGATTAGTTGAACTCAATCTATCATACACTTAGTCTAAACTTTACAAATTCTGTTGTAGATGGCACCACCTGATTTTAATTTCAATGTGTTCATGGAGAAAGAGAAACTAGCAACGAACGGTAGCAACTTTACCGAATGGGCCATGAATTTGAGGATTCTCGTCTCTGCTGCACAAAATCAATACGTGCTAGAAGCGACGTTAGGCCCCCCACCTTTTGAGGATGCCCCTGACGAGGAAAAGAATGTCTATCAGACTCGTCAGGAGGACCACAACTTAGTTCATTGCGGCATATTGTATGGGCTAGAGCCGGAACTTCGAAAGCGTTTCGAAAACGACAATGCATTTGATACAATGGGTGAGTTGAAAATGATTTTTGACACACATGCTGCTGTAGAGAGCCACAACGCTTCAGAAAAGTTCTTTAGCTGCATGATGGAAGAGCACAGCTCCTTTAGTGAGCATGTACTCAAGATGTCGGGTTACGCCGATAAGCTTGTGTCCTTGGGAATAACGATTCCCATTGACTTAGGCATCCATCGTGTACTGCAGTCTCTGCCACCTAGCTATAAGAGCTTTGTGATGAACTATAATATGCAAGGCATGAAGAAGTCTCTCCCCAAGCTTCTGTCAATGCTTAAAACTGCAGAAGTGGAGATCAAAAAGGAACATCAAGTGTTGATGATCAATAGGAACACTGGTTTCAAGAAAGACAAGAAGGGAAAACGGAAGGGAAGTAAGGGCGGCAAGCATGTTTCCATGCCTAAAAATAAATCCCGAGTGGGACCTAAGTCTGATACTGAGTGCTACTATTGTAAGGGATCCATCGAAGAATCGCCCCAAGTATTTGGCGCACAAGAAGGCAAGGCAAACAAAGGTATATATGATATACATGTTATTGATGTGTACTTGGCTAGTAGTAGCACCGGGTATTTGATACGGTTCGGTTGCTAATATTTGTAACTCGAATCGGGGCTCGGAACAAGCGACCGCTAGCAAGGGGTGAGGTCAAGATGCGTGTTGGCAATGGATCAAGCGTTGATGTGATCGCCGTCGGAACGCTGCCTCTCCACTTGCCGTCGGGATTAGTTATAAACTTGAATAATTGTTATCTGGTGCCTCCACTGAGCATGAACATTGTATCTGGATCGTGTTTGATGCGAAGTGGTTATTCATTTAAATCCGAGAACAACGGTTGTTCCATTTATATGAATGAAATCTTTTATGGTCATGCACCGATGATGAATGGTTTATTTCTATTAGATCTCGATGATAATGTTACACATGTTCATAATGTTGATGCTAAAAGGATTAAACTTAATGATGATATATCAGCATATATGTGGCACTACCGTCTAGGTCATATTGGCGTTAAACGCATGAAGAAGCTCCATTCAGATGGACTTTTGGAATCACTTGATTTTGAATCATTTGATACATGTGAGCCATGCCTTATGGACAAGATGACTAGAACGCCGTTTTCCGGTTCAATGGAACGGGCGACAGATTTATTGGAAATCATAAATTCTGATGTATGTGGTCCAATGAGTGTGTCGGCGCGAGGTGGATATCGTTATTTTGTTACTTTCACGGATGATTTGAGTAGGTATGGTTATATCTACTTGATGAAACACAAGTCTTAAACCTTTGAAAAGTTCAAGTAATTTCAGAATGAAGTGGAAAATCATCGTAATAGAAAGATCAAATTTCTATGGTCCGATCGTGGAGGTGAGTATCTAAGTTACGAGTTTAGCACTCACATGAAAGAGTGTGGAATTGTTTCACAACTCACGCCTGCCGGAACACCACAGCGAAATGGTGTGTCGGAATGTCGTAATCGTACTTTATTAGATATGGTTCGATCTATGATGTCTCTGACGGACTTGCCGTTGTCATTTTGGGGTTATGCACTAGAAACTGCTGCATTCACTTTAAATCGGGCACCATCTAAATCCGTTGAAAAGACACCGTATGAATTGTGGTTTGGAAACAAACCTAAGATTTCATTTCTTAAAGTTTGGGGATGCGATGTTTATGTGAAGAAACTTCAACCGGATAAACTCGAAACCAAAGCGGAAAAATGCGTCTTCATAGGATACCCTAAGGAAACTATTGGGTATTCCTTCTATCACAGATCCGAGGGCAAGGTTTTTGTTGCCAAGAATGGATCCTTTCTAGAGAAAGAGTTTCTCGCGGAAGGTGTGAGTAGTCGAAAGGTAGAACTCGAAGAGGTTATTGAACCTTCTCTTCAAAGTATGGCGAGTAGCGCAATGAAGTTGTTCGAGTTGGCTCCACCTTGAAGAGGGAACTAATGATAATGATCATGAAACTCCGAAAGAGAGTACTACCGAACCTCGCAGGTCAAGCAGGACACGTGCAGCTCCCGAGCTGTACGGAAATCCTGTCATGAATTTCATGGTTGATGAAAAAGATGACCCTGCGACGTATGAAGAAGCGATGATGAGCCCGGATTCCAACAAATGGTTAGAAGCCATGAAATCCGAGATGGAATCCATGTATGAAAATCAAGTTTGGAACTTGGTTGAATTACCTCACGACCAAAAGGCCGTAGAGAACAAATGGATTTTCAAAAGGAAAACTGATGCTGATGGTAATGTGACCGTCTATAAAGCTCGACTTGTCGCAAAGGGGTTTCGACAAATTCAAGGAGTTGACTACGATGAGACATTCTCTCCCATAGCGATGCTAAAGTCAGTTAGGATTATGTTAGCAATTGCTGCATATTTCGATTATGAGATATGTGTAAGATCCCTCCTTTATAAAGGAAAAGGATCCCTGTGATTGCAATTCTAGTCCCTGTATCAATGCTAGCATCCACAGTTTAAGATGAAGTACATAAAAAAAAGTTCATTATTACAGTCATTCCAGAGACAAACATAGTCTTTACAACTCCAAGGCCACAGGCCTAGTACAAGAGTTTAAATAAGTAAATAAATAAAAGTCTTCATCTTCATGTGCCACAGGCAAACATGTTGAGTGTAGACTCATGACTCCTAATCCTCATCAGAGTAACCTGCAACATCACAAGTTACAGCCACAGTGGGTCAATACATTGGAATAGTATTGGCAAGTGATACCTTAGTATAATATTTGGTGTACTAGATACTATATGCAATTTGGCTAAGTGTAGCTTAGGCTTGCTTTGCTCAAAATAAGTTTTGCCTATTAGTTGAAACACTAAATTTTTCTTTGTCAAAACTTTTCTCAAGGAACCACCAATAGACATTGGAGTCCTTCACCCTTGTTCACCCACATGTTTTACTTAGAAATTGGGATGAGGAGATTCTTGATAGCTTCCATGTCTTGATGCTCAAGTTGTCCTTTTCCAGGGACATGGCTAAGTACTTAGATTCTTCCATCTGCAGAGGTTGTGCACTTTCCCCACAAGCCTTGATTTTCACCAAGACATGACCTTTCAGAAGCCTTCCCTTAGACCAAATGGACGCGCTCCAACCTATCATCCCACTACCACCAACTGTCCAAATGGCTAAGTTCTAGCAACCTATGTGATCCTGGCAGAGCCCATATTGCCAAGTGGCTGCACTAGAAGCTTCTTAACATTTGGCCTCTAAAATCTCTTTGTTCCTGGGTGGCTTTCCACAAGTGAGATACACAAGGTAAACCATATAAATGGGCCTTGTGTAACCACTCAACATAAACCATTCCTTCCATTCCACCCAGGTGTTTCATTTACTTAGTTGTTTTATTAGGCAAAACACAAGTCCAAAGACTTAGAAATATTTTTATCATAGCATGTATATTTTCACCACCCTTGGTTGATACTAGCTAGGCTAAGCATGGCATAGAAAGCATCTTAACTTAGAAATTTTCCTAGCAATTCTACAACTACTAGGATTTCCAGCATGGCATATAAGCAAAATATAACATGCAAGACTAGCAAAAATATTTCTAATGCTTAGTAGAAAACATAAGGATAAAAATATCATGAAGCACCACTTTCCTTGGTAGTTTGTAGAGTAGCTACACTCCTCACAATCACAATCACTATTGGCACCAAAATCTACACATAAAATCATAGCAACAATCACATACAAAATATATACAAACAAAAATATATGAATGCATGCAATATGATATGTGATGGTTTTTAAAACTCTACAAAGCAAGTTTACTGTACTGGTTCATAAACAAGTTCAAAACTTGCCAAACAACATTTATTTAAACCTTAAAACATTTCTTAAACAATTCATATACTCAAAATAGCCCTACACATGTTTCTGTAAATAAAACCATTTTAACAGAAGCAAAACATTAAACACATTGCATATTTAGAAAGGGCTCGTTCTCCTGATTCCATTTATATAAAATTCATCAAATTTGGACGTGGGGATCAAAAGTTATGGCTAAATAAAATTCAAACATCTAATAGATTTAAATCCTGATTTTAAACCTAAACTCTAGCCACGAGTCTTAATCTAATTGGTGCGTACCGGTTCGCTCAGGATCGCATCTGTGAGCCGTTAGATCTACTTAATCTGCATGGCCCAGGTCTACTCGTAACGCTTCGATAAGTGATCTATTTATGTGCGCTGGATCTAGATCCTACGGTCCTGGATCAATCGACCACAGATGGGCGGCGGTGGCGGTGGCTACTGGCGGCGGCGAGCTCGGTATACGGCGGCGCGGCGCTACAGGTGGCTCTGGGGTCGTCGGAGATGCTTACCATAATCGTGGCGATGCACTGATGCTCAACCTGGCGACGGCTTGGCAAGGGGCGCACGGACACGGCTGCACGGGCTCGTCAGAGTTGCTGTCAGCGTCAGGCTCGGGTGGACGACGACGTTGGCGATGCTCCTTGTAGAGGGAGTGTCCCAACCTTTATACAACATAAGGTGGTGTCCCCTGTGTTTACAATGCTAGTCCCTGGATCAATAGCTAGCATCCACAGTTAAGATGTAATATCAAGGAACAAAGGTCATACATAACTTTATAACCAGGAATAACATAATTTTATTACATCATACATAGCTCATTTGGCTATTACATTACATTGCAGCGGAATAACTATAGTCATGGGTCCTTCATCTTCAAGTGCCACATGCAGATGTTGGTTGTAGACTTTGTAATCCTAAACAATCAATCTTCACTAAAATCAATCGAACCTGCAACATTACAAGTTACAGCCACAAGGGTCAATACATTTGAATTGTATTGGCAAGCTTCACTACTATGTATAATATGAGTGGATCCTATCAATACATGCATATTTTGCTAGGTAGAGTTTAAGGCTTATTTGCATAAAGCAAAATTTATCCTATCTTTTCAAAAAGGTTTTGGTCCTTTGTCAAATCTCTTTTTCCAAGTTCCTTGAACTCCTTGGTAGAAACTCAAGTGTTCAAGTCCTTGTCAAAAATCTCTTGATATACTTGGTAACCCCAAGTGCAACAAGTTTTTATCAAAATCTCATGAGTTCCTTGGTAACCCCAAGTATTCATGTTTTCAACACAATCTCTTGAGTTCCTTGGTAACCCCAAGTACATCAAGTTTTGTCAAAGTCTCTTGAGCTCCTTGGTAACCCCAAGTGCATCAAGTCCTTAAAAGTTTTATTTTAGAAATTAGAATGTCGAGATCTCCCATAGTTCAAACTTTAGTTGCTCAGTATTGTCCATAACCGGGGACACGGCTAAGTACTTAGATTTTATTATCTTCTGCAGAAGGAGTACACTTTACCCACATGTCACAATCCCATCCTTTTTCCACCAGTGGCCACTGGATTAGCACTCACCAAGATGGAGTATCTTGGCGATTGAGAATGTGACGAAGTCTTTCCAAAGGGTCCTCCCATACACCATTGCTAGCTTGTCTTCAACACCCATGAAGCATTCCAGATCCCCATGTCCAGTAAACTGAAGACAATGTATGGGTCTTCCCAATGTAGTTGACTAAGCCAGAGCCATAATAGCATGTGGTTGCACACGAAAGCCACAATTGGAGAAACATGTTCAATCTCTAAGTTTCCTGGGTGGTTTCCTTTGGAGCAAAACACAAACAGATTGCCATAGACATGGTTCCTTTTGTTGCCACCTTCTCCAAAACTCAAAGTATCCTTGGCCACCCAGGTGGTTCATTGAGTCCTTGTTTTATTATATAAAATCACAAGTCCTTTTCTCAACTTCATAAAATCTCAACATGTATATCTTTTCAAAATACATGTAGCATGGCTAAGCATGTAACAACTACATTGTTTTTTTCTAAGGAATGTATAGGGAATCCTATTAGGATTTAGCATAGTATAAGTATAGAAATATCTTTTCATGCATGTTTCAAAATCCACTAAGTATAATGAAAATAGTAGGACTTTAGATGATAGTTTAACTTGCCTTTTTGGTAGGGAATGAAGGTTCACTCCTTGATCTTGCTAGTATCACACTTTGCTAATTTCACTACAATCAATCAAGCAAACACCAATCAACTAGCATTCCAAATAATCAACCACACAACAATTCACACACACATAAAACTATGGGATCTAAATCATGCATGTAAGCATGCAAGAGATGGTTCTATTTGCAACTATGGTCTCCACTAGGCTTCTAAACTTTGTAAGGTCCAAAGTGGTCATTAACCAAAATGGCAAAGTCATTAGTAAAAGGATTTTGTCAAAAACCATTTTTAAATCCAATCATCATTTTATGTGGTGAAAAATATTTTTATCAAAGCAAAACTTTATGTTTTTCACCAAATGAGTTGCCATTGCAAAACTTGGTGTTTTGGGTCAGTAGGTTTGGTCCAAAACATTTTCCCAAAGTTTTCTTTACAAAAACATTTTCATAATAAAATCAATAATTTTATTTGGCTAGAAAATGGCTAAGTCAAATAATCCAACCTAAACTTTACCAAAATCATTTTCAACACTATGGATTGGTTCCTAGGGTCAGAGAGTTTACAATAAACCATTTTGCCAAGGTTTTAACCCTAAAAACAGTTTTAAACAATTTTTCTAATCTAAACAAGCAATCAAATGTTTCTGCAAAGACCAACAAGCTAACAGATACTATTTGCTAAAAAAATTCCATGGTTGGCTAGGGTTTGTTCTACTGATTCCAACGGTATAAAATTTGCAATTTTTGGACGTGTGGATCAAAAGTTAGAGGGTTTTCAAAATCATACCTAAATCAGATTTCAAATTCTAATTCCATTCCATCTGGTGACACGCGGCGCAACGTTATTCGCTGGTACCGGTTCGGTCGGATCGGCAGACACAGTGCGTTGGATCTAATCAAATCGTGCGGTCCAGAAAGCATACCTCTTCGCGGTTAAGTGATCTAATCTTGCTCGCCCGATCTAGATCGAACGGCTCCTACTGACTTGCCAAAAGCTGGCGGCGCTAGGACAACGACGAGCGGCGGAGCGGCCAGATGATGGCGGCGCTGGCAAGGCAGGAAGCGAGAAAGGGAGGGAGTAAGCTTACCGAGATCGCAGGAGGCTGGGGAAGCTCGTCGTGTGGTCGACGGGGCAAGGGGCGCACGAGGGCAGGAGGAATTCCTCGCCGGAGTTTGGTCTGGCGACGGTTGGCTCTGGTCGAGGTCGAAGATGATGCTACGGGTCACGAGAAGGCAAACTAGAAGCATGGTTAGACGCAGGAGATCACGGAGATGCTGTGTGCGTGAACGAGAAGAAGAGGGACGGTCTGGACTTACCGGAGGAGCTTGACGGAGACGAGACAGACGGCGGCGATGCTCTGAGCTTGTCACAGACGTTGCTCTGGGGCGCCCGCAGTCGTATGAGTGGTACGGAAAGAAGCGTCTGGGAGTGGGGAAGGCGTGAGCTTGGTCGAGGAGGCACGGGGTGGTAGGACACGGCCGAAATTGGAGAAGGAAGCTCGTCGGAGCAGCGGCGGTTTGGAGCTGATTTCGAACAGCCTGGTGGCGAAGAGGGGTTGGCGTTTGAGGGGAAAGACAGAGGGAGGAGAGGTGCTTTTGTACGCATGGTCAGGGGCGAGATTAACGCGGCCATTAAGGTGAATTGAACGCGGCTTTGAATGGCAGCAACGGCAGCGAGGTTTGGGGGAAGGAGGTCGCGCGGGTGAGGAGGATGAACAGGAGAGTGGGGTCCAGTCGTCAGTGAGAAAAGGAGTGAGGTAAGGGTCCACTGGTCAGCTTCTCTGTGGGTTTAAACTCGAGTGCGAAACGTTTTTCTTCGGGGAGGAAAAGCTGGGCTGGTTCTGGGCCTTGTGGGCTTGGCCGGCTGGGCTGGTCCAAACTCTATTTTTTTCTGTCTGCTGGCTTTTTCTTTTTCTATAACTTTTTCCTGTTTTGAAATTCAAACAACCAAACAACATTCAAATTGAATCAAACAATCACCAAACCTTGTACTATGAATTTGGTTCTGTTCAGTCACATAAAGCAAAATCCAAAACCAAAACAGTAGGTTTTATTTGAAAATATAAATACTTGGAAAACTTATTTTAAATAAATAAATAGGTTTTGTTATTTTGGAAATAGTAAAACCTTTATTAATAAAACTTGGATATTAAATCCTTATTAATTTATTTTGAATAATCCTTTACTATTTTTATTAAAAAAAAATGTTTTATTTCAAAAGTTTGGCCAAGGTTTAATTTGGCTCTATGGAATGATCCTTATTTGTAAATCTTCTATTTTATTTGAAAACCAAATCCTTTTATTTTAAAGATCCAAAATGGTAATTCCAAAATATTTTATTTTCATTTATTAAATGTTTATCTTTATAAATCCCTTTAGGGTTTTATTTAATTCAAATAGGTTTGAAGATTTCCAATTGGATTAAAAAAGTTTCTTCTGGCCCTGAAAATCAAACCAAGTTTTATTTTATTCATTTATTTTCACATTACAAGATTTGGAAAATCTTGGGATGTGACACTCCTGGTCACCCTAGCATGAACAAACGGCATCATGAGATGCGCAAGACTACGGCGAAAACGATCGTGTGAATCAGAGGCGAAGGGGAACAAAGGGCTCACCGAATTTAATCGCCGGAGTTGAGGACGTCGTCGGAACCTTGTTGTGCTTGTCGAATACGACGACCTGGGGCGGTATATAAGGAACCAACAGTGTCAGTAGGTGCGCAAGGAAGTGGTGATGCTGTCTGCAAGAACCAGAGAAGAAGGGGCGCACGGGGCTCACCGGAATTGGTCGCCGGAGTGAGCTCTGTCTGCGGTGGTGCGAGGATGATTGCGGGCAGCCTGGGGGCGCTTTGTGCTCGGAGTCTGGGGGAAAATGGAGAGGGGGCAGAGGGGGTTTAAGTAGGCGTGACAGGGGCGTGATTTACTCCTGCAATGAACGCGAATTGACGAGCGAATCAAGCAAGGCAACGCACGGCGTGATTTGGGGAAGAACACGTCGCGGGGGGTGGAGACGACGACGCCGGGTGGGCCACAGCTGTCAGCAAGAGAAATAGAGGGGGAGTGGGTCCTGTCTGTCAGTCACTTAGCGGGTGCGGTGATGAGTGAAGAAAACGTTGTGGCGGGGGTTGCTGGGCTTAGTTGGGCTAGATGGGCCCGATTCGACTGAAAGCTTATTTTTTTCCTTTTAACCTTTTTCTTTTTATGTTTGATTTTTCTGAAATGATTTTCAACTCCAAATCAAATGAGTTTGAATTCAAATCTTCTCTAGGTTTTTATACTACAAACCTTGCACTAAAATGTGTGACAAATACTACTGTTTACTCAAAACACTTTGATCAAATGAAAATAAAAATAAAACCAAGCCTTTATGTGAAATATATAATAGGCATAATATTGGTTTTATTTACTCATTTTGTTTGAAAACTTTGTTCAAGCTTTTGAAGGTGCCTAAGTTTGAATACAGCCCTTACTGAACCAAAACAAGTATTCTTCTCATTGGAAGATAGCACTAAGGCTAGAGTAAACTTACATGAAATAATAAGCATATATGCTTCTGTTTTGTAGTGATTTGTTTGAAATGAAATTCATATGATCATGGATGCATGGATGATATGCATGAGTTTGAAACATGATTTTTGGGATGTTACAATATGGCAGATGGATGTCAAAACCGCGTTTCTCAATGGTAATATTGAAGAAGAGTTGTATATGATACAACCAAAGGGTTTTGTTGATCCTAAGGATGCAACAAGGTGTGCAAGCTTCAGCGATCCATCTATGGATTGAAGCAAGCATCACGAAGTTGGAATCTCCGCTTTGATGAGGTGATCAAAGAGTTTGGATTTGTCCAAACTTATGTAGAAGCTTGTATTTACAAGAAAGTGAGTGGGAGCAATGTGGCATTTCTAATATTATATGTGGATGACATATTATTGATCGGAAATGATATAGATCTTTTAAACAGTGTTAAAAGTTATCTAAACAACAAATTTTCAATGAAGGACCTAGGTGAAGCGTCATACATATTAGGCATAAAGATCTATAGAGATAGATCAAGGCGCCTAATAGGGCTATCACAAAGTACATACCTTGATAAGATTTTAAAGAAGTTTAAAATGGACGGAAGTAAGAAGGGGTTCTTACCTATGTTGCAAGGCAAGACATTGAGTAAGACTCAAAGTCCGGCAAGGAAGAAAGAGAGATAATGGACAAAGTCCCCTATGCTTCAGCCATAGGCTCTATAATGTACGCCATGCTATGTACAAGACCGGATGTGGCACATGCTATTAGTTTGACTAGTAGGTACCAATCGGATCTAGGTTCGGAACACTGGATAGCGGTCAAGAATATCCTTAAGTACTTACGAAGAACTAAGGATATGTTTCTTGTATACGGAGGTGAAGAAGAGCTCGTCGCTAAGTGTTACGTTGATGCTAGCTTTGACACCGATCCGGATGACTCTAAGTCTCAATACGGATACGTATTTCGCATGAATGGCGGATCGGTTAGTTGGAGGAGCTCCAAACAACCTGTGGTAGCGGGATCAACAACGGAGGCCGAATATGTTGCTGCTTCAGAAGCGGCTCAGGAAGCAGTTTGGATGAAGGAGTTCATATCCGAACTAGGAGTGGTTGCAAACGTGTTGGACCCAATGGTGATCTATTGTGACAACAATGGTGCCATTGCCAATGACAAAGAGCCAAGGTCTCACAAGCATTCCAAGCATATTAAGCGCCGGTTTCACTCCATCCGCGAGCATGTCAAGGATGGAGATATAAAGATTTGTAAAGTACATACGGATCTCAATGTAGCAGATCCGTTGACTAAAACTCTCCCTAGAGCAAAACATGATCAACACCAGAACTCAATGTGTGTTAGATTTATCACTATGTAACTAGATTATTGTCTCTAGTGCAAGTGGGAGACTGAAGGGAATATGCCCTGAGAGGCAATAATAAAGTGTTTATTATGTGTATTCCAAGTATATGATAGATGTTTATTTTGCATGATATAATTGTATTAATACGGAAACATTAATACATGTGTTTAATAAACAAACAGAAAGTTCCTAGTTATGCCTCTCTCATAAACTAGCTCGTTGATTAACAAGATGATCAAGGTTTCCTGATCATGGACATTGGATGTTGTTAATAACGGGATCACAACATTAGTGTAATGGTGTGATGACATTCATACGAAGTATAGCATTACGATCAAATTCATTGAGTTTATATTGCTATAACAACTTACGAAGTGATCCTCATCCTTAGACCATGAGATCATGTCAATCACTAACACAGGAAGAGTTTCTTGATAACATCAAACGTCACACCATAACAGGGTGATTATAAAGATGGATTCAGAACTAATTAAGTGTTATGTTGAGGCTCATGGATCGAGAGTGGAATTTGTTCATCCCGATGACAGATAGATATACTCTGGGCTCTCTCGGTGATATCACATTGATTAGCTTGCAAGCAAGTGATTTGATCACTAGAATGTTATATCACGGGAACGAGAAAAGAGTGCATGTCGGTAACGAGATCAAACTAGGTATGGAGATACCGATGATCGAATCTCGGACATGTAATATATCATGAAAGAAAGGGATTAAGATACTAGCGTAAAAGGTTTCGACGATCACAAGAAAGTCATCGTTGAATGTGTGGGAGTCAGTATGGGTCTCCAGATCCCGCTTCTGATTATTGATCCGAGAGGGGTCTCGATCATGTCCGCATTATTCACGAACCGTAGGGTGACACACTTAAGAGACACCGACATCCAATTGGAGCAAAAGTTTCATGCCGAAAGAATGAACAAGCGCAGGAATTTATTTCACTAGATACCGAAACAGGTTTTCGGGTGAAATTGGATAAAGTGGTTATGCATGTGAAATAGAATTCTAGCAAGGGGTTATTTTTGAATGTTTGTCATTAAAGTAATTGACAAAATTCTGAATAAAATAAAAGAGTTTTATTTAATGAGAGTTTGCATTAAATTTGGTGGAAATTTAATGGGAATTTGAGTGGACTTTTGAGTGGAGAAAATTGAAGGGCCATTTTGTGAGTGGAGTGTCCACCCACATGAATGAAGGAGGGGAGGGGTCATCCCCCATGGCCGGCGTCCACCCCCTTGGGTGCCATCCTCCTCCTATAAAAGGAGCCCCTCCTCTCACTTGTCTCTCACACCTCCTCGTGAAGGATCTCTCTCCCCCTCTAGAAGTTATCCCCCATGGTCTCGGACTAGCGAGATACATGTTCCCGGTGGCTATTCGGCAAGAAAGAGTTGTGCTTCCGCTGCACCGCTGGAGCGAGGAGGGGGAGGTTGCTCGGTGCCTCGAACGTGTGTGCGAGCACGGATGCGCTGCTGATTTGCGGCGCTAGGACTTCCTCTCGATCCTGAGATCGGCAAGAGATCGTCTACATCAACCACGAGTTGAACTCGTTAAGCTTTGTCGGTCTTCAAAGGTATGTTTTCTACGGATATACATCCGCCCGTTGTTTGCATCTAATAGATAGATCTTGGTACATAGTTCACATCGTAGGAAATTTTTTGTTTTCTATGCTGTGAACCCTAAACTTATCTGAGCCTATCCCACGAAGGAATAGCTCACTTACTCGTGGTAGACTTTAAGGTAGTCTCCAAACCCTCACAAACTTTCCACGAAGCAAATCACAAGCCGAATGCCTCCGGGCGACCCTAGCCGCCTAGGGTTTCCCACAAACCCAAGAGTAACAAGCTAACTCGATGAACTCAAGGGGGAATGAACTTTGGCTTGGTGCAAACGTAGATCGGGACCTCCTCTTCCTTTCTACCAAAGGGATTTGGATTTGGTTGGGTAGAATGGGAGATGCTCAAGCTTTTGTGTTTCAACAATGGGGGAGAGAGAGAGAGCTTCAAGAAATGAAATGTTAGCTCAAGTGCCTAACCTCAGAGTGGAGAAGAAAGGGGTATATATAGTGTGAGGGGAAAAAGAGCCGTTTAGGAGTTCCTGCGAAAGAACCGGCAATAAGTCCGGTCGGACCGAGTTGCTCGTCGGAATTTCCGACGATAGCTCCGGTCGACCAGACCCCACGCCGAAATTTTCGGCGGCGACCGAAATTCTCGGCGAATAACCGAAAGGCTATGCAGTAAGCCATATCGGTGTACACCGAGAATTTCCGGCGGCTTCCGGAAATTCCGGCGACAGCACCGGCGCCGCTGGCGCTTTTGCCGATTTCGCAGTAACCTCTTTTGACTCATTTTTCAAGTTTGTTTTCTCTCTTTCTTCGAACGGGTGTGTGTGAGAGGCATATATGGTGTAGAACATCCCCAAAGAGCACATCAAGATC
Source organism: Avena longiglumis (assembly GCA_030063025.1). Classification (NCBI taxonomy): domain Eukaryota; kingdom Viridiplantae; phylum Streptophyta; class Magnoliopsida; order Poales; family Poaceae; genus Avena; species Avena longiglumis. The sequence goes on along the minus strand of CP125975.1, from coordinate 417,929,604 downwards.
ACCCCTCTTAATAGTGCGGTGTTTCCTATTTGACTCAAGATTAAATAAGAGAAAATAATAAACAACGCCACCGACACTCCATAAAGAAACAAATGGGGGGTCACCCATCACCTATCACCAACAACCTGTGGATTCTCACCTGTAGAGAAGCTAATAGAAACATTAGTCCATTCTCTAGCTCCGATGTCATAGTTAACCAAAACACTAGATAAGGGTTATTTGCCCTTTCAATCTCCCCCTTTTTGGTTAACGATGACAAACCGAGCTAGAGTCAAAATATGATATTATGATACGATTAGATCTAGAATATAATAGAAAGCACATAGTGATAGGAAATCCAAGTACAATAAGAGAACTGCAAAGTTGTCCAAACACACACACAAATGGTTCGATAGAGAAAATAAAAGCACAAGCCCATGAGAGACAAACGAGCAAAGTAGGGCTTATGCAAGAGGCAAATCATGAAAGAAGCGACTCTACTCTTTCTCCCCCTTTGGCATCGAGACCAAAAAGGAAGAAACGAGCGGAGAGACCAATCTAGCCACCGAAGTTGTCCTCATCGTCATCATCATAGGCTTCTTCCTCCTCTTCTTCTTCATCGTCACCCTCCTCTTCGTCCTCAACCTCATCGTCATCCCCTGTAGATGTAGCACGGCGCTGAGAGGAACTGGAAGTGGCAAACCCGGGGAACATAGATGGATCAAAACCCCTAAACATGTCCTCATCCGGTGGGGGCTTCTCAAAGTTGACATAAGGGACATGAGCTAGAGCATTGCCCAAATCTGGCACTGGTCGACCACGCTCTGCCAAGAAGGCATTGTGCTGCCTCCTGTTCTCCTGACTGAGCTCCAAACTGCGATGGGCAACATCATAGGAGGAGCGACACATATCCCACAAGCTGTTGAAGAACCGGGCCAGACATTTCTTGCAAGGAAGAGCACGGGGAAGGTCCCTATGAGAGCGCGAGCCACTAGCAGACAGAGGATCATGAGCATGCTTGGTCCGGCGTTCAGATGACATCATCTGAGGGATCTCCACATGAGATCCCGACGAGGTAAGGTGAAATCCTCCATATATTCACACGGACCTCTGGGGAGAGCAGCTGCAGGAACGGTGGCCTCAATCAGGCGCTAAACATACTTACAGAAATTGGGAGTCATGCGCTTCTCAATGGACCGCTGAATCTCACAGTAGATGAAGTCACACACATTGATATTCCGGAGACGGCGAGGCTCACAGTAGTACAGCAGATTCTTGTGGTGACTGCGGACATCAACAACATCACCATCCTTGCTCACAAGATTGTAGCGGAAGAACCAGGCAAACACCATGTAGTAGTAGTACATCCCTGACAAGCTGGGAGGCTGATGGCTGGGATCACTGGGATAGCATAAAATGAGATGGTTGTCACTAAAGGCCTTCTCATAATGAATGTAGAAACCAGAGACACTGTCAGGAGGGTAACCCAAGGCATGGCAGAAAGCATCAAAAGAAACCGAGTACGGCTTGGTGCCGGTCATCCAAGTGACAGTGCGAGCATCATAAGTGCGAAAGTAAGCTGTGCAGAAGAACTGGCGAATGAGATCTGGGATTAGCTTGACCTTGATAGTAGCAATAGCAAAGACATCCATCTGCTTCGGGCCACATCCACATGCTCGAAATCGGAGGAGAGGTAATGAGCATAGTGGTCCTCATGGAGATACCTGGGACGAACAAAGAAACCCCGCCGCATACGAGTTGGCTCATTGTAAAAGTCATCCCAAAAGCACTTCTGAGTGTTAGTCCAGAACATCTTGTCAGCCCCTTGATAAGTGCGGTTGGGAAAGCGATACGGATTCTGCCGCCTCAAGTCCCGCCACTGATTCACAGTAATATCTGAAACAGTATTTTAGTTGGGAGGAACTTCTTCTTCAGTAGGACCAAGATTGGACTTGCCCTTCATAGAGGATCTTCTAGCAGAGGCTTTCTTATTCTGTCCACTTGCAGATCCAGAACCCCTGTGAGAGCAGCTTTCTCTAGCTGACACTGAGTGAGGCGAGGAGGAGGAGGCCGCTGAATAGTGAGCTTCCTCTTTTTGCCGGTGTCGGTCTCAAAGTCACTGTGGTCAGACTCTGCAAAAGAAGCACACAAGAACGCAAGGCAAAGATAGAAAATGAGTGTATATGCCATAGAAGATATCACAAGAACACACAATGAAGGTTGGGCAAGCGCATGGACAGAAAAATAGGCAAAAGAAAAATTTCGGCGCCAGGTCCGGCGGAACCGACCCTGTCGCCGGAATGATCAGCGACGGTCCGGCGAACCGAAAGCTCGACCGGAATTTCCGGCGAGAATGTCGGTCGACCGGATCCGTGACCGGAAATTCCGGTGGCGGGATCGGCTCGACCGGGCCTAGGACCTAAAAATTAGGGCAATCGACCGTGAAACTATCCATGACTTAGTACTTGCACAAACAACATCATGAGGGAGAAAAGTGGGTGAAACTAGGGTGATGCTAGCCTAGTTACTCTACTAGGAGGGTAGACAGAACTAAGGGAGCACAAGATACCATGAAGGCTAGGGTTCCACCATCAACAAGAAAGGGAACAAAGAGAGGAAAGAGCAAAAATACCCTCGGATGGCGAAGACGAAGCCATGCCCCTCCCTTGCCAAGGATAGGCATGAAGAAAGCACCACACGAGAAAGTGGGTAAGCACTCCCCGATCTCCCAATGCAGGCAAGGAGAGAGCAAAACCTTCGGTGAAAAGACTTGTAGAGGCCCGATCTACAACTTGGTGGAGTAGGGAGGGTTTTGAGTGGAGGGAAGGGACTATGGGGGGTGGGGAAGCTTGGGGAAGCGTCCATGGAGGAGGGGAGGGTGTGGGGAAGAAAGAAAGGAAGAGGATGGAACTGCCCCACGCGCAGGCTATAAATACCCCCTCAAAAAAAATCGGCAATAAGTCCGGTCAGACCGGTGCCCACGCCGGAATTTCTGGAGAGAACGTCGGCGAACCGACATGGTGACCGGAAATTCTGGTGGCGACCGGAATTTTCGGCAGAGAACCGAAAACATGTTCTATAAGGGTTTTCGGTCTGCTGCCAGAATTTTTGGCGGTCGCCGGAATTTTCGGTCGTCAGGCCGGCGAACCGGAAATTTTGCCAAAAATTTCTGAATACAGCAAAATAAGTTTGTTTGATGTTTTGGAGATGAAATATTGTGAGGAATCATATGAGCATATACACAAGATCCAAATGAAGACCAGAGAGAGAGCACTGTCCATAAGGCAAGGTCATGAAAAATCAAAAGCAAAGAGCGACCATGGACAAAGGATTTAGCTTAAAGCAACAATGCACCCAATACACAAAACCGACCATTTGGCGGAGGATTTCTCCCCCTATGTTTAAGAACACATGTCATAGCGCCTCAAAGATAGATGCTTGGACCCATATCATGACACGAGATCAATTTATGTTGCACACATAGGTAAGCATCAAACCAAGATATGGTAAGATGACCATCCCTACATGTGCTGCACAACTAGGCTACATAGCAAGTTAAGAGCAAGAATATAGTGCAAAAAGCAAATCAATCCAAGTTTTGGGGATCTACGATACCGAGTTCTCGCCTCAACATGACAAACCGGGCTTCATCCAAAGGCTTCGTGAAGATATCGGCCAATTGGAACATCGTACCCACATGAGTGAGATTGATATAACCATTTGCGACATGGTCACGTAGGAAGGTGGCGAATGTCAATATGTTTGGTGCGGCAATGTTGGACGGGGTTGTTGGCGATCTTTATTGCGCTTTCATTGTCACATAGAAGAGACATCGTACCAAGAGACACACCATAGTCTTTCAAGGTTTTCCTCATCCATAACAATTGAGCACAACAAGATGCAGCGGATATGTATTCGGATTCGGCGGTGGATATGGCTGTGGAGTTTTGTTTCTTGGAAGACGAACTCACCAACGATAGGCCAATAAATTGGCAAGACCTGGAGGTTGATTTCCGGTCAACCTTATCACCTGCCCAATCGGCATCCGAATAGCCAACAAGCTCAAAGGTTGACCCCTTTGGATACCAAAGCCCGAGAGTAGGAGTGATAACAAGGTACCTAAAAATCCGTTTGACCGCCATCAAGTGGCACTCCTTGGGAGCGGATTGAAAACGAGCACACATTCCAACACTTAACATGATATCCGGCCTAAAAGCATAAAGGTAGAGCAAGGAACCAATCATAGAACGATATACCTTTTGATCCACGTACTTCTCACCTACTCCTAGGCCAAGTTGTCCATTTAGTGGCATGGGTGTCTTCATGGGATTAGCCTTGGCCATATCGAACTTATTGAGCATATCCTTAATGTACTTATCTTGAGAGATGAAAGTGCCGTGAGGAAGTTGCTTTATGATGAAGCCTAGAAAGAACTTCAACTCCCCCATCATGGACATCCTAAATTTCATAGTCATCAACTCGGCAAAAGCTTTGTTATAATATTTGTTAGTTCCACCAAAGATAATATCATCAAAATAGATTTGAACAATAAATAAGCCACCCCCTTTAACCCGTTTGGTGAAAAGGGTGGAATTGACCTTACCCATGCTAAACCCATCCATGAGTAGAAAATCCCTAAGGTGCTCATACCAAGCACGAGGATCTTGATTTAGTCCATAGAGAGCCTTATGGAGTAGATACACATGGTTGGGATAGCGTGTGTTTTCGAAACCCGGGGGTTGAGCTACATATGCAACCTATTTCAAGGGACCATTAAGAAATGCACTTTTCACATCCATTTGATAAAGCTTGAAGTTATGGAAAGATGCATAATCAAGCAAGAGACGAATAGCTTCAAGACGAGCAACGGGCGCAAAGGTGTCCTCATAGTCAATACCTTCTATTTGGGCATATCCTTACGCCACTAACCTTGCTTTGTTTCTTGTGATGACCCCGTTCTCATCTTGCTTGTTCTTGAACACCCACTTGGTCCCAATGACATTGATGCGATGATCTTTAGGCCTCTCCACTAGAGACCATACTTCATTGCGGGTGAAACACTCGAGTTCTTCTTGCATGGCAATGACCCAATCCGGATCCTCCAAAGCCTCATGAACCTTAAGGGGCTCAAAGTTGGACACAAAAGCATGATTCCCACAAAAGGTTGTGAGGTTCTTCTTCCTGGCACGTGTCTCGATCCCTCTTGATATGCTTCCAAGGATATTGTTGACTTGAAGACCACTTGCAATGGAGGCGACCTTATTCTTCTGAATTGTGCCTTCATGATCAACAAATTCATCTTTTGAGGGGCCTTGATCATTGACACCATCTTGAGCTTGGCCTTGAGATGGAGGTTGGTCTTCTACTTGGTCTTGCTCAAGGGTTTGAGGGCTTGGTTCGTGTTCTTCGATTTGCATGGCATCTTGAGTGATATGTTGATCTTGTGATGCATTTGATGGCTCAACTTGGGTATAGCTTGGCTCTTCTTGAGTTGAGCTTCATTCTCCCCCATCATCTTGTTGATCATGAATGTGAGACTCGGTGGGCAAGATGTGCCCAATACCCATCAACTTGTGAGAAGAATCACCATCTCCTACATCACGAGAAGAAACTTGCCCCTCATGGGGGTCATTATTCTCCAAAAACTCCACGTCACAAGATACTTCAACACTACCATTGGTCTTGTTGTAGTATCTATAGGCATGAGAGTTTTCCGCATAACCAACAAAAATACCCTCTATAGTTCTAGATTCGAATTTACCGAGCTTTTCCTTTTTGTTCTTGACGAGGCACTTGCATCCATAGACACGGAAGTAGTTGACATTGGGCTTCTTACTTGTGAGAATCTCGTATGGAGTCATGTCAAAGGGAGCTCGGAGGAAGAGCCGGTTCGTGTAGTGGACCGCAGTAGCAATCGCTTCTCCCCAAAAATTGTGAGGGGACTTGAATTCACTCAACATTGTTCTTGCCATCTCAATGATTCAACAACACCATTTTGTTGAGGGTTATAAGGAGCTGAGAATTCATGCTTGATCCCCTCATCTTCAACAAATTATTGCATGGTGTAGTTCTTGAATTCGGTGCCGTTGTCGTTTGTAATGGTCTTGATATCCACTCCATGAGTGCGTTGAGCTTGCTTGGCGAAGATCATGAATTCCTTGAAGGTCTCATTCTTCGTATTGAGAAGAAAGACCAAATTATACCTTGATTAATCATCAACAATGACAAGACCATATCTTCTTCCACCAAGGGAGTCATATGTCGATGGCCCGAAGAGATCCAAATGGAGCAGCTCCAAGGGTCTTGACGTGGCCACCTTGGTGACGGAAGGATGATGCTTCCCAATTTGCTTTCCTGAAATGCAAGAACTACACACACGATCTTTCTCAAATGAGATACCGGTTAGTCCAATAATATGCTCACCCTTTAGGAGTAGATTGAGATTTCTCATGTTGACATGGCCTAGGCGACGATGCCAAAGCCATCCCATGTCAGCCTTGGCCATTATACATGTAGGAAGAGATTGGATCTCTTTTGAGAGGTCGACCACATAAAGTTCGTCTTCCACGTGTCCAATGAGAACCAGGCTGAGATCATCACCCCTAAAGACCTTCACAAAAGTTCTAGAGAAATAGGATTCATAGCCGACATCCGCGAGATGTTTAATAGAAAGCAAGTTGTAACCAAGGTTTTCAACATGTAAGACAGTCTCAAGAGTCAAAACCTTGGAGATTACCAACTTACCATAACCTAGTACCTTTCCTTTAGAGTTATCTCCAGAAGTGATGCTTGACGTTGAGTTGACATCGTGAATGAATTGGTCAAGCCCACTCCTACCTCTGGTCATGTGATTGGTGCATCCACTATCAAACACCCATTTTGATCCACCGGAGGCATAACCCTACAAAATCAATTCTTTGATTTAGGAACCCATTGAGTAATGGGTCCCCTAGCATTAGCAACAAGATCCTTAGGTACCCAAATTGAGTACCACCTATAAGCATAACCAATTTGAGGACCAACAGATTTGGCATATACATCTCCTTGAGTGCCCTTACATAGCACATAGGAAGGATTAGACTTTCCCGCATACTTGTCATTGGGATTGCCCCTCATGGATCCCCCATTCATCACATTCCTTTTGACTTGGTCAACCACCTTGTCACCTTCTTTTACAAAATTTATCTTCTTTGGTGGAATAGCATTGCTCGTGTTGTTCTTTGGATCAAAACCGACACCTTCCTTGGAAATTCTCGTCTTTTGATGGGATAAAATCTCATCTAGGATCTTTCTCTTGGAGGTAGGTGCACGACGCTCTTTCTCAAGTTGCTCTTTCAACTTCTTATTTTCCTCAATGAGGTGAGCTTGATCAAAGGTAGAGTTAGAGGTACAAGAATCATTTTCAACAACAATTGTTCTTTAGACTAACTTATGAGAAAGAATTGATAATTATAGTTTCTAGACATATATATTTGAATGTTTGAAAGTTTAAAAGATATGCTTCAGTGATTTACTATAGGAAAGTATTCCTATAAACCACTATGGAATTAAGATGATTAATCCAATAAGTGAAATAGATAATGAGTTTAATTGCAGATTTAAGGTTGAATGTTTTACCAAGAATTCCTATCCTCCATAATTCATAATTCTTGACTTCTACTTAAAGAACTCCTATCCTAGATATACTACTCCTTCCTATCCATCATCATGTGTTAACATGATGAGCTTTACTTCACAAGAATATTCTTATCCACCTTTTATTTTTCTAAATTCCATTCATAAATCCAACGAGCTTGACACTAAAGCTTTTCATAATATTCTCATAACTATACTTGGTTACATCAACTACTCTACTGCTATAACCTCTAATCCATTAAGTAATTACTTCTAACTCCATTCATACCCTTCCTTTATCTTCATCACTAATATTATTTCAATAGATGTATAAATCAAACTAATCTCCTCAAAATCTTACAATCCTTTAAGAGGAATAACACTACTTCAATAACTCCATGCTACACTAGCCTTAGCTTAATCATACTATCTTATTTTACTTAACTCTAGTAATTCATACTCCAACCTCACATTATATTAATGTGACTTGTAATGACTAATCTAGGATAATATATCTATACTAGGGTTCAATCATGTTTTACCCACCAATGTCACTTATACATGATATAGGCATTCAATCTTGGTGGCTAAAGCATAATCATTATAATCCTTTAATCATGTATGGCCTAGGTCTCCAGTTGGCTAATCAAGGTCTCATCAATACAACATTACAGTTGTATTAAAATTATCTTCTTAGTATCTTTATTGGATTAAGGGATGTTATTCATGGACTATCCTTACTTAATCCAATAGGGTTACTCCTTGGAATCTATCTTCAATGTTCATCCTTATAATCCTATTTGTTACCATATATTTATATTTTCCATATAACTCTTCTATCCATTCAGGAGTGAGTTAACTCCTTCAATTACCATATTGATTCTATTCTCTTCCAACACTCCCATCCTATAGATGATATCTAAAGCTAGAATAACTATTTACCTCTTCTTACTTCTTTCTTTATAGGCCTTAAGTGAATGCCATGGTATGGACAAGAGTTGATAGCTTAATAGTTGATAGGTTAAGAATTGGTGAATCAATAGTTGATTACTCAATATTGTTGAGCAACAAATATGAGAATAAGATTCAATAGAGATGATAATGATTGATATAGGAGAAAGATATATGGTGAATGGTCTTGAACTGTTTTCCTTACTACTCAATACGACTAAAGAGTTAGGGTTAAGTATTACCATGATACTCATGGTAGGAATGGATAAGAATAATATAGGTCAAGTCTTAGTTATTGAATTCTTGTGACTTGGTATTCATAAGTTATAGTAATGAATACTAGGATATGATCACTTAAGGATCAAATATTAATCATTAATCAATGTGTAATGGTTTAGTTTCATTATATTTGATCTACCCTTAGATCAAATCATGTTTACCCAAAATAAGGTTTTAACAAAGGTCATATAGAAACTTATCGCAGTCAACTTGATGATCTACTTCAATTCCATCAAGTTGAGAGAAGCTTCAATCACTTTGACAAGTTTTGTTTAAAAGCGCGAAAATTATTCGTATTTTCTATGCATGAATGCAATGCACACATCTGGGTTCAGCTTAATTCTAAGATCCAATGCTGGTATGTTACAGTTCCCGAGGGCGACATGGATTTACTTAGCATAAAGATTTTTACACAATATGGTGAATATGTTGTCAAGTTTCATTCCCTTAGGGCGGAGCCTAATTAGGTGCAGCCATAAATATGGACTAAATACACCACTTATGATAGGTCCTAGATCCATTCACATGAACATCCAAGAATCATTAAGACATAAATGTCCCACCATAGCAATAGGTTCATTGGTCCCTGGCATATAATCCCTCCAATGCAACTCAAAGTATTGGAAAACAGTTTATGTCAATTCCGTCCCTTCCAAACCCTATAATTGCACCAAAGTATTCTCCTATGAGCCCATATAGGTGAAGTATATGCAATCGATGTTTGCATAAATCATCACATAACAATATAAAAGATAAAAACTGGACCACATACTCATTGCATATTATATGGATATCATAGCGAATTCATCCTATGCCCTTAGGAACATGGGGATCTACTCACAAGTACCAAACATGATATGGATCAGTAGCATATGGGATACAACATAATGTAAAAATATAATATCTCCACCAAATAAAGAAAAGATGCCAATCACAAACATGTAAATAGCCCTTAAAACAATATCATGGGTTTAATCAATCACAAACTATGAGGGGAACGAGATGGATCTTAGAGATGGTGATGGTGATGATGATGGTGCTGGTGGATATGTCGATGGAGAGGCATCCCCCTACGCCTAGGAGGAGTGGTGATGACAATGGCGTCAATTTCCCACTCATCGGAGGCTCCGGTGCGGCAGGATCTGCCCCCTCCCGGAGTAAGATTGGATTTCGCCTCCGTTGCCTCCTCTGTAAATCGTAGGCAAAATATGATGTAGGTTTTCTAGCGATACAGAGGTGTCTATAAAAAGGAGGAGCCGAGACGATGCTCGAGGGCTGAAAGAGCTTGTGTGGCGCGCCTAGGGGGTGGGCACTCTAGGCCCAAGGCGCTCGTGGCTCCCCTCGCTTCATTCTATGGCCCAAGGTGGTTCTCCTGGTGAAAAACTTATCAGGTATTTTTCCTTCGATTTATTGATATCCAGAAGGTCCTGAAACAACAAAAACATGAAAAAGGAGGTTTTCTGCCTCCTAGAAATTAAATACCAATGAAAAGGACTTTGTAGGAAAGTCCCATAAATCATCTAAATATGCATAAATAATGTTGGATCAAGGTAAATATGATTATAAACTGTGCATAAAGGGTCCTAAAAATGATGATGCAAAATACAAGTATCAACTCCCCCAAGATTAAATCTTTGCTTGTCCTCGAGCAAATAATCGAATAGATCATGATCATGCATCAATGAGCTTATGGTCGACAACAAAATATGAGCATGTCATCATCAACTTATGCATATTCACTTGTCCAAAATAAATATGAACTAACTACCATGCAAATATGGGCTACATAGATAGACATTATCACTTACCCCTTACTTTTGAACAAAAACTAACCATTACATATTGGACAATTGAACAAGTCTCAAATTTATCATACACTGCACTATTTGCAATAGCTTTGCATGGATTTTTAAAAGCTTTTAATTTAACCTTTTGATATGCCTTTGCAATAAATATAAGTTTCTCATAAAGCAAATAGTGGAAAAGAGAATTGTTTAAACAACAAGATAGACATGACTATTTTGACTTTTGTCAAGAACTTTCAGCACTTTTGCATGGCATAATTTAACGGTATTGCCCTCTTAGTAAGTAGTATAAACCTTATTCATGGGTCTTTCAATCATGTCATATGCTCTAAACAACCTTTTTCTTTCACTTTCCATGGCTAGCCGAATTCTCAGGTGCCTACCTTTCAAACACCTTACCATAGAGCATATGTATTGAAATACCCATGACAAACATTTAGTTTACTCGTTGATTACTAAGTAGAACAAGAGTTTCTCATGTACCCGTGTCATCCTCATCTTTCCAACTATTTATTTTATAAGACTCCTTATCTCACCACAAATTCACATTGTTTCTTTTTTAATAAGTGTTGCTTCCCTTGCATGGATCTTTCCTTATTTACAAGTTTAGATTGTTGAGTAATTCTATGCTTGTCCAACATGCTCAAGTTAATTCAGTTCAAGGCAAGATATAAGTGCAATTCCTACATATGGTGCGCACATCTGCATGAGTGTTACCCATAAATCCCCAAACAAGAGAATCATGGATAACACCATACTTTATATTTTATTAAAAACCACTCAACCAAGGGTAGATGATAAAGCTCTAAGAGCTATTCAAACTTTAGGAAAATCGATACCTAATAGATGCAAGCAAAAATCTCCTAATGATTATGAACTAGATGCAAATATGATAACTAAAAAGCATAAAGTATGGTGGAACTCCCCCAAGCTTGAGTTGTTCCGGTACGTATTTACTTCTTCTTCGGAATACATGGAGAAGGTGTTGGTGTAGAGAGAGATCTAACAAACCAGGGAGGATAACAAGGTTCGCTTGAAAAGACTCAATGCGAGATTAGATCGACAGAGAGGAGTATATATTGATGATTTTTAGGGTAAGACGAAGCGTTGAGGAAGAAACGGACTTCAGAAGAAGGAAAGACCTCGAGTGGCGCGCTTAGGGGGTGGGCGTGCCACCTTGTCTCTTTCCCTCCTCGGGACACTGTTTCGTCCAATTCTTTCGCGACACGCATTAATTTTACAAAATAATGACTTTCCTAAAATATGAAGATATTCCGAGATTGTTACGCACCTGTTTTTTACTTTTGATGATTTTTGGTATCTGGTAGGGGATAATTTTTTGCAATCATGGCCTTCGGACTTTGGAGATTCATTACTTTAAACCTTCAGGCAAATGTTTGGCCTGCAATATAATGTTTAAGACGTTGTCCATTAATGACATGAGATTTACCGTTGAAGTCTCCATGAAGACGAATGGCTCTGGAGCGGTACACCTCCTTCACAACTAATGGACCCGTCATCTTGAGGCTAAATTTCCTGCAGAAAACTTGAAATGAGAGTTGAAAAACAATACTTGATCTCCTACATTGAATTACTTTCCTTTTATTTTCTTATCATGCCAAATTTTTACTTTTTCTTTAAATAGTCTAGCACTTTCATATGCTTCATTTCTCCATTCATCTAATAAGCTTAAATAATCAATTCTTTTCTCTCTAGCAGTTTTAAAATCAAAGTTGAGTTGTTTAACAACCCATCTAGATTTAAGTTCTAATTCCACTACAAGATGACATGCTTTTCCATAAAACATTTTATAAGGAGACATGCCCATAGGATTTTTAAAAGCAGTTCTATAAGCCCATAAAGCATCATTAATTTTAGTTGGCCAATCAGATCTAGCTTTATTAACTGTCTTCTCCAATATCTTAATTTCCCTATTGCTTAATTCAACTTGCCCACTAGTTTTAGGATGATATGGAGATGCAATTCTATGATTAACACCATATTTAGCTAGAATTTTTATAAATAGTCCATGAATAAAATGAGAACCGCCATTAGTAATTAAAAATCTAGGTACTCCAAACCTGGGAAAGATGATGTCCTTAAGCATCTTCATTATTGTCGCATGATCTGCACTTTTTGTTGGAATTGCTTCAACCCATTTTGTAACATAATCCCCTTCAACCAAAGCACGAGTGTGTTTTTTTATGGAGGGAATGGTCCCACAAAGTCAAATCCCCATACATCAAATGGTTCAAGAGGCGATGAATAGTTCATAGGAATTTCATTTCTCTTACCGATATTTCCAACATGTTGGCATTTATCACAAACTTTAACATAATTAGCACAATCCTTAAATAAACTAGGCCAATAAAAACCAGATTGTAATACCTTTGCAGCGATGCGGTCTCCTGCATGATTTCCTCCATAAGGGCTGTCATGGCAGTCCCTTATAATAGCCTGTTGCTCAAACTCAGGGAAATAACGTATAATAATACCATATACACTTTTCTTATAAAGAAATGGGTCATCCCAAAAAAATGTCTAAGATCATAAAAGAATTTATTTTTTTATTGGTGTGTGAAATGTGGTGGAATAACTTTTCCAACAATGAAATTAGCATAATCAACAAACCATGGTGAAGCTGCTCTAGCAGCATACACATTAATATTTGCTAGTTGTTCATTTGCAACACTATCATTAATAGGAATAGGATCTACCGGAATGTTTCCCATTCTAGATAAATGACCAGCTACCGGATTGTCGTCACCTTTCCTATCTATAATATGTAGGTCAAATTCTTGTAGTAAAAGAACCCATCTTATAAGCCTAGGCTTAGCATATTTTTTGTTCATAATATTTAATAGCAGAATGATCGGTGTGTACTATTACCTTATAGTCTATAATATAAGGTCTAAACTTGTCACATGCAAAAAGTATAGCCAAAAATTCTTTTTCAGTTGTAGTATAATTTCTTTGAGTGCCATCAAGAGTTTTACTAGCATAATATATCACATTAAGTTTCTTATCAATTCTTTGGCCTAAAACTGCTCCTACAACATAGTCACTAGCATCACACATGATTTCAAAATGCAAATTCCAATTAGGAGGTTGAATTATAGGAGCACTAATCAAAGCATTCTTTAAAACATTAAAAGACTCTACACAATCGTCATTAAAAGAAAATGGAACGTGTTTTTGCAAAAGATTTGTTAGAGGCTTGGATATTTTAGAAAAATCTTTGATAAATCTTCTATAGAAACCAGCATGACCAAGAAAGCTTCTTATACCTCTTATATCCCTAAGATATGATAGCTTCTCTATTGCTTCTATCTTGGCGCGATCCAGTTCAATGCCTCTTCCTGAAACTCGGTGTCCAAGAACAACACCTTATTTCACCATGAAATGACACTTATACCAATTTAGGACTAAGTGTTGGTCCTCACAGTGCTGCAAAACTTTGCTAAGATTGAACAAGCAGTTTTCAAAAGAGGTACCATACACAGAAAAATCATCCATGAATACTTCCATAATTTTCTCAATATAATAAGCAAATATAGATTTCATGCATATTTGAAAAGTAGAAGGAGCATTGCACAAACCGAATGGCATTGTCCTATAAGCATAAGTACCAAAGGGATACGTGAAAGTAGTCTTCTCTTGATCATCCTTGTGCATCGGAATCTGTGAGAAACCCGAATAACCATCTAAATAACAAAAGTGAGAGTGTTTGGATAATCTTTCAAGCATTTGATCAATGAATGGTAAAGTATAGTGATCTTTATGAGCCGCCTTATTAAGTTTCCTATGATCAATGCACATTCTATAACCGATAACGATATGTTGAGCAACAAGTTCATTTTCATCATTTGGAACCATGCTGATTCCACCCTTTTTAGGCACACAGTGGACAGGACTTACCCATTTACTATGGGATAGATAATACCTGCCTCAGTGAGTTTGATTACCTCTTTTCTTACCACTTCTTTCATTATTGGATGAAGACGGCGTTGATAGTCAACAACAGGCTTTGCACCTTCTTCCAAGTTATTCTTATGCATGCATAAAGAGGGGCTTATACCTTTCAAATCATCAACTGAACAGCCAATGGCTGGCCTGTGAGCTCTCAGTACTTCAAGTAATTGTGATTCTTCTTCATCTGAAAGGTTAGCACTAATAATAATATATATTTTCTTATCATAAAGGAATGCATATCTACTATCTTCACGCAATGGTTTACGTTCAAAACTAGGATCACATTTATGTGGTGGTAGTTCTCCTAGATTATCAGGTGGAATATGTAATTGCATTTGTTGAGATAATATTTGTTCTAGAGCTTCTTTCCCCTCATCATCAAATGGTTCCTCTCGATTCAGCACATATCGTTTCATCGCTTCCGAGAAGCGATTGCCACTGAAGAAAGAGTCTCCACTATATCTTTAGAGAGTTTTTCCTTTTCTAAATGTTTATCAGTAAAATTTGAAAAATTAAACTCAAGTCTTTCACCAGAAAATTTAATGAATACTTTCTATTTTAGAAAATTAATTTCAGCATCAACAGTATGTAAGAAAGGTCTACCAAATATGACAGGACAAAATGCACCTTGGAGCAACCAAGCACAATAAAATCCGCAGGATACTTAATCTTTCCAGTTAATACTTCAGCATCTCTAACAATACCAAGAGGACAAATATACTCTTTATTAGCAAGTTGGATAGTTATACATGTCTCTTCCATGTTGATGGGATCAATATCAGGCTTGATTTCAAGATATAGAGAATATGGAACCACACTTATACTTGATCCAATATCACAAATCCCATGATAAGATGAAGTCCCAATAGTAGATGATATGATAGGTCTCCCAACTCTAGTGGTGTTACCTTTTATTACCTTGGTAGAATCTTCACATAAATACACTTCATAAGGTGTTTCTTCATTCAATTATTTAATGGCCAAAATTTTATGTTGAACTTGAATTTGTTCATATGGTTCATGACATATTCTAGCACTCTTATTAGTAACAGTAGTGAGTAAATTTTCCTTCACTTTGCTAGGATAAGGAGGAGCTTCAAAGATTTCTTCTATCTTAAGAGATGAGACTTGATGAACCTGTTTTACAACTTTAGAAACATATGCATAATTTTTAAGAGGTTCAACAAATACATTAAATCCTTTCGTTGGAACATTAAGATGGTTAGAAAAGTATTTAGCAATTTCTACTAAAACATGAGGGTCAACACCAAAATTGTTATTAAGTTCCAAACTTGGTTTATTATCTTTGTCAAGATCCCAAGCTTCAGTATTTTGAGACATAGTTTCCAATAAATCCGCTTCCTCCTTTTGAGTTTTATTAGTGAAACTTACTCCATAAGAATTATCCAGGAAATCCCTATGATGCTGAGGCAATCTCACATAAAAGTTTATTAAGAAATGCTTTCAGGAATACCATGATGAGGATTTTTATGAATAAGACCCTTTAATCTCCCCAATCTTGAGCAATACTTTCTCCATTATATATATGAGGCCAAAAATTATAAATATGGCATCTATCATCATAAGCTTCTTTAGGAGTATAATATTTAAGATAGAAAGCCTCTCCTAGATTGTCCCAATCAAGACGATATTTATCATCCAGAGATCTATACCATTCGCGAGCTTTACCACATAAAGATAGACAAAGTAGCTTCCTTCTCACTTCATTCTCATGAATACCTGCAAGTTTAAATTGGGAACATAGTCCTTCAATTTCATATAAATGCCCCATAGCAGTTTGGCTTCCATCACCTTCAAAATTTACCTCCCTAGCTCTATCGACAATACCAATGGGAATTTGATATTCAACTTTTGGTTCAGTAGGCTTCTCAACCTTCTCTTTATCTTTGTCATGAAGGAACTCAAACAAAGTGAGTTCCAATCATTTATAGTTTGAGAAAGCCATGATAAAACAACAGTAAAAAGATAATAAATAGATTCCAAGTTTCCTTACCAAACAACTTACCAATAGCACAACTCTCCCAGGTAAAGGTGCCAGAAAAGTGTCTTGATAGCTCCCAATTGCTAGAGATTAATTATAGTACTTTTCAATAAATAAAGGTTGTCAAACTCACGAGGAGCTAAGGTTATTGGTTAGAAAATTCGACAATAAATAATAGTAAATGAAGTAGTTTTGGGTTTGTAGTTTGCAAGAATATAAAGTGCTGAAAGTAAATAGCAATAAGAAAATGCTTGATGACCCACAAGTATAGGGGATCGCAACAGTCTTCACGGGTAGTATTACCCAATTTATTGATTCGACACAAGGGGAGCCAAAGAATACTTGCAAGCCTTAACAACTGAGTTGTCAGTTCAGCTGCACCTGGAAATAGTTCTTGCTCACAGAAGTTTATCAGTAGTAACAGTTTGTATTAGCAACAACAAAGCAACAGCAGCAGTAATAGCAACAGTGAAACAGTAGCAATAGTAACGGTAACAGTAGGATTCGAGTGCGGTAGGTATACGGATGGATGGACGGGCGTTGCATGGACGAGTCTAGATATGTAACTTCAAAGAACTAGGGCATTGCAGATAAATAATAATAAGCATCCAAGTACTAAACAATGCTCGAAATGAGAACTTGCACAACACCTTCTGTCCAGCCAGCCCGTGGCAGCGGGGCCTCTAGGGAACTACTCGCAATTAAGGTGCTCCTTTTAATAGAGCACCGGAGCAAAGCATTAACACTCCAAGAACATATGTGATCCTCACACCGCAGCCATCCCCTTTGGTTGTCCCAATTATTGTCCCTTTGGGCCTTTGGATCCGGACAATGATATGTGTACACAACTTGCAGATAAGATCATAAACAATACTATCATAATGATTCAATAATAAGTTCAGATCTGAGATCATGGCACTCGGGCCCTAGTGACAAGCATTAAGCACAACAAGTTGCAACAAAGTCAAATAGCACTAATAGAGATACTAGGCACTATGCCCCTAACAGATCTTATTTGATTACATGGTAGAACTCATCCAATACCTACCATCCCCAAGACTACAGCGGGGGATTACTCACTCATGGATGAGGGAAACATCGGTGGTTGATGGAGATGCATTGGTGATGACGATGGCGATGATCCTCTCCAAATTCTTTGTCCCGGCAGGGTGCCAGAATGGAGTTTCTGGATCCGAATCTTGGTTTCTGGTGGCGGCGGAGCGGAACTGTTTATGGAAAACTATCGAACCCCCCTGAGTTTTTAGGTCAGAAGGCAACTTATAGACGCGGAGGGAGGCCGAGAAGCTGCCTGGGTGGACAAACCTCCCCCAGGCGCGGGGTAGTGGGCCCGCGCCTGGGTTGGTCTGCCCCCCCCCCAGGCCTCCCCTCTATCTCCCCTTCTAGCTCCGTGGATCTTCTGGTGAAATATAATTTTTAGCATATTTTCCGGGATTTTTTCCTGATAGTTCATTTTCTGCACAAAAACAAGACACCAAGGTAATTCTGCTGAAAATAGCGTGAGTCCGTGTTAGTTGTATCCAAATCACACAAGTCTAGAGGAAAAACAATAGCAAAGTGTTCGAGAAAGTAGATACGTTTTGGACATATCAACTCCCCCCAAGCTTAGATTATTGCTTGTCCTCAAGCAATTCAGTTGAAAACTGAGTGCGATAAAAGAACTTTCACGAACACTTTCTTCATATGATCTAAATATTCTCAGCACAAGAGTAGATGCTTAGACAATTCATAATAAAGAGTATGCAACTAAGTCTACTCAATAGTCATTGCAAGCTATGAAGAGAAACCAACTCAATAATAATAAGTAGCATGAAACATAAACATAAGTAACATTGCAATGCTCATAATAAGGTATGATAGAGTGGTATCTCGCTTTCCTTTGTTTGAAGAGCACAATATAAATGTTGAGGCACCTCTGAAGTTCATATGAAGACTATAAGTAAAGATATCAGAGATACAAGCATCAAAGTCATGACATAATTAACCAAGTTTTGGAACAAACACAAGAATGACAACTATGCTCTTAAGAAGGTGCTCATAGAATAAGTGGTGACTCAACGAAGTTGTGAAAATGGTTTTGTGAAGGTTTGAAAGGCTTCCCAATGCTGAAAGGAAGGTACTCTTTAGCTTTGAGATCTCATTGCCCTTATCATAGGCATCTTCATGTGGTTAAGGTGAACGTGAGGTCCACTCTGAATCATATGCTTGACAAACCATAGACTGGAAATCCCAAGTCCCTTGAGTACGAGGGTCGCTCAGCATGCTACTCAACTTTGGTCACCTGAAAGTTCTTGTCATTGTAAATACATGCATATCATCGAGAACCTCCAACGGGGTACCCCTTGCACATGGTACAGGAGCTTTCCCATAACCAAAATGACAAGGCAAGCAAACAATGAGCATCTCAACAATCTTTTTATTTACCATATGCATAGCTTTTTATTGAGGACGCTTCATAGATTCTCATTACAGTGATGCTGCAAGTTTCCACCATGATTAGGCATGGCTTAGGCTAGCGGCAAAGGCATTTCTCTAACACAATGTATAAACTCCATGAACTAACAACTTCCCCTTTTATTTCACATCGTCGACATCCGTAAACAAAAGAGAAAAGTATCAACTAGATAGAATTATCCAAAAAGTATTGAAAGCGTTCCCCGTGATAGCACGGTTCTGCTGACTCCCAGTATATAATAAGCAAGCATATAACTTTCATGGACTAGTCACAATGGTTTAGAATTATTAAGCGCAAGGAATAAAGTGTGCCATCAAGTTCGTGAGAGCTTTACTAACTAACTTTCTCAAAACAGACAAACATTTTACTTTTGGAAGAAAACACGGCATATTGAATATGTGTTGAAGTAGCAAATGATGCTAATAGGTAGATATCGTGGACACAGCTGGCAATATTGGTTTTGGGGAGTTGGAAGCACAGGTAGAGCACATACTCAGTGCAAGTGAAGGCTAGCAATAGAGAGGGAGCGACAAATGAGAGAGCAATAACTGTTATAATCATGCTTGCAACAAAACAGGACTAATTATGGCATGAAAGTGATACAAGAATTCTAAGGCAAAATAAATCATCGAGGCTTACTGACTATTTATTAGTCATATGCATGCGTGAGCATGTGCCAAGTTGATTCACATGAACAGTTAGAGGAGGATACCACAATATCATACCGAAGTATGAATAAAACAATGCAAGCAAACATTCATATGACATACTACAAACTATTAGCAAGCTGGAGCTAATCATACACAAGCAAGAACTACTGAGCATCCATAATGACATACACCTTACACAAACATGCTAAGCATGCTCACAATGATGAGTATATGTACAAAAATGAAACAAATAGAGTTCGTTACCAGCCTCTTACCACACCTCAAGTTGTCTTAATCTTCATTATTGCCCTTCACTTGTGTGACTTGAATAATTAACATGAAAACCAATACCACTGAGGACGGCTGAACCCTGCGAAGAACTCACAAAACCAAAGAAGAACAACAAATATTTTTGGTGTTTCGATTTTTTTTAGAAACAAGAAAACAAAGAAAAACCAAACAAAAACAAAGCAAACCAAATGAAGCAAAAACTTTTTGGATTTTTATTTTAAGGCAAACCAAAGAAATGAAACAAACAAACAAACGAACGAACCAAGAGAAACAACGAAAATATTTTTGGTATTTTTGGGTTTTTGAGAAAGAAGCAACAAGAACCAAAAAGAAAGCAAAAACAATGGATATACAAAGAACCGACCGAACATGATATATATATGAGTGTGATGTCGGTATACCTCCCCCCAAGCTTAGGCTTTTGGCCTAAGCGGGGCTCAATCCCATGGTGCCCAAGTAGATGTGCCTCCGTGGCATGTCGAGTAAACTCCCTCATCCTGGTACGAGCCTGAGGCCTCCCCTGTATAGTGTAACGCGGGGTCATATGTGGGCGCTTCATCCTGATAGTACCCGTGGAAGTTAAGAGAACGCAGCTTGTCATCCATCTCCCCCTTCGTGCGTGACCAAGGTTCCTGAAAAATACTGAGCAAAGTGGTTTGGGGTAGAGGGATCTCTCTCTCTCTCTCTTCCCCGTTAGTAAAAAGCATTCTATAAACAAAGTTCTCATGAGTAGAGATAGAGGTGACAAAATGGTGCGCCTTCATGGCAGCAAGATCAAGCCTCAGAGGAGCCAAAACTGTATCATGTGGATCAATAGCAATGCCCAAGGTAGCAGCGATACGAGTAGCAATAATTCCCCCATAAATGGGTCCCCTAGCAGCTAAACGACAAGCAATGAGGGAACCAAGATTATACTTATCCTCACCGTAGAGCGCGACAGCTAAGAGGGCCAATTGATAGTTGGATATATTACTAGTGTTCTCCCTACCAAGAACACTGGTGGTAAGATAGTAGGTGACGTACCTAATGGCTGGAAGTTGAATGTTCTTTATCTTCCCTCGTTGAGCTCTGCGGTCATCATCATTGGTTGTTCCTCGGTATAGTTCCAACAAATCAGCGGGAAGAGCTGTAATCTTCTTTGATGACCCATTTGTACCAAGTCCCAGGGCCTTGCAAAATTTCTTCAAAGGCATAGAATGAGCCCTGCCATAAAGTCTGAAAGACACAGAAGGATTGAACAAACTATTGGTGTAGGAGAAACTCTCCACAAATGTTTTAGTAAGTGAAGCATATTGTGCACTCTCATCCTGCATGAAACTTGTTAGACCAACCCTCTCAATCAAAGCCGAGAAATCATTAATAATCCCAGCAGCTCGCAATAAAGTTTGACAAGGAAAGGTGGAGGGGTGAGCATCCCCGTCTTCTCCCTCGTCACCAAACCGCGGAGTGATGAGATCCTCATTGTATGAGGGTCTGGAGCTAGTACATGACCTTGGTAGCCTTGTCCTTCTAGGTGCATTACTCTCAAAAATGTCACCAAAGGTGTGGTGCTCCATGACTTCCCTTTGTTGAAATTTTTAGACAACCATCAAACCAAGTGATTTCTAAGTTGATAAATGATGAGCAACTATTATAGGAACTTTCTAGAGGACTACACATGCATCAAAACAAAGTTTCTAAACATATAACAAGCATGCAAGCTCAAAAAATCTGTCACCTACAGTAGCAAAATACTCAAGATACAATCTACCAATCACAAATCTAATTGGACAAGTGGAGGAGGCACATACCAAGGAGCAAACCCTCCAAAATAAGCACTTGAGATGGGGTGAACAAGGAGATCAAAAATCGCGAGCAAGAACAACAAGAACTCAAGCTTGAGAAAGTTTTCCGGTGTTTTTCGAGAGAGAAATAAGGTGGCTTTGAGGAGGCAGCCTGGAGGGGCCCAGGTGGGCCAACCCCCCCTAGGCGCCACTAGTGGTGGGCCCGCGCCTACCACAGGTGTGGGGCCTAGGGGTGGACCCCTGGGTCATCTCAGGTGCCACTCTGCCCCTTTTTTCGAGGAAAAATTTATTTTGAATTTTCTGGGATTTTTCGGGAAACTTTATTTTTGGCCAATTTTCAGGGTATGAAAATTGATTTTCTCGCAGAAACAATTTTTTCAAAAGAAGCAAAAGCAAACCAAAATCCAAACTACAGTATCTCTAAGAAACTCAAACAAGCAAACAACTAGCAAAACTAAAGCTAAAGCAAAGACTAGGAAGGAGAAAGGGAAAAAGGAAATCAAGTATAACCACAGTGGAAACATTATTTTGTTCATTAAAATCCTTTTGATAACAAGGTTGATCAAGTCTTGTTACCAAAACAATCTTATATGAAACAAATTCCACAAGGTGATTATGTTACCTCATACTTGATACCAATGGTACCAATCATAATAGTTTTAATATTCTCTTGTGGAATGAGACAATATATTTCTCCAACAGGAATAGTAGTTGACTTATCAGCCATTTGCAAAGAAATATCAGTTGGTATCAACTTTTCTAGCTGGAGTCTCTTATAGAGAGAAAAAGGCATAACACTAACTCCAGCTCCCAAATCACATAAAGCAGTTCTAACATAATTATTATTAATGGAGCAAGGAATAGTTGGTATACCTGGATCACAAAGTTTCTTTGGAACCTTACCATTGAAGGAATACTTAGTAAGTAGAGTATAAATCTCCTCATTAGGAATATTCCTTTTATTAGAGACAATATCCTTCATATACTTTGAATAAGGAGGCAATTTAATAGCATCAGTCAAAGGAATTTGCAGAAATAAAGGCTTCATCCACTCACAAAACTTGTTGTAGTGTTCTTCCTCTTTTGACTTGTGTTTCTTACGTGGAAAAGGCATAGGTTTCTGCACCCAAGGTTCTCTCTCTTTACCATGTTTATTAGCAATAAAATCTTCCTTTGTGTACCTAGTGTTCTTAGTGTGTTTCTCAGGTTCTTCCTCAACTTCCTCCTTATCAGGAGACTCATCAATATTACCTCCTTAGTTTCAGCATCAGAGACAGATATACTATTAGGATCTACTGCAGGTTCAAGTGGTTCCTCAACTCCTTTATGTTTCTTTTTCTTCCTCTTACGAGGACTACCACTATCCTCACCTTGTTGGGAATCCTGCTCTATTCTTTTAGGGTGTCCTTCAGGATATAAAGGATCTTGAGTAGCTGCACCACTCCTAGTTCTAATTCCATAAGCATGTTTATTTCCTGAAGCATTAACTAGCATATCCTTTTGTACCTTAGCAAGTTGATCAAGTTGAGTTTGAACCATTTGAAAGTGTTTACAAAGCATTTTAATATCATTAGAAGTTCTTTCCACAATATCTTTCAACTCATGGATAGCTCTAGAGTTTTCCAATAAATGATTCTGAACTTGTTTATTAAAATGACCTTGCTTAACAATAAAAATGTCAAGTTCCTCTAAGCATTTATTAGGAGGCTTACCATAAGGAATATCACCTTCATTAAATTAGAGAGAGTGTACCTCAATAGTAGATGAGTGGGGAAATGGATTACATAATTCTTCTATAGGAGGTAGATTCTTCACATCTTCAGCTCTAATACCTTTCTCCTTTAGACACATTTTAGCTTCCTTCATCACTTCATCATTTAATGCAATAACTCCCCTCTTCTTTGTTGTTGGTTGTGGAACTGGTTCAGGAACATCTTGTCGAGGAGTAACTGGTCCAGGAGTAACTGGTTCAGGAGTAATAGGCTCAGGTGTATTCAGCTCAGCTGAAGTCCAATCATCATAATTCTTGCTTATCTTGTTCATTAATTCTTCAGCATCTGTAGGAGTCCTTTTCCTGAAAACACAATCAGCAAAGCTATCTAGGTAGGTCCTAGAATCATCAGTTAGTCCATTATAATAAATATCAAGAAGCTCATTCTGAGGTAATGGACATCCAGGATATGCATGAATCAAGGAACATAATCTTTTCCATAACTCAGGCAATTTCTCTTCTTCTTCCTGTTTAAAATCAAAAAGTCTCTGCAAATCAGCATGTCTAGCACTGGGAGGAAAATATTTATGGAAGAATGAAGCAATCAAGCAATCAGGGCTATCAATGGAACCAGGAGGTAATCTATTAAACCAAGCCCTAGCATCTCCCTTTAGTGAAAAAGGGAAGATCTTAGCAACAAAGTACTTGCGCATCTTAAAATCATCAGAGAACAAAGCACTCATAGTAGAAAGCTCATTCATATGAGCCACACCACTCTCATTTTCAGTACCACAAAAAGGTTCTTTCTCAACAATATCTAAATAAATTAAATCAAGAGAGAAATCATAAGTTCAGTTGCACCTGGAAATAGTTCTTGCTCAAAGAAGTTTATTAGTAGCAACAGTTCGTAGTAGCAACAGCAAAGCAACAACAACAGCAACAGTGAAACATCAGCAATAGTAACAATAATGGTAATAGTAGGATTCGAGTGCAGTAGGCATAGGGATGGATGGACGGGAGTTGCATAGACGAGTCTAAACATGTAACTTCAAAGAACAGGGGCATTTCAGATAAATAATAACAAGCATCCAAGTACTAAACAATCCTAGGAATGTGCTCCAAATATAGTCATACATGCTCGCAATGAGAACTTGCACAACATCTTCTGTCCAACCAGCCAGTGGCAGCTACTGGCAATTAATGTGCTCCTTTTAATAGAGCACCGGAGCAAAGCATTAACACTCCGTCAACACATGTGATCCTCACACCACAGCCATCCCCTCTGGTTGTCCCAATTATTGTCACTTTGGGGCCTTTGGATCCGGACAATGATATGTGTACACAACTTGCACATAAGATCATAAACAATACTATCATAAAGATAAAGATTATGATTTCTCTCTTGATTTAACTTATTTAGATATTGTTGAGAAAGAACCTTTTTGTGGTACTGAAAATGAGAGTGTTGTGGCTCATATGAATGAGCTTTCTACTATGAGTGCTTTGTTCTCTGATGATTTTAAAATGCACAAGTACTTTGTTGCTAAGATCTTCCCTTTTTCACTAAAGGGAGAAGCTATGGCTTGGTTTAATAGATTACCTCCTGGTTCCATTGATAGACCTGATTGCTTGATTGCTTCTTTCTTCCATAAATATTTTCCTCCCAATGCTAGACATGCTGCTTTGCAGAGACTTTTTGATTTTAAACAGGAAGAAGAAGAGAAATTGCCTGAGTCATGGAAAAGATTTTGTTCCTTGATTCATGCATATCCTGGATGTTCATTACCTCAGAATGAGCTTCTTGATATTTGTTATAATGGACTAACTGATGATTCTAGTACCTACCTAGATAGCTTTGCTGATTGTGTTTTCAGTAAAAGGACTCTTACAGATGCTGAAGAATTAATGAACAAGATAAGAAAGAATTATGATGATTGGACTTCAACTGAGATGAATACACCTGAGCCTATTACTCCTGAACCAGTTACTCCTGGACCAGTTACTCCTGGACCAGATATTCCAGAACCAGTTCCACAACCAACAACAAAGAAGAGGGGAGTTATTGCATTAAATGATGAAGTGATGAAGGAAGATAAAAAGTTTCTAAAGGATAAAGGTAGTAGAGCTAAAGATGTGAAGAATCTACCTCCTATAGAAGAATTATGTAATCCAATTCCCCACTCATCTACTAGTGAGGTACACTCTCTCCAATTTAATGAAGGTGATATTCCTTATGGTAAGCCTCCTGATCAATGCTTAGAGGAACTTGACACATTTATTGTTAAACAAGGTCATTTTAATAAACAAGTTCAGAATAATTTATTGGAAAACTCTAGAGCTATCCATGAGTTGAAATATATTGTGGAAAGAACTTCTAATGATATTAAAATGCTTTGTAAACACTTTCAAATGGTTCAAACTCAACTTGATCAACTTGCTAAGGTACAAAAGGATATGCTAGTTAATGCTTCAGGAAATAAACATGCTTATGGAATTAGAACTAGGAGTGGTGCGGCTACTCAAGATCCTTTATATCCTGAAGGACACCCTAAAATAATAGAGTAGGATTCCCACAAGGTGAGGATAGCGGTAGTCCTTGTAAGAGGAAGAAAAAGAAACATAAGAAAGTTGAGGAACCACTTGAACCTGCTGTAGATCCTAATAGTATATTTGTCTCTGATGCTGAAACTGAGAGTGGTAATAATAATGAGTCTCCTGATAAGGAGGAAGTTGAGGAAGAACCTGAGAAACACACTAAGAACACTAGATACACAAAGGAAGATTTTATTGCTAATAAACATGGTAAAGAGAGAGAACCTTTGGTGCAGAAACCTATGCCTTTTCCAGGTAAGAAACACAATTCAAAGGATGAAGAACATTACAACAAGTTTTGTGAGTGGATGAAGCCTTTATTTCTGCAAATTCCTTTGACTGATGCAATTAAATTGCCTCCTTATTCAAAGTATATGAAGGATATTGTCTCTAATAAACGGAAGATTCCTAATGAGGAGATTTCTACTCTACTTGCTAATTACTCCTTCAATGGTAACATTCCAAAGAAACTTGGTGATCCAGGTATACCAACTATTCCTTGCTCCATTAAGAATAATTATGTTAGAACTGCTTTATGTGATTTCGGAGCTAGAGTTAGTGTTATTCCTTTTTCTCTCTATAAGAGACTCCAGCTAGAAAAGTTGATACCAACTGATATTTCTTTGCAAATGGCTGATAAGTCAACTACTATTCCTGTTGGTATATGTGAGGATGTTCCTGTTCAAGTTGATCATAATTGCATGGTCTTAACTGATTTTGTTGTGCTTGAAATGCCCGAAGATGATAATATGTCCATTATTCTTGGGAGACTTTTTCTTAAGACTGCAGGTGTTGTCATCAATTGCAATCAAGGGAAAGTAACATTCAGTATTAATGACAAAGAGCACACTGTCTATTTCCCAAGAAGGTTGTTAGAAGCTATTGCCTGAATTCTATTGAAAATATTGAAGGCATCAAGGTTGGAGAAATATATTGTCCCATTCCACAAGAAAATATTGAAACTATTATGATTGGGACCATTTCTATCAAGTATGAGGTAACATAATCACCTTGTGGAATGCAAAGTTTTATTTCATATAAGATTGTTTTGGTAATAAGACTTGATCAATCTTGTTAACAAAAGGATTTTAATGAACAAAATAATGTTTCCACTCTAGTTATACTTGCTTTCCTTTTTCCCTTTCTCCTTCCTAGTCTTTGCTTTAGCTTTAGTTTTGCTAGTTGTTTGCTTATTGGAGTTTCTTAAAGATCTTGTAGTTTGGCTTTTGGTTTGCTTATTCTGGAAATAAACTGTTTCTGCGAGAAAATCAATTTTCATACCCTGCAAATTGGCCAAAAATAAAGTCTCCCGAAAAATCCCAGAAAATTGAAAATAAATTTTTCCTCGAAAAAAGGGGCAGAGTGGCACCTGAGATGACCCAGGGGGAACCCCTAGGCCCCACACCTGTGGTAGGAGCGGGCCCACCACTAGTGGCGCCTAGGGGGGTTTATCCCACCTAGGCTCCTCCAGGCTGCCTCCTCAAAGCCACCTTCTTTCTCTCTCCCGAAAAACACTAGAAAACTTTCTCAAGCTCGAGTTCTTTCTATTCTTGCTCATGATTTTCGATATCCTTGTTCACCCCATCTCAAGTGCTAATTTTTGGAGGGTTTGCTCCTTGGTATGTGCCTCCTCCACTTGTCCAATTAGATTTGTGATTGGTAGATTGTATCTTGAGTATTTTGCTACTATAGGTGATAGGTTGTTTGAGCTTGCATGCTTGTTCTTTGTTTAGAAACTTTGTTTTGATGCATGTGTTGTCCTGTAGCAAGTTCCTATAGTAGTTGCTCATCATTTATCAACTTATAAATCACCGGGTTTGATGGTTGTCTAAAAATTTCAGCAAGAAAGATGAGTGCTTATTCACTGAATCAACATGACTTGATGGTGCAGGAGTGAATGAAGGTTCATCGTGAGGAGGCATTTTTTCCTTTCATATATCCATGCCATGAATTTATGAGAGCTGCGGGGATCCTCCAAGATTTCCAAACCTTGGTTACAAGTGTAGGATTGGAGCACTTTGTTGAAGGTGAACCAATCCAATATGTTAAGCTAACCATGGCTTTTGTGCAGGACTTCTGGTTCACTTGGTCTACTTATAATCCCATGGTCCACTACAAAATATATAATATGCCTGTCAACCTGCCTTTTGCTGATTTCTGTGTAGCAATTAGAGTACCTCAGTGGGGATCTTATGAGAACACCAAGGAGGGGCCCAAGTCACTTGTTGATTTGTATGCTGATATTTTCCAAGGTTTCGACTTCTCAAAGGAAAGTGGTAAAATTCAGAACATCCAACAACCACCTATTAGATACTTTTCCTATTTCATTACTAAGTGTGTTCTTGATAGAAAGACTGCTAGAAAGTTGTCTTCTTTTGATCTAGCTTTTATTGCAGCTGCTCTGAATAGGAATAGTTCTTATAGTTTGGGTGCTTTGATAACTCACCGTCTCACCACCAACCGTGAGAAGGGTGGAATTTGTGGAGGCCTCATTGCGTCTAGGTTGCTACCTTTCCATGGTTTAGAGCCTCATTATTCAGATTTTCAGTTTTCCATAGAGAGGCTTGATATTGAATCCATGATTCAGCATGGTTTTGTTTCTTTGGGGGCTAATGTGATAAGTTTGCCATATGAACTATCTTTTGTCCAGCAAGGTCGGAGAAAAGGTAGGAGTGAGAAAATAGTTTATTTGCCTGCACCTGCTTTGTTTAACTTTGATAACAGGCAAGGATGGTCACTTACGGAGGAGGAGGTTGACACATATGTTGGGGAACTCTCCCAGCAAGAAGAGAATGTTGAAGAGGATGCCGAAGACAATTCGGTTCAGCCCTCCAACTTGGGAGAGTCTTCATACCAGCAACCCTCGTTTGATTGGGGCGCGTCTTCTTCCTCATCACAGGTGCCTGACTATGATCATTCCTATGATGACCCACTAGCATGGGGTTAATATCCGCATTATTGAGCCCCGCTTAGGCCAAAAGCCTAAGCTTGGGGGGAGGTATACCGACATCACACTCATATATATATATATATATATATATATCATGTTCGGTCGGTTCTTTGTATATCCATTTGTTTTGCTTTCTTTTTGGTTCTTGTTGCTTCTTTATCAAAAATCCAAAAATACCAAAAATATTTTCGTTGTTTCTCTTGGTTTGTTTGTTTGTTTGTTTCATTTCTTTGGTTTCCCTTAAAATAAAAATCCAAAAAGATTTTGCTTCGTTTGGTTTGCTTTGTTTTTGTTTGGTTTTTCTTTGTTTTCTTGTTTCTAAAAAAATCGAAACACCAAAAATATTTATTGTTCTTCTTTGGTTTTGTGAGTTCTTCGCAGGGTTCAGCCGTCCTCAGTGGTATTGGTTTTCATGTTAATTATTCAAGTCACACAAGTGAAGGGCAATAATGAAGATTAAGACAACTTGAGGTGTGGTAAGAGGCTGGTAACGAACTCTATTTGTTTCATTTTTGTACATATACTCATCATTGTGAGCATGCTTAGCCTGTTTGTGTAAGGTGTATGTCATTATGGATGCTCAGTAGTTCTTGCTTGTCTATGATTAGCTCCAGCTTACTAATAGTTTGTAGTATGTCATATGAATGTTTGCTTGCATTGTTTTATTCATACTTCGGTATGATATTGTGGTATCCTCCTCTAACTGTTCATGTGAATTGACTTGGCACATGCTCACGCATGCATATGACTAATCAATAGTCAGTAAGCCTCGATGATTTATTTTTCCTTAGAGTTATTGTATCACTTTCATGCCATAATTTGTCCTGTTTTGTTGCAAGCATGATTATAACAGTTATTGCTCTCTCATTTGTCGCTCCCTCTCTATTGCTAGCCTTCACTTGCACTGAGTATGTGCTCTACCTGTGCTTCCAACTCCCCTAAACCAATATTTCCAGCTATGTCCATGATATCTACCTATTAGCATCATTTTCTACTTCAACACATATTCAAT
Source organism: Avena longiglumis (assembly GCA_030063025.1). Lineage (NCBI taxonomy): Eukaryota > Viridiplantae > Streptophyta > Magnoliopsida > Poales > Poaceae > Avena > Avena longiglumis. The sequence goes on along the minus strand of CP125975.1, from coordinate 417,899,539 downwards.
ATGATGTGTTTTCTTCCAAAAATAAAATGTTTGTCTGTTTTGAGAAAGTTAGTTAGTAAAGCTCTCACAAACTTGATGGAACACTTTATTCCTTGCGCTTAATAATTTTGAACCATTGTGACTAGTCCATGAAAGTTATATGCTTGCTTATTATATACTGGGAGTCAGCAGAACCGTGATGTCACGGGGAACGCTTTCAATACTTTTTGGATAATTCTATCTAGTTGATACTTTGCTCTTTTGTTTACGGATGTTGACGATGTGAAATAAAAGGGGAAGTTGTTAGTTCATGGAGTTTATACATTGTCTTAGAGAAACGCCTGAGCCGCTAGCCTAACCCATGCCTAATCATGGTGGAAACTTGCAGCATCACTGTAATGAGAATCTATGAAGCGTCCTCAATAAAAAGTTATGCATATGGTAATTAAAAAGATTGCTGAGATGCTCATTGTCTGCTTGCCTTGTCATTTTGGTTATGGGAAAGCTCCTGTACCATGTGCAAGGGGTACCCCGTTGACGTTTCTCGATGATATGCATGTATTTACAATGACAAGAACTTTCAGGTGACCAAAATTGAGTAGAATGCGGAGCGACCCTTGTACTCAAGGGACTTGGGATTTCCAGTCTATGGTCTGTCAAGCATATGATTCGGAGTGGACCTCACTTTCACCTTAACCACATGAAGATGCCTATGATAGGGGCAATGAGAGCTCAAAGCAAACGAGTACCTTCCTTTCAGCATTGGGAAGCCTTTCAAACCTTCACAAAACCGTTTTCACAACTTTGTTGAGTCACCACTTATTCTATGAGAACCTTCTTGAGAGCATAGTTGTCATTCTTGTGTTTGATCCAAAACTTGGTTAATTATGTCATGACTTTGATGCTTGTATCTCTGATATCTTTATCTCTAGTATTCATGTGAACTTCAGAGGTGCTTTGGCATTTATATTGTGATCTTCAAACAAAGGCAAGCGAGATACCACTCTATCATACCTTATTATGAGCATTGCAATGTTGCTTATGTTTATGTTTCATGCTACTTATTATTATTGAGTTGGTTTCTCTTCATAGCTTGCAATAACTATTGAGTAGACTTAGTTGCATACTCTTTATTATGAATTGTCTAAGCATCTACTCCTGTGCTGAGAATATATACATCATATGAAGCAAAGTGTTCGTGAAACTTCTTTTATCGCACTTAGTTTTCAACTGAATTGCTTGAGGACAAGCAATAAGCTAAGCTTGGGGGGAGTTTATACGTCCAAAACGTATCTACTTTCTCGAACACTTTGCTATTGTTTTTCCTCTGTACTTGTGTGATTTGGATACAACTAACACGGACTGACACTGTTTTTAGCAGAATTACCTTGGAGTCTTGTTTTTGTGCAGAAAATGAACTATCAGGAAAAATCCCGGAAAATATGCCAAAAATTATATTTCACCAGAAGATCCACGGGCGAAGGGAGACAGAGGGAGGCACAGGGGCACAGACCACCCAAGGCACGGGCCCTGACCCGTGCTGGGGAGGTTTGCCACCCAGCGCTTCTCCTACCTCCGCGCCTATAAGTTTCCTTCTGACCTAAAAACAGAGGGGGTTCGATAGTTTTCCAGAAAGAGTTCCGTTCCGTCGCCGCCACCAGAAAACAAGATTCGGATCCAGAAACTCCGTTCTGGCACCCTGCCGGGACGGGGATGAGGGAAACATCGGTGGTTGATGGAGATGTGTTGGTGATGACGATGGCGAGGCGTCGGTGATGATGATGGCGATGATCTCCTCCAATTCCCCGTCCCGACAGGGTGCCAGAACGGAGTTTCTGGTTCGGAATAACGGTTTCTGGTGGTGGTGGCGCAGCGGAACTCTCTTTGTAAAAATGTCGAACCCCCCGTCATTTTTAGGTCAGAAGGCTTTATGTAGGCAAAGAGGGAGGTCGAGGGGGTGTCCGAGGTGTCCACACCTCTCCCAGGCGCGTCCTGGGCTGGCTCGCACGGCCAGGGGGTATGGGCCCCTCGTGGCCTCCTCCGTCTCCTCTTCTGTCTCCGTGAATCTTCTGGTAAACTAGGAGTTTTGGCATATTTTCCGGGATTTTTTCTGAAAGTTGATTTTCTGCACAAAAACTAGACACGAAATCAATTCTGCTGAAAAAAGCATCAGTCCATTTTAGTTGTATCCAAATCACACAAGTTTAGAGGATAAAATAGAAAAATTGTTCGGGAAAGTAGATACGTTTTGGACGTATTAGGGACTTTGTAGGAAAGTCCTGTAAATCATCTAAATATTCGTAAATAATGATGGATCAAGGTAAATATGGTTCTAAACAGTGCATAAAGGTCCTAAAAATGATGATGCAAAATGCAAGTATCAGCGGATTAGGCCAATGAGTTTATGCGAGTGTCAACAAGTCCTTCGGATAATGAATCTTCAGCTATGTTTCTAGGCGAGCATTCTCCCCCTTTCTACCTATTTTGCGTTTATAGTCTTTACTTTCTCATGTTGATCTATTGCTATTTGTGTTGCGATGCTCTATTTTCGTACCATTTATATCCTTTATAGCCTATATTTCCTTGGACACCTCCTATTGCCTATTGTTTGTTAGATAGTTGGCCTTGCGTGTCGTAGCCGCTTGCTCAAGTGTTTCTTCGTGTCGTCGATGTTCCACCGTTGCTGGGAAGTTGCCATATGCTTAATGGTGAAGATGATTATGGTTCTAATTACAACTTGATAATTGAAACATGGGCATAGTTATAACTAATGAAGAGGCAACGATGGACAATAGTTGTTATTTGTTTTTTACCAACTCACTTGTGTACCATAGGACCCGAGTACTTGATGCTTGTTCCTTGAATATCGCACTATCCTCATGTGGGACCATGAATCCCCTTAGCCAGAGCTTGATTCACATCTTTTCTTGGGGCCACAAACTAGTTTGGGGCGTTATTAATTTCCTATACTTATGCTATGATTTACTAATTTATTTACTACTATTGCTCGAGGACCCTTTATTTACTATATTAATTTGGATCGTGGCACGATTTCGCGGTATCAACAAGCCCATTCACACTTTCGGGTTCCCAGTCGTTTCCAACCATTCTCGCAAACCCTGGGTACGTCTCGGAGCCGGCCAACTTTGTTGCGGGTAGCTTAGTGGGGTGCCCCCCTAAAATAATTTTGAATCCTATGAATTCTTTGTCGACAGGCCTAGTTGTGTTTTATTTGGTTTTTCCGAGGTTGATCGTGTGTATGTTGCTATTTGTGCACCCCCTATAGGGTAAATATTTTCTAAAAGTCGTGTCTGTGGTTATGGACTACTTGGAGCACAGTGTCTCGACCATAGACAACTATAACTAAAGTAGTGTTATAAATTTGACTTTTGCATGACTAGTAATCAACTTCACTATAACATAATGGATAAATAAAAGTGCTGACAACTGACGAAAATGGGATGTCTTATGCTATCTATATCTGACTAGTAATTACAACAACCTCAATGGAATCATTAATAAAGCTGCCAACTATGTGAGTTCCTCGGTATGATTTCCTTGTTTGGTCTCGAGGGGAAAATACCGAGACGGGTATGTTTGGTGATAGTATCAGGTTGGTTCCGAATAGATCTTTCTTATCTCTCTCTGATAGTTGACAATTGTATTGAGTCTCTACAGGTTGTTTAGTGCATGCTTCGTTGCCGCTTCAGTCCACCATACCTATGTAGGCGAGAACCACCTAATTCTAAGACTCCCCATGTACTGGCCTCAATATTGCCCGCTCCCATTTTTCTTTGCCCTTTGTCGGCACCCCTTTTGTTTGACAAGTTTGAGTTTGACGACATTAGCAAGGTTACCCTTCCGTCTTGTTCTGGGCAGGGTTATGGACGCGATTGGTTATTCTCTAGGGATCTTAGCCCAATTTTCATCTTGTCCGTATTTGGATGTTGTATCGTTTTCAAGGTGATTTGGATGTACTGTATATTTGTATTCTTGATTCATGGAGTCATTGTTGTATATATATATGTTTATGTGGGTTCCATCATGAACTATTGTGTAATGCTATTACTTTGTTTTCCACCTACACGCAAGTGCTTGGTGGGCATCTTTGAATCGTTTCTATGCGAGATTGGTGGGAATCGCTAAATCTTGCATAGGGACGATTCAAGGGTATTAAAAGTGCTATCAGAGCCAGGTTCTCGCGATTATACAGGAGTGTGCAGGTCATTGGCGGACATGTGGAGCATGTCACGTGTGGCTCGGAGTGGACACTATTAGGATTCCGGTGCAGAAAAAATCCTTACGTCGGATCGCTCTAATGCCCAAGATCTATCTATTAGTAATGCAGTAACGGCCGAGAGGTTTCGGATACATACCCTTGTAGTCCGAAAGTGGTTAACATTCCGAGGGTAATGTGGTTGAAGTATTCATGCTCGTAGCCGACCTCAAGGTCGTGAAGCTCCTCGCCGGTCATCCCTTGCTCCATCACCGTGTAGCAGTCCGTCTCACAGCATCCAAAGTGCCCCAAGTGTTGCACCTCGTGGCTTCATACACATATAGTGTATGACGAGACCTCCATCTTGCTGATCCCGCCGGGAATGCGGAAGTAGATCTCCGGCTTGGAATCCCCGCAGCGCAACGACGTGCTCCTAGGTACGTTGTCTCTTGCGCGAACAGACCTAGACTATTCCAACGTGTGGAGACAACTAGAAATAGAGATTGGAGAGGATGATCATAGAGCAGGAGTAGAGCCCCCAACACATGGGATCCAATTGTGTATTGTGTGTCTCTCCTCCTCCAAGGGAGTCCTTTATATAGGGGAAAGGGGGCACCCTTACCCCCCACGAAGGAAACCCTAAGGCGGCCAAGGGGGGACAAGGGGTAGCAGCCAAGGAGGTAGGATAGCCCTAGGGCGCTCCAAACCCTAACCCTAGCTGTCGGCCAAAGGAGGGGGGCAGCCCTAGGCGCATGGGCCCTTCCCCTCCATTTGGTTTCCCTCATGGGCACTTTTTCCCTAGGGAAGTTTGTCCCATTAGTGGAATACCCTTTAAAATTAGATTTTAATATTATATTTAATATTAATTACATTAATTAATATGTAAATACATATTACCATACCTGTATTGAGTCTCTACAGGTTGTTTAGTGCATGCTTCGTTGCCGCTTCAGTCCACCATACCTATGTAGGCGAGAACCACCTAATTCTAAGACTCCCCATGTACTGGCCTCAATATTGCCCGCTCCCATTTTTCTTTGCCCTTTGTCGGCACCCCTTTTGTTTGACAAGTTTGAGTTTGACGACATTAGCAAGGTTACCCTTCCGTCTTGGTCTGGGCAGGGTTATGGACGCGATTGGTTATTCTCTAGGGATCTTAGCCCAATTTTCATCTTGTCCGTATTTGGATGTTGTATCGTTTTCAAGGTGATTTGGATGTACTGTATATTTGTATTCTTGATTCATGGAGTCATTGTTGTATATATATATATATATATGTTTATGTGGGTTCCATCATGAACTATTGTGTAATGCTATTACTTTGTTTTCCACCTACACGCAAGTGCTTGGTGGGCATATTTGAATCGTTTCTATGCGAGATTGGTGGGAATCGCTAAATCTTGCATAGGGACGATTCAAGGGTATTAAAAGTGCTATCAGAGCCAGGTTCTCGCGATTATCTGAGTGCAGGTCATTGGCGGACATGTGGAGCATGTCACGTGTGGCTCGGAGTGGACACTATTAGGATTCCGGTGCAGAAAAAATCCTTAAGTCGGATCGCTCTAATGCCCAAGATCTATCTATTAGTAATGCAGTAACGGCCGAGAGGTTTCGGATACATACCCTTGTAGTCCGAAAGTGGTTAACATTCCGAGGGTAATGTGGTTGAAGTATTCATGCTCGTAGCCGACCTCAAGGTCGTGAAGCTCCTCGCCGGTCATCCCTTGCTCCATCACCGTGTAGCAGTCCGTCTCACAGCATCCAAAGTGCCCCAAGTGTTGCACCTCGTGGCTTCATACACATATAGTGTATGACGAGACCTCCATCTTGCTGATCCCGCCGGGAATGCGGAAGTAGATCTCCGGCTTGGAATCCCCGCAGCGCAACGACGTGCTCCTAGGTACGTTGTCTCTTGCGCGAACAGACCTAGACTATTCCAACGTGTGGAGACAACTAGAAATAGAGATTGGAGAGGATGATCATAGAGCAGGAGTAGAGCCCCCAACACATGGGATCCAATTGTGTATTGTGTGTCTCTCCTCCTCCAAGGGAGTCCTTTATATAGGGGAAAGGGGGCACCCTTACCCCCCACGAAGGAAACCCTAAGGCAGCCAAGGGGGGACAAGGGGTAGCAGCCAAGGAGGTAGGATAGCCCTAGGGCGCTCCAAACCCTAACCCTAGCTGTCGGCCAAAGGAGGGGGGCAGCCCTAGGCGCATGGGCCCTTCCCCTCCATTTGGTTTCCCTCATGGGCACTTTTTCCCTAGGGAAGTTTGTCCCATTAGTGGAATACCCTTTCAAATTAGATTTTAATATTATATTTAATATTAATTACATTAATTAATATGTAAATACATATTACCATACCTGTATTGAGTCTCTACAGGTTGTTTAGTGCATGCTTCATTGCCGCTTCAGTCCACCATACCTATGTAGGCGAGAACCACCTAATTCTAAGACTCCCCATGTACTGGCCTCAATATTGCCCGCTCCCATTTTTCTTTGCCCTTTGTCGGCACCCCTTTTGTTTGACAAGTTTGAGTTTGACGACATTAGCAAGGTTACCCTTCCGTCTTGGTCTGGGCAGGGTATGGACGCGATTGGTTATTCTCTAGGGCTCTTAGCCCAATTTTCATCTTGTCCGTATTTGGATGTTGTATAGTTTTCAAGGTGATTTGGATGTACTGTATATTTGTATTCTTGATTCATGGAGTCATTGTTGTATATATATATATGTTTATGTGGGTTCCATCATGAACTATTGTGTAATGCTATTACTTTGTTTTCCACCTACACGCAAGTGCTTGGTGGGCATCTTTGAATCGTTTCTATGCGAGATTGGTGGGAATCGCTAAATCTTGCATAGGGACGATTCAACGGTATTAAAAGTGCTATCAGAGCCAGGTTCTCGCGGTTATACAGGCATGTGCAGGTCATTGGCGGACATGTGGAGCATGTCACGTGTGGCTCGAAGTGGACACTATTAGGATTCCGGTGCAGAAAAAATCCTTACGTCAGATCGCTCTAATGCCCAAGATCTATCTATTAGTAATGAAGTAACGGCCGAGAGGTTTCGGATACACACCCTTGTAGTCCGAAAGTGGTTAACATTCCAAGGGTAATGTGGTTGAAGTATTCATGCTCGTAGCCGACCTCAAGGTCGTGAAGCTCCTCGCCGGTCATCCCTTGCTCCATCACCGTGCAGCAGTCCGGCTCACAGCATCCAAAGTGCCCCAAGTGTTGCACCTCGTGGCTTCATACACATATAGTGTATGACGAGACCTCCATCTTGCTGATCCCGCCGGGCATGCGGAAGTAGATCGCCGGCTTGGAATCCCCGCAACGCAACGACGTGCTCCTAGGTACGTTGTCTCTTGCGCGAACAGACCTAGACTATTCCAACGCGTGGAGACAACTAGAAAGAGAGATTGAAGAGGATGATCATAGAGCAGGAGTAGAGCCCCCAACACATGGGATCCAATTGTGTATTGTGTGTCTCTCCTCCTCCAAGGGGGTCCTTTATATAGGGGAAAGGGGGCACCCTTACCCCCCACGAAGGAAACCCTAAGGCGGCCAAGGAGGGACAAGGGGTAGCGGCCAAGGAGGTAGGATAGCCCTAGGGCGCTCCAAACCCTAACCCTAGCTGTCGGCCAAAGGAGGGGGCAGCCCTAGGCGCATGGGCCCTTCCCCTCCATTTGGTTTCCCTCATGGGCACTTTTTCCCTAGGGAAGTTTGTCCCATTAGTGGAATACCCTTTCAAATTAGATTTTAATATTATATTTAATATTAATTACATTAATTAATATGTAAATACATATTACCAAATCAAATTTTAACAAAACACCTTTCGGTTCCCCTTCGATATCCTCCGAACAACTTCGGAACTTCTCGGAACAATTCAGGACCCCTCATGGAACTTTTCCGGTTTCCTTTCTTTCTCCGAACAACTTCAGATCTATCTTCGCAGAACAATTCCGGCTTTCTCTTTCTCTAATATTATTCCAACTTATGGATGATCTCCATCTTATCGTACCCTTAAGTGGATCCCATCACGGCTCGGGAATGGCACAGACATGATCTCTATCAATGATCAACAGCGGGACCAGGATGCCCATGATGATCCCTGTACATTCCAGATGACGATGTCGTTTGAACCATAAATGTTGAGTCCAATTACCTTTGTTTCTTTGATACTACTTGTCCGAGATTCGATCGCTTGGTATCACATACCTTGTTCAATCTTGTTACCAACAAATATTGTTTCACTTGTTCCCGCGATATTACATCTCCGTGACCTAGTGACATGCTGCAACATTATGGATGTAATCTCACCAAGTAGGTCTAATGTATCTTACTCGTCACTAGGTGAACAAATCCCGATCTTGATTCATAGGCCTCAACTTGTTCCTCTGGATACCTAACATACATTTTTATAATCACCGTTTCACAGAGTGACTTTTGATGCAGTCTAAGCAGCCTCAGGAGACAGTGATTAATATGATCTCACGGTCTAAGGAGAAGGAGACTTCATTTCTGATTGTTGCAACAATGAACTTCGTAACTTGATTGTGTCTCAATCTTTGTGGAATGTCCATCATATCATTCACCAATGATATGACCTCGTTGTCAGCTGCACTATCACCCATGATCAGGAAACCTTGATCATCTGGTGCCCAAGCTAGTATGAATAGATGCTACTAGGGACTTCTGTTTCATATCACACATGTATCAATGTTTATTCTTGATACAATTATAGCACAATATAAAACTATTATGAACTTATTGGGATATGAAAATAATGAACCTTTTATTATTTGCCTCTAGGGCATATTCCCTTTAGTCTCCCACTTGCACTAGAGTACAAATAATCTAGCTTGCATTTACTAATCATAAACCATATCTCATATGCGTTTATTGATCAAGCATGCTCATGATAAATGTCATGTCCGTGTTCTGTTTTACCAGATCAGTATGTCTTTTGCAAATCATTAATGTCCTCCTAATTTTGACATTCACTCTATTATCTCATAATGGGTCGAAGTATTCGCTTGGCGATAGAGTGAGACTTTGTTTCTATTATTTACAATGGCGGACGATCAGTCAATTTAACTATCATTGTTGTCATGTAAACCCCAGAAACACACTTAGCAGAAGTCGAACTTCCTCAGCCAAAATATACTTGCATCTTAATGTAGATCCTAGTGCATAACATGCAACTATGTGCCTAACTTCGCATCCTCCCATTTAAGAACAAACTTAACTCTGGTTTAGTGATTAATTATGGAATCACTTGAAGACATGTTCTTCCAACCAGATCCTTGGGTCATATTATGTTGAGTATACAATATGGTTATATGGAAGAACCTATGACTATGGCATAGGAGATGCAACGCGTCTCTTTATTTCTGTTAACCATAGTTGTAATATTGAGACTAACTCAATGCTTCATACAAGTAATAACTTCGTCCTTTACCTTGTTCCATTCTGAACTACTTTAGAATATTGTCTAGGATATTCTGAACGTTTTTCATAATCTTGTCTAGGACATTCTAAACATCTTCGGAATCAATTCCAGAAAGTATTCGACAATAATGTTTATTCAACTTACCAATCTATCTCAATAGATTCCATTGTTTTCAACCACATTTACTAACTTAAATATTATTAATACCAATCACATCATTCATATATGGCGTCCACATATTTTAGAATGATGACACACTCCCACTCAAATATGGCATCCATATATGAGATCTAGGGATTTCACTATGCTCCCACTCAAAATATGTCTCTTACATATTGATATTTAACTAAGCAAATATGCTACTCAAATGCAAGTCCTCTCAATAATCTTGGACATTCCAAAATTCTTTGATCATCATCAAATTGAGAATTCCAGCTACAAGATTCCAATATCCATATATTGATGGTGTAAATCCAATAGACTCAAGCATCGCTACATTTGTAGTCAACTCCTTGAACTTGTACAAACATACTTTGTGACAAATCGAGCTTTATGTCTTCCATTAAGTTTCATTTATTTCTTATGACTTTGTAGTCATTTAGAAATATCAAGTAAACTTCTTTACTTAATAAGATCAAGTAACATATTACTTTGAAATCTTAAATGTAACTCAATACAGGATTTCATGACTCCTAGTCATTTATCGCACTTAGGTCCATCACGCTTCTTTGTAATTCATAGGTATGTCTTGTTTAAATAACATGACAAGTGAATCAATAAGATAATTCTGCAAACTTGCGAAATATATCATTCTTGAATCCTACTTTCTTTAGCAGAAGTATTCGCTGAAACTTTATGATCATTATCATTAGTTTCTCCTTTATTTGTAGAGTTTGGTTTCATGAAACAAATTTCGCCGCGCCACTCAACAATCATGAGGTAAGGTCAAATACCTTGTTTTGATCTTTTACATTCTTCCACCTTTATATTCATCAAGACACATAAACTTAGGACAACATCAGGTTTGCCCTTTATGGAACATGTATTCATAATTTCCTAAGAATACACTACAAAGACGTGTTTCTTCTCCATGATTTTGAATCATTGAAACCTCTAGAAACTTGAACATGCCATAAATCTAATGGTGTTATCATAATTTGTGAAACATCTTTCACAAGTCATTTTGTGCCAAAATTTAACTTAAATACTTTAGTCATATCGATCAAATCAAAAAGACTTTGTATTCCTATTAATTCCATATCCCACTTGCTCTGAAATCATTTGAACAATTCAAAAAATGTTTCAAACTTCTGCTTTATTAAGTAAATACACCTATTAACTTAATCCACAATGGAATAATGATTTCCATTATTTTTTGAAAATGTGATACATCACTATGTATAAAATTCAACATTTCTTTGCATCTCACCGTTTTACCGGAATGCGGAGTTTTAATCATCTTGACAAACGAGTCATGGTTTTGCAAAGTCACTAGATCAGATATCTAAGATCCCGATATTCATCTAAGTGAACAACATGCAATAACCATCATGATTCAAACAATAGTGTCATTTATTTATTAACCTTTGGATATCTTTTAGCATTCTAATACTTCATAAATGCTTAAACTATTATCATTAATATAGTGATGAGAATAACTCATTTATAATCGTAGTGTGACCATAAAGGTATTATTCATAAGAACAGAACAACTGGCTTGTAACTTATTCATATGAATAATTTTCTTGCCAAAAGCAAGACAGTCAAACAAGGATTACAAATTTTTATTCAAGTCCACTAATACAAATGATAAACTTTGAGGGAAGGAGTGATGTCGGCCATCAACTAGTTTGCTTGTCGTCATCAAGACACATTGTCTCAATTCGAGCAGTTCTCAAGCAGACCATCATGTTTTTCACAAAATGGGACAAGTATCCAATACTTTGTAAACTGCAACGAGTTTTACAAGAACCATATTTATAACTTTGTATACCTAACATATACACTTTTCATCCATAACCTCCATTATAATCAAGCCTTCTAAGAGTTCTCAACTCTAATGCAAGATTGCTAAGTGATTCTCCAAATATTCTTTTTTTTCATCCATCACAGAAGAAAACTCATCCAACGGCTCATACTTTATGTGCCTGATTTTGCAGAATACAAAATTGTAGTCCAACTCTCCATCGAATGGAGAATGGCCCCTGATGGGGATATGCCGAATGGGGTATACCCAGCAGGATGTTTCTTACTGGATCATACTTCCAGCGAGTGGGCCTGCATGACGGTGACTGGACCGCGACCCAAGAGGAAGCCAGGCGACTGGAAGCTGAAGGCCTAGAAGCGTAGCTAGGCCCAGTCGGATTAGGTCAAAACCCACCGAGTCCTTATCCAACTCGGTTGTAGATCTGTAAACCCTAGTGAGGTGACCCTATATAAACCTCCCTAGGGCATGCATAGCACTTACGTTCCATCATACACCCCCTCGACTCGCCGCCTAGCCGCCGAGCTCGCCCTTTGTAATCTCTCATCAGTACAATCTAGCACGAGTAGGTCTTTACCCTCCGGGGGGAAAACCTGGGTAAAACCATGTGTCTTTGCCCTCATCTCGCACCACAGATGACTGGCCGCCCTTGCCCCTCGTTCTACTACTCGTTGCCAATCGTAGCATCTGCCATGGCCATTCCAACGACAGTGGCGCCCATTGTTGGGCCTGGCTGGTCAGGCCTATGTTCTACGGTGAGACCCTATTTTCCCATCAACCGGACAATCACCACCGGTCGCATGATCGCCATTGGTGAGATCCTCCATATCTTGCCCAACAGCTACATCCCGGCGTCACGCCCGGTCACCCACAGCGTCATCATGCCGGTCGGCACAATCAGCCTCTTTGTCAGTGTTCGATTGAATTTTGTGTTCAAATCACGAAGTTCTGGTTGGAGTAATTGGTGAATTTCAAATGCAAGTCCAGGTCATATATACGTATGTGTATGGAGTCCTCACTGATTGGGTCGACCCTACGCATATGAGTCTAGCTAATTACGTGGCCAGCAGACAAGGAAATCAGTTGGTTACATGCAGGCATGCACCTCTTGTAGCTGATGTATTTTGCTTGTATAGGAGTCTAGCTGCATGCAACCGATCGTCCGGAAAGAGACCTACCCACAGACGCGACAAATTTTATTCAGGGAGAGAGTCCGGTGATGTTGGAGTCAATCACGTGTTAACCTTCACATGGGCCCGACTAAATATTTCTAGAATGATAGGAGATAGAATTTTGAACAGTAGCCGAGCTTCGAGGAGATAAGACGTGCGCTCAACGGAATTGGTTCCGATAATCGCGACCGCGTCCGTGTTTGCGCTCGACTGGGCGTCCTTATCCAGCACGTACGAGCTGAGGCCTTACATATAAGGAGAGGAGACAGAGAGAAAAAGAATCGAGAGGAGGAGAGGGAGCGAAGATCGCATCTGGTGACCAAGACGCACGCACAGGAGCAGCTTTGGATCACATCTGGCATCTTCCCCAATGGTAAAGTAAATCGTTTCTTCTCTCCTCCTCACAGGTAGCAAGGTCTGGCACGAGGATCACAATCGCTGCCCCGGAGCTCACCAGCATGCAGCCCGCCGGTTGGTGCGACGGTAGCTTGTCGCCACCGTGTCCGGAGCCGAGGAGCACGACGCCATCATCCAGCCCCAAGTCCCCGCACGTGGAACAATACCAAAGCCGTCGGAGCTCGCAAGACGCCGCCAGCTGCCGGAGCTCGCCGGGATGCTGTTGCGCCATCGGAGCTCGCCAAGACACCGCCCGACGCTGCCCGCCGTTGGAGGTCGCCAAGACACCGCCCGCTGTAGGAGCTCGCCAGGATGCTGCGCCGTCGGAGCTCGCCAGGACGCCGCCCGCTGCCAGAGCTCACAAGACGCCGCCCGCTGCCGGAGCTCGCAGGGATGTTGTTGCACCATCGGAGCTCGCCAGAACACCGCTCAACGCCGCCCGCTGTCGGAGCTCGCCAGGACGCCGCCCGCCGCCGGAGCTCGCCAGGACGCCGCCCGCCGCCGGAGCTCGCCAGGATGCTATGGTGCCCTCGGAGCTCGCCGAGATGCTGCCCACCACGGGAGCGTCAATCACGTCCGTAGCTTCTGGCTGCCCGTGACCGGGACCCAGAGTCAAGGACAACAATGCATGGTACTTCCCATGCCATGTTCGCCACGAAACCGGAGCTGTCGAAGATGTCGCCGCAGGATCTTCGACAGGCGACCAGAGCACAAGTTTTCTGTCCTATATACATCAAGATGGCGTACAGATACAGCCCCACACGACGGTGTACAGGTCTGACTTCATCAATAACAACCGGACACACGCGATCGCGGCGTACATGTTCAGCAACACCCCGCGTGCTCCCCGGCGTATAGGATCAAGGCATTGGCGTCGATGTACAGGTACAGATTGGAGTACAACAATCAAATGCCAAACGTGCCTGACGAGAGGAGCTGAAGACAAGGAGCCTGAAGCATACTTGCTAGCTATGCATGTACACTTCTTCCAAGCCAAGCAAGTTACCATGCGTGATGTACTATGCATGTCCCATGCACACTTGAGCAGCCTCACTGCGCTCGATGCTGCTCTTGCTGCTCGGACGGTGCGTGATGTACAGAAAACAACTCGGTGGCGCAACAACGAGCATCCCGGCATACAGGTCCAGTCGTGCGAGCCAGACCGAGTCTTTGGCGCCTCCGATCCCGACACCGCCATTCCGTGATCTCGTGAGATGGTGCCTTTGGTCACGCCGGCTGCCGTAAACTCCGTGCTGCGCCGAGACGAAGGAGCCAACCACGCCGGCCATGCCGATACGAGCGACACCGGTATCCTTACAAGTTACTCTCGCGAGGCATACCCTTTGCGCACCCCGACGAAGCCACATAGTCGTCGAAAAGTCCTAGCGGAGCGGACTGCATCCATCTACATCAACAACTCCTCATCGTCGTTCAAGACCGACGAGGGCGGGCGAGGCTGGAGAAAAGGCCATGCTTTTAGCGGCGCGTGTACCGACGAGGACACGGGCTCTGCCGCTACCCACACACACCACCACCATCACTATTTATGCAGGACGTGGAGCGAAGACGACGAAGACGACCACGCGGCTTAATCGGAGGTGTCTTGCGGCGTAACCCGCGGGAGTAATTAACCGGGAGCCTTCCGAGACCCCGGGAACCAGGAGATCCTACAATCGCCATTGTCAGGCTGGCCGCGCTAGTAGGCCACGGAGCGCAATATGTGGAAATGGTATTTATGATCTCTAAGATTAATAAAATATTGGTCCCTTCTTTTGTTTTCTTTGTGTATTTGTTATACACTGGCACGCCCGCATCCTTCCTTTCTTTTACCGTACCCCGGTGCGCATGAGAGAAACTACCGCTCCCGCACATACTCGCGGAGGCGTTCTAGTACGTTTTTCTTGTGTCAAACAAATTGGCACGCCTGGTAGGACGTGGTTCTCCTCCCATCTTTGCTTCGCCGTGGTCGTTGGAATCGTCTTCGCCCGTTTATCCAGCCGCACAGCATATTGCATGACAAGGCACAGGTATTGAGTCCTGCTGATCAATGATCATGTTCATGCAGGAGGACCGTACAACTACACCGAGCCTATGACGATCCATTTCGGGTCGCGGCCGCTCATGGTGTTCTTTGAGATGGGCGCCAAGGTGTACATGCACGAAGCTCAAGACCCTGCGCAATTCCAGGTCTTGAAGAACAAGAAGGCGCAAAAGCGAGTAGCCGTCAAAGCAAAGAAGGAGCGCCGCGAGCTGATGCTCGAGGCTCGCGCCCTGTTGAAGGATTCAACAAGGGCCAAGATCAAAGGAGACGTGGAGGCGGCGTTACTTCGCCTACCTCGACACCACCACCAACGCTGCCTAAACCGACAGCTAGGCGCACCGAGGTGGAACTCATCGAGGGTTTGGAGGCCGCCTCCTAACATTTGCGGAGGCTGATGGCAAGCGCACGCTTGTCAGATAGCCAGCACCCGCTTCGGAACTACAGGAGGAAGTACCGCAAGGTACAACCGCTCCAACAACAGATAAGCTCGCGCGTCGCTCAATGCGCGGTTCCTGAGGAAGACCGGTCCCTTGGTGCTGGGGATCTGGACGACAAGGTGTTCACCTATGCGAACACCATCACTCCACCCTACAACTTGTTCCTCGATGAATGGGCGAATGAACCATTGAAGGTCAAGCAGATGGTACGACACACCATCATGAAGGAGTTCTGGAAGCGGCGCTCACGCAAGGAGCCCATTCTTCCAGGCCCTACGATCATCATCAACCGCAACGCTTCTCGGGGAGGCATGTGGGCACCATGCCTCCACACTTCGACGGTGGAAGGACGGTCCCTTCCAAATGATAACAGGTTTGCCGTTCTTCGAAACGAGGCACCTGATCCACGCAACGAGGACCTATGGCGTGAATTTCGCCAACTTCAGGAGCAAATGGACAACATCCAGAGGCGGCTCCATCATCAAGAAGCGCCACGTACATCACCGACACGAGCTGGGGGCAGGGCGGCACGGCAAGCCCCGAGCTATCGTCCTCAACATGAGCGTCGTACCTTGGCGCCATGACGTCCGCCTTCACCAACTCGTCTCATTCGTGGGAGGCATCCTAATATGCCCCCACGGTGGAATCAATGGTCACGCCATCAAGGAGATGAGAGTAACTCTCGACCCACCCAAGTGTGGCGACCAAGGGATCCTCCGCGAGCTCCACATCCACCACGACCCTCTTCTCCTTCGTGGCGGGGAGATCAACTCCAAGTGCAGCTACCACAGGAAACGTCTGCGTCCGCTTCTCGTGCTGCACCACCTCTTTGGCCCACACCTCACGTAACTTCCAAGGCCGCCACAGAGAACCAGCGCAAACGGGAGAGGCGTCGAAGGAACCGACGAGTTCTGTACAAAGAACTAGAAGACTTGGTACTTAGTTATACCCAAGTCCGTGTACGACCCGATGGTGGCGTCGTGCAAGAAAACGACAGGATCGGCTTCCGCATCTCTCCCGAGTTGGAGCGACACGAGCGGTACAATTACCTGCTCAGTCGCCTAACACCGAATCCACGCAGGCCATCATCGCGGCATGCAGGGGAGAAGAACATAGAGGCTCCACCCTCGCCCCCTCAAGAAACCGCACAGCAAGGCGGTGAACATGTGAAGGCGGCCGTCATAGCCTTGTCTTCCGAGAAGCAAAAGATACACGCATCAACGGCCACACCAATGGAGGGTGTGGAGGAGTCTCACCACACGACCTCCCCAAACCATGAAGAGGAGCCCGGGGCTACAACTAATGTTGCCCCAGGACAAGGCGCGACGCACTACGTGCTACCTTCTCTTGTTTCCCTTGCAGGCGTAGAACAAGACAAGGAGAAAGAGATGACAGAAAAGAACCTCGCCCCATGCGGCACTTTGGCTGTGCGCCTGGGGATGGAGTCAAGCGATGGATGGCAACCTCCGGAGGTCATTCACGAATTCGTCTATCCCTCGGATGAGGAGATTGTGCCAAATCCGAAGGCGGACTTCAAGAAGCCATTCCTACCACGCCTTGTCCATGTACGCTCATGGTTCAAAGGTGCCGAGACAGAATCAAGTCCAACCACATCCTCGTCTCAAGATGGAGCGAGATCGACAGCCCCATGCCTTCCTATCATGATGGGGAAGGGCTCACTCTCTGAAGGAGATACGGGATATCATCCGGACATATCACCGCGTCGCTACACCGACATCAACTCATGACTTCCCCATAATTCAAACAAGATCTTGCAGATGGCGAGTCGACCCGGGGCCAAGACACGGCTAAAGTCTGTTGCACTTCGAAGTGTGACAGATGGATTATCTAGAGAGGAAGGACTGGACGACTACATCGATGATGAAGGGAGCTTATCCGACTCTTCTTCTTCATCCTCATTGGAGAAGCTTCCAAACTCTCCTCCATATCATGATCTTGCACCGTCTGTGCCATCCGATTGTGAAGATGGCCTTGAAGATCTTCATACCGCACCTGCCCGCATGGCGGCAGATGGTGGAAAGGGCAACGAAGCAAGTATGGCTGTCGCACGAGAAACCTCACTTGAAGAATAGATTCAGGAGCAACGCCAAAAGATTAACCAACTGACGTCAAAGCTCGACCAATTCATCGAGCTCATGATGAACAACAGTAACAACAACGGTGTTCCACCCCCAAGCGTACCACAAGGAGTGGTAGACCCGCAAGTGGAGGAGCTGAAGGCTGTCACTCTAGCGACTGCGCCACCCAATCAGGAACGGCAACATGAAGGAACAAGTGCACACACTCGACATTGGGTATAACACCCTCAGAATCGGACCTATGCAAGTTTGGGCAAAATTCACCAAAACCCGCATAGAAACGATTCAAAGGTGCCCACCAGGCACTTTCGTGCGGGTGGAAAACGAAGTAATAACATTACACAACAGTCCTCGATGGGACCCACAGAACAGATATATATATAACAGCGACTCAGAGAGTCAAGAATACAGATATAATATACAAGATCCAAATCACCTTGAAAACAGTAGAGCGTCCGACTACGGACAAGAAGCAAATGGGGCTAAGAGCCCTGAGAATAACCAATGGCGTCCATAACCCTGCCCAGGCCAAGCCGGAAGGGTAACCCTGCTAACGGCGTCGATCTCAAAACCTGCTTAACAAAAGGGGTGCCGGCAAAGGGCAAAGCAGAAAACAAAGAAGGA
This sequence comes from Avena longiglumis, assembly GCA_030063025.1. NCBI lineage: Eukaryota > Viridiplantae > Streptophyta > Magnoliopsida > Poales > Poaceae > Avena > Avena longiglumis. The sequence goes on along the minus strand of CP125975.1, from coordinate 417,881,129 downwards.
GCGTCAGTACTGAGGCCAGTACACGACGAGGCTAGAATTCGGCGGTCCTCGCCTACATAGGTATGGTGGACTGAAGCGGCAGCGGCAGCATGCACTAAACAACCTATAGAGACTCGATACAACTGACGGTTATTAGAGAGGGGTGAGAATGACCTATCCGGATCCAACCTGAAACTAACACCAAACAAACCCATCCTGGTGTTTCCCCCTCGAGACCAAACGAGGAAGTCAACCGAGGAACTCACACCGTTGGCAGTTTTACTTATTCAATTATAGTCGTGGCACTTTACTAGTCAGATTTAGATAATCGTCCTGTTAAAGTAAGCAGTGGGCACTTTTAGTTAACCATTCCGTTATAGTTGCGGCAATTACTAATCAAATACAGATAGCATGATATAATCCCAAAACCCAGCAGTTGTTGGTACTTTTATTCAGCCAATTCCGTTGTAGTTGCCATACTTACTAGTCAGGTACAATGGTCGCAAGCGACAATCCAAACAAGCAATTGTGGGCAGTATTATTAGCCATTCCGTTATAGTGAAGCTGATTACTAGTCATTATAAGTCAAATTTATAACAATAAACTTTAGTTATGCTTGTCTATGATCGAGATACTGTGCTCCAAGTCGTCCATATCCGCGGACACGGATTTCAGAAAGTTTTACCCGGCCGGGGTGCACCAATAGCAACACACACTCGATCAACCTCGGAAAAACCAAATCAAAACCCAACGAGGCTTTCACGACTGAACAATCACAGGATTCAGAAATATTTCAGGGGGCCACCCCTTAGAGTAGAATCCGCAACGGAGTAAGCAAGCTCCGAGACGGCCTCAAGGTTATGGGGACGGCTGTGAACGACTGGGAACCCAAAAGTGTGGCTGGGCTTGTCGACACCGCGGAATCGTGCCATTGATCCTAAACAGTACAGTGTGCTCCTCGCACAATTGTAAATAAAGCAGTAGCATGGCATAAGTACAGGATCGTAAATAAAACCTCAAACTAGTTTGTGGCCCCAAGAAATAAGTCTGAATCAAGCTCTGGCTCAGGGGGGTCCCATATACCTCCCGGATGTGGATAGTGCGATAAATCAAGGAACAGGTATCAAGTACTCGGGGTCCTACGGGACACAAGTGGGCGTTCGGAAACCAAATATTATCTATCACCCACCGATGCCTCTGCTTATTCAATTTTAGTTGTTAAACAGAAATTAAAGTGATGAAAAGTAAAACTAGAATCATCTCCAACTTCAACATGCGGCAATACATCAGCAACTGTGGCATATGACGACACACATCGGCACTTGAGCAAGCAACTACGACGCGCAAGTCCAACTATCTACCAAACAACAGGTAATAGGATGTGTCCAAGGCAATATACGGCTGCAGGGGATATCAAAGGATACGAAACTAGAGAATCGCAACACAGATAGCAATAGATCAACAGGAGGGAATAAAGACTATAAAAAGTAAGATAGGTAGAAAGAGGGAGATGCTCGCCTGAAAACATTGTCGAAGGGTTCATCCGAAGATCGGGGCGAAGCTCACATCAACTCAACGGCCTTATCCGCGAAGAAGCAAAACACTAGAATAAACACCGGATGCACTATTTAATACAACGACAGAAGATCGGCATGATGCATGCATGATGGATGACATGGCAAAGGTGCGATGCAATTAGGTCATATTAAGCGGAACCGGGGTCCCGACAATTAGTTAGATGGTTCAAGTGGTTGGAACCCCCGCATTTTAAATGTTGTTTAACAAGGCAAGATAAGATACCGGTCCGCTACACAAGTTTAAATGAGGCCGATATGAGACTAGATTTGCCCGCATATGGGCCCCATATTTAATTATTAGGTGAATCGGCGTAAGGCCCCCAAACCACATGATATACATGCGACATGACAATTATATATGCAGCAATTTGTTATTATGTTATAAAATAGGGTTTCGAGGAAAAGGGTCACACATTAGGGGTCTCGACGATCTTGTCCGGGGGTTCGGGGTTCGGCAGGGTCCAGGGTTCGACGAACTTGACGGGAACGTTCTTGGTCTCCGGGGTTAGGGTCTTCGGATCGGGGTAGATCTTATCGCATCGGGGTCTCGATCATGTCGGCGGTCGTGGCGTTCAGGGGAAGCTCTCGGTGTCCGTAAGGTAGACCTTGGCGTTCACGAGGACTTGGTACTTGGTCGGGCGCATTGGGTCCGCCTGGTCGGGCGTTCTTGTCGTTGCACAGTTCTTGTCGGGTCCTCGAGGAAGTACTTGTCGCATCCGGGTTCTCGACGTGGCATCCGGGGGCATCGGGTCATGGTGTCGGTCTTGTCGACTCTCACGGGTTCCTTGGCGTTCCGGGAGGGCGTACTTGTCGCACCGTCCTCGTTGTTCGCGGACCGTTTGGAGACCTTGGCGACCGAGGGAAGATCTTGACGACAAGAGGGTTTGTTGCACTCGTGAACAGGGTCGGCGGTGTGCCTCTGGGGACGACCAAAACCAGCTTCATCCATCAACACACACCGTGCACCACACATCGCAGTGCGGTTCCCGGAGGCGACATGGAGTGAGCTTGGCGATGGGGGCGGCAAGCCGGCTCGGGTGGTATCGGCATGAGGGCACGAGCAGACGGCGAGGGGCGGCTCGGGGTGGTCTCGGCATGAGGGCACGCAGAACGACGGCGAGGGGCGGCTCGGGTGGTCTCGGCATGAGGCACGCAGAACGACGGCGAGGCGGCTCGGGTCGCGCTTGAGAGGAGGTCGGTATGGCGGTGTCCTGGGCCAGCGGGCGGTGACTCGGGGCGAGGCGGCGCGGGAGAGCGGCGCTGGGTCGCAGCGCAGCACGGGCGGAGGTGACGCCGGGCTCGGCGCGAGCGGCTTCGCGGGCGCGCGGGGCGCACAAGCGGCGGTCCGGCGGCGACCTTGGCGGCAGCGCGGCGACCTTGGCGAGCGGCGAGGAAGCGTCGCATGTGGCGAGCCTGGCGGGTGGCGGCAGCTCGCCGGCTCTGGCGCGGACGCACGCGAGAGGCGGCGGCGAGGCGGCCACGGACGGCGGGCGGCTGGGGCGCCAAGGGAAGCGAGCGGTGCGCTGGGCGACGGCGCGTTGGCTCAGGCTCAGCGGAGCGGCGGTTGGAGGTGGCCGGGAGGCTCGCTGGGGACTTGGGCAGGCGCAGAGATGCGGGCGGAGGCGGGGCGGGGTGGGGCCCGGCGGTGAGGCCGGCCGGGGGTGAGAGCGGCGCTAGGGGAAGGGGCTGCTGCGGGGAAGGCGGCGGTGGGCAGTCTTGGCGCGGCGAAGGAAGAAGGGAGAGAGGAGGAGGCCATGCGTGTGGTGGGAAGAGGAGGACAGGTGGGCCCTGGGCAGGCCGGGGGAGTGGGGTAGGTGGGCGTGTGGGGCCCAGGCGGGTTGGGATGGCGGTGTGGCCACAAGGGCTGTCGAGGAGGAAGTGGGGAGGTTGGCTGCTGTGTGGGTGGAAGGTGAGAGAGAGAGGAGTGGTGGGTGGAGGTAGGTGGCCAAGCGGCAGCCTGGGAGTGGTCCAGAGAGAGGGAGGAGGTGAGGTGGCGCGCTGCCATAGGGTGGGGTGAGGTGGAGGGTGAGAGAGGGTAGATTTCTGGGTAGGTTTAGGAATAAAGGGTGGCTGGATGGGTGAGGTGGCAAGTGGGTAAGAAAAAGGGTGAGAGGGTGAGGTGGCGGTCTGCGGTTGGTGGGTAGGATAGAATTTGGTGGGACTAGGATTAGGAGCAGGTGGACCGAATGTTATTTCCTGGGGTGGTCGATCGGGTCAATTGGCCCGTTCGACTGCCCCTATTAAAATAATTTAAATTCTTATTTATTCTAATTGGGCCGTTTGCAACCCGATAGCAACAAACAAAATAACTCCGGAGACCCGGGTTTTGATGTTTGAAAATAAAGAGGGGCGTTTAGAAAACAACACGGGTTTTGCAAACATAGTTTTAGCAAACAATGCATGATGATGACAATGCAATGCACAAATTCAACGCGATTTTCTAGTAGTGGTTTTGCGGGATGCCACAATTCGACACCACTAACAATGGATCTCGCCCTCGAGATCCGCCTCATGGTGCCGGAAGGAAGGTCAGCGTTCTGCGTCTTCTCTCTTCGTGTAGATCCTCGCGACACCACTAACGAGGGTTCCTTCTTCATCTGGGAATCGGCGACACCACCAACAAAGGGTCGTAGCTCCTGATCGTCGAGAGAACACTCCGGAGAAACAAAGGACGAAGGTAGAGGTATCAAGCGATAAGGCCCCCTCTAACTTCCACGGACGGAGTAAAACTGCTGGATCCACTGATTCGACGTACAAGAGCGAATGATAAAAGCAGTGGTAGGGTAGCTACTCCATCCCACACTCATAACATTACTCTGCACACGAATAAGCGGATTAAGCATCCAACTCTCGGAATTAGACTGAAGATCTCGACAAGCGAGGTTCGGAAACAAGGGAGTGTTGCCAGCAGAAATCGTATGAAAGACACACTGATTAGGTTTCGCGGTGGTTCCATTGGCATGAACAACACATGCTCAAGGTTAACCCCAACTTCACCAAAGCTCGTCCTTCTCATATGTTTTTCAACGACACTGATATCCAGCAAGGAACACATAGGGATAAGAGCTCAAGAACAAGAGGTCGAAGGAAGGGTTCAACTGACAGTTGCAGATTGATGATCGTAGCACCTCCGTTACAAAAGGAAGGAAGCGAAGCCCTGAAGGTACGACGGAAACCCAACCACGAGAAATCCTGGACTCGAAGAGAGAGAAGAGAGTGGATTCAAAACGCGTCGAGATAAGAGGAGAATAGCAGAGGGTAAGGAGTAAAATCAGACCTAACCAGAACTATCCAAACCGATTTTCAAAAATAGTTTTGACACTTCTACTTCGGCCGTTAGCTAGGTTATCCTACAGGCTGGACTTGTGGGGTATCGCTGAGCTCGATACCACTCTATAACACCCTCGAATCGGACCTATGCAAGTTTGGGCAAAATTCACCAAAACCCGCAGAAAGCGATTCAAAGGTGCTCACCAGCACTTTAAATGGGTGGAAAAGCAGTAATAACATTACACAACAGTCCTCGATGGGACCCACGAGCAGATATACATATAACAGCGACTCGTAGAGTCAAGAATACGATATAATATACAAGATCCAAATCACCTTGAAAAGAGAGCGTCCGACTACGGACAAGAAGCAAATGGGGCTAAGAGCCCGAGAATAACCAATGGCGCCCATAACCCCGCCTGCCAAGCCGGAAGGGTAACCCCGCTAACGGCGTCGATCTCAAACCTGCTTAACAAAAGGTGCCGCAAAGGGCAAAGCAGAAAACAAAGAAGGAGCGTCAAGATCGAGGCCAAGACACTCGAGGCTAGAATTCGGTCCTCGCCTACATAGGTATGGTGGATCAAGCGGCAGCAAAGATGCACTAAACAACCTATAGAGACTCGATAACCAGCGGTTATTAGAGAGGGTGAGAATGACCTAACCGGATCCAACCTGAAGCTAACACCAAACAAACCCTTCCTGGTGTTTCCCCCTCGAGACCAAACGAGGAAGTCAACCGAGGAACTCACACCGTTGGCAGTTTTACTTATTCAATTATAGTTGTGGCACTTTACTAGTCAGATTTAGATAATCGTCCTGATAAAGTAAGCAGTGGGCACTTTTAGTTAACCATTCCGTTATAGTTGCGGCAATTACTAATCAAATACAGATAGCATGATATAATCCCAAAACCCAGCAGTTGTTGGTACTTTTATTCAGCCAATTCCGTTGTAGTTGCCATACTTACTAGTCAGGTACAATGGTCGCAAGCGACAATCCAAACAAGCAATTGTGGGCAGTATTATTAGCCATTCCGTTATAGTGAAGCTGATTACTAGTCATTATAAGTCAAATTTATAACAATAAACTTTAGTTATGCTTGTCTATGATCGAGATACTGTGCTCCAAGTCGTCCATATCCGCGGACACGGCTTTCAGAAAGTTTTACCCGGCCGGGGTGCACCAATAGCAACACACACTCGATCAACCTCGGAAAAACCAAATCAAAACCCAACGAGGCTTTCACGACTGAACAATCACAGGATTCAGAAATATTTCAGGGGGCCACCCCTTAGAGTAGAATCCGCAACGGAGTAAGCAAGCTCCGAGACGGCCTCAAGGTTATGGGGACGGCTGTGAACGACTGGGAACCCGAAAGTGTGGCTGGGCTTGTCGACACCGCGGAATCGTGCCATTGATACTAACAAGACAAAGGTGCTCCTCGCACAATTGTAAATAAAGCGAGAGTGGCATAAGTACAGGATCGTAAATAAAACCTCAAACTAGTTTGTGGCCCCAAGAAATAAGTCGAATCAAGCTCGCTCGGGGTCCCATATACCTCCCGGATGTGGATAGCGCGATAAATCAAGGAACAGTATCAAGTACTCGGGGTCCCACGGACACAAGTGGGCGTTCGGAAACCAAATATTATCTATCACCCACCGATGCCTCTGCTTATTCAATTTTAGTTGTTAAACAGAAATTAAAGTGATGAAAAGTAAAACTAGAATCATCTCCAACTTCAACATGCGGCAATACATCAGCAACTATGGCATATGACGACACACATCGGCACTTGAGCAAGCAACTACGACGCGCAAGTCCAACTATCTACCAAACAACAGGTAATAGGATGTGTCCAAGGCAATATACGGCTGCAGGGGATATCAAAGGATACGAAACTAGAGCATCGCAACACAGATAGCAATAGATCAACAGGAGGGAATAAAGACTATAAAAAGTAAGATAGGTAGAAAGAGGGAGATGCTCGCCTGAAAACATTGTCGAAGGGTTCATCCGAAGATCGGGGCGAAGCTCACATCAACTCAACGGCCTTATCCGCGAAGAAGCAAAACACTAGAATAAACACCGGATGCACTATTTAATACAACGACAGAAGATCGGCATGATGCATGCATGATGGATGACATGGCAAAGGTGCGATGCAATTAGGTCATATTAAGCGGAACCGGGGTCCCGACAATTAGTTAGATGGTTCAAGTGGTTGGAACCCCCGCATTTTAAATGTTGTTTAACAAGGCAAGATAAGATACCGGTTCGCTACACAAGTTTAAATGAGGCCGATATGAGACTAGATTTGCCCGCATATGGGCCCCATATTTAATTATTAGGTGAATCGGCGTAAGGCCCCCAAACCACATGATATACATGCGACATGACAATTATATATGCAGCAATTTGTTATTATGTTATAAAATAGGGTTTCGAGGAAAAGGGTCACACATTAGGGGTCTCGACGATCTTGTCCGGGGTTCGGGGTTCGGCAGGGTCCAGGGTTCGACGAACTTGACGGGAACGTTCTTGGTCTCCGGGGTTAGGGTCTTCGGATCGGGGTAGATCTTATCGCATCGGGGTCTCGATCATGTCGGCGGTCGTGGCGTTCAGGGGAAGCTCTCGGTGTCCGTAAGGTAGACCTTGGCGTTCACGAGGGAGTACTTGGTTCGGCGTCGGGCGCATTGGGTCCGCCTGGTCGGGCGTTCTTGTCGTTGCACAGTTCTTGTCGGGTCCTCGAGGAAGTACTTGTCGCATCCGGGTTCTCGACGTGGCATCCGGGGGCATCGGGTCATGGTGTCGGTCTTGTCGACTCTCACGGGTTCCTTGGCGTTCCGGGAGGGCGTACTTGTCGCACCGTCCTCGTTGTTCGCGGACCGTTTGGAGACCTTGGCGACCGAGGGAAGATCTTGACGACAAGAGGGTTTGTTGCACTCGTGAACAGGGTCGGCGGTGTGCCTCTGGGGACGACCAAAACCAGCTTCATCCATCAACACACACGTGCACCACACATCGCCAGGTACGGTTCCCGGAGGCAGCACATGGAGTGAGCTTGGCGATGGGGCGACGACGGCGCCGGCTCGGGGTGGTATCGGCATGAGGGCACGCAGGAACGACGGCGAGGGGACGGCTCGGGGTGGTCTCGGCATGAGGGCACGCAGGAACGACGGCGAGGGGACGGCTCGGGGTGGTCTCGGCATGAGGGCACGCAGGAACGACGGCGAGGGGACGGCTCGGGGTCGCGCTTGAGAGGAGGTCGGGTATGGCGGTGTCCTGGGGCCAGTGGCGTGACTCGCGGGCGAGGGCGGCGGCGCAGAGCGGGCGCCGGGTCGCGAAGTAGCACGGGCCGGAGGCGACGCCGGCTCGAAGCGGGCGCGGAGCGTCATGGACGGGGCGCGGCGACGAGGCGGCCGGTCCGCGGGCGACATGGCGACAGCGGCGGCGATTTGGCGAAGGCGGGCAGGCGAGAAGGCGGCGGCGAGCTGGCGGGCGGCGGCGGAGCTCGCTGCCTCGGCGCGGGACGACACGCTGAGAGGCGGCGGAAGGCGAGGCGACGGCGGACGGCGGCTAGGGGCGCCACAAGGGAGCGGTGCGCTGGGCGGGCGCGGAGCTCGGCTCAGCGAAGTGAGCGGGCGTTGGAGGTGGCCGCGGGAGGCTCATTGGGGACTTGTCAAGGCGGCGGCGCAGACGCGGGCGGCGCGGAGGCGGGGTTTATGGGGCCGGGCTGCAAGGCCGCGAGGGGAGAGGAGCAGTGGTGTTTGCCGGCGACGACGGGTAGCGGCATGGCGCTTAGGGAAGGGGCTGCTGGGAGAAGCGGCCAAAGGCGGCGGGCGAAAGGGGGAAGAAGAAGGAGAGAGGAGGAGGCCGCGCGTGGTGGGAAGAGGAGATGATGTGGGCCTGGGGGAACGGGCCGGAGGGGTAGGTGGGCGTGTGGGGCCCAAAGGGGGGTTGGGATCTGCAGGCAGGGCTGCAAGGCTGTGGAGGAAGTGGGAGGTTGGCTGTGTGGGTGGAAGGTGAGAGAGAGGAGTGGTGGGTGGAGGTAGGTGGCTGCAGCCTGGGAGTGGTCCAGAGAGGGAGGAGGTGAGGCTGCCATAGGGTGGGGTGAGGTGGAGGGTGAGAGAGGTAGATTTCAGGTAGGTTTAGGAATAAAGGGTGGATGGGTGAGGTGGCAAGTGGGTAAGAAAAGGGTGAGAGGGTGAGGTGGCGGTGTGCGGTTGGTGGGTAGGATAGAATTTGGTGGGACTAGGATTAGGAGCAGGTGGACCGAATGTTATTTCCTGGGGTGGTCGATCGGGTCAATTGGCCCGTTCGACTGCCCCTATTAAAATAATTTAAATTCTTATTTATTCTAATTGGGCCGTTTGCAACCCGATAGCAACAAACAAAATAACTCCGGAGACCCGGGTTTTGATGTTTGAAAATAAAGAGGGGCGTTTAGAAAACAACACGGGTTTTGCAAACATAGTTTTAGCAAACAATGCATGATGATGACAATGCAATGCACAAATTCAACGCGATTTTCTAGTAGTGGTTTTGCGGGATGCCACATTGGGCTACACCCACCGTCCCAGCCACCGAAGTGCCACAACAAAGCATGCTAAAAGGCTACCATGATATGCTTAAAGACATGGTGGATGAGATATTTAGGCAATTGAAGGTCGATAATTCTCCTCGCACCACAGGGAGCGAGCTAGAGAAGCCCTATGAAGCATGGCACGACCTAGTGTCATTCCCCACAGGGTGGCACCCACCAAAGTTTCGTCAATTCGATGGGACGGGCGATGCAAGGGAGCACTTGGCATACTTCGAGGCGGCAAGAGGCGACACTGCAAATAACTCATCGCTTCTCCTACGGCAATTTTCAGGATCGTTAACTGGCCCTGCCTTTCATTGGTATAGTCGTCTACCGGTTGGATCCATCAGAAGCTGGTCAGGCATGAAAGAAGTCTTCAAGAAGCACTTCGTCGCCATGAAGAAGGACTTCTCGGTGGTGGATCTTGCACAAGTTCGTCAGCGACGAGATGAGTCCATCGATGACTACGTCATTCGCTTCCGCAATAGCTATGTGCAGCTCGCCCGAGATATGCACCTCGAGGATGCCATCGAGATGTGTGTCCATGGGATGCAACAACATTGGTCACTTGAGGTCTCTCGGTGCGAGCCTAGAACCTTTAGTGCTCTAAGCACGGCGGTGGCAGCAACAAAGCTCGAGTTTGAGAAATCGCCGCAGATCATGGAGCTCTACAAGAATGCCGGTGCATTCGACTCGTCCAAGCGCTTCACCTCGACATCCAAGCCAAGCAATAAGAGTGACAAGATGAAGGCACCGATGGAGGCGAATTACACAAGAGTCTTCTCTTCTACACCACAGGGCAATGTGCCTATGTTGGGCGCAAGAGGCGAGCAAGCTGGAGGAAGGCAACGACCAACAATGCAAGAGCTCCTCAAGAAGGAATACATCTTCTGTAGGGAGATAGTGGAGGACATGTTCAACCAGTTGATGGAACACCGAGCCTTGAACCTACCAGAACCTCAAAGACCAGATCAGGTGAGGATGACTGATAATGCTTTATTTTGCCCATATCACAGGTATGTGGGTCATGTCATCAAGGACTGTGTCGCATTCAAAGAATGGCTCCAAAGGGCCGTCAATGAGAAGAGGATCAACTTGGACCCAGAATCCATCAATCCAAATTACCATGGGTGAACAAGGCTGTAACCCTTCCTCGACTACTTCAAGACTGGCAGCTTCCCCGATAACCCCGTTAAGAGGCGCCAAGTGGGTCAACCAAAGTGAGGCCAAGAAGGTTTTGCAGGAGGTGCACCATGGTGTCTGCGGTGGCCACCAGGGCGGAGCCAAAATGTACCATGCCATACGCTTGGCTGGATACTATTGGCCCGATATCATGACGGACTGCCTTTGGGTGGCCAGGTCATGCCATGGTTTCCAAATCCATGGCGACCTCAAGCATCAACCAACGGTTCCTCTACACCCCACCATTCCCTCATGGCCATTTGACGCCTAGGGGATAGACGTCATCAGCCCCATTGACCCACCATCTTCTAGGGGGCACCATTTCATCCTTGCAGTGAAGGTCTACATCTCCAAGTGGGCGGAGGCTGTCCCACTGCGGGAAGTGAAGAGTGACAACGTCATCAATTTCCTAGAGCGAAATATCATCCATCTCTTTGGGATACCACACCGCATCGCCTCCGACAACGGCAAGGCATTCAAGTCCAATAATATGTACAGGTTCATGGCAAAATATAAGATCAAGTGGAGCTACTCCACCGGCTACTATCCTCAAGCCAACGGAGCAATTGAAGCCTTCAACAAGACGCTGGGCAAGATACTCAAGAAGATGGTGACCAGACACAGAAGAGATTGGCCGGACCGTCTCTTCGAGTCCCTATGGGCGTATCGCATTACCGTCCGTACCCGGACTCAAGCTACTCCATATTCTCTTGTCTATGGTTGTGAAGCAGTTTTACCATTGGAGGTCGAGCTACCCTCTTTACGGGTAGCCATCCAGGACGAACTCACCAAAGACGAACAAGTACAACTGCGTTTCTAGGAGCTCGGCGCCCTAGAAGAGGATCGACTCAACGCCATGCAAAACCTGGAGCTCTATCGCCGGAACATGGTGAGAGCCTACGACAAGCTCGTCAAGCAGCGTGTCTTCTGGAAAGGCAAACTAGTCCTGGTTCTAAGGCGTCCCATCGTCGTCACGCACAAGACGAAGGGAAAGTTCGAGCCGAAGTGGGAAGGACCTTACGCCATCGATCAAGTCTACGACGGAGGTGCATACCAGCTGGTCGATCCCCAAGGATCCCGGCCTATGCCGCCAATCAACGGAAGGTTTTCTCAAAAAGTATTTTTGTTAAAATATTTGCCTCTTATGTTGCCTTTTTTCTTTCTTTCTTCTATTTCGTTTTTATTTTCAATGGGGAATTCTTCGGTCGGCTCGGATCCATGATGCATTCTCTTTTGCATAAAATGGATATTCATTTTCCCCAACAACAAAAAAACGGCTTTCCCTCATCATACCACGCTGGTGATAGAAGATCTCGCAACCCTAGGATTTTTCGGAGGGTGGCACAACGTGTCAAATTGTAGGTGGAGCGGCTCTCACACCCACTAAGAACGACACGTACCAGGGGTATGCTTCCGGAGGCAGTGGAGAAGATTCTTGGGCACTTCAATGTACCGAGGATCCACGCCCCTCATGCTTTCAGGCGGGCCACACGCTCATAGGGACTCACGCCCTAGGGAAGACCATAGGAAAAGATCATGAAAAGGCCGCCTGATTTGGTGCGTAGCCGCATGACAACTCTGGGGCGTGGCGTTACAAGCTCCAGATAAAGTGCCAGAGGGTGACGTAATCCACCAAGGTGAATGGTTGCCTTCCAAGTGCTCGAGGAGGTCCACAAGCAAGCAAGCATGAAATCCAAAGGAAGTTCAAGTCAAAAAATCACAAGTTCAAGCAATCAATGAAGTTCATGACCATCCAAATGGTCCATTCAAGCAATCCTCTCAAGAGGGCGAATATCCAGAAGTTCAAGAATCAAGTCCAATGGTTCTAAATATCAAGCAAATCATGAAAAGAAGGCGGAAGGTAGCTGTTCACCACCCCTCAAGAAGGCATGGAAAACCTCAAATTTTCATCCCAAAACCATTTACCATCATCCACCATACCCAAGTCTCTGTGTTCATGGGGCGTCGCGTCGGGGGCATGATTGAGCTGTGAGGTTCCTCGATACTGCGATGGGCTAGGGCATGACTATCCGATGCCTCTCGGGAGCATCTCCGAAGACGGCGTCTCCACACACGCACACGGAAGGACAAGTTATGATCGTCATGGTCTTGCGACGATTCCCAATGACAAGTCCTTTGGCGGCTTTTCGGATATCACACATATAGCTAGTGTATAACGGGAAATCCAACATTTAAAAAGAAAAACACAAACCCAAAACCTTGTTTTGTCAATATTGTCCCTCGCTTCTTTTATTTTGTCTTGGTTTCTTTGTCCATCAAGCTTGAGCAGGTACATCGTCGAGAGGTCCCAATGCCTCCCTACATCAACAATACTGGTCCCAATGGCGTCCCTTGCCCTCGTTGACAAACACCTCGTCATCAATGGAGACACACGAGGCATCGCTCTCTTCACCTTAGGTGTGGAGTCTCCATGCCACGATGTTCATGCCGAAGGCTTACCGGCGCCCCATCTACATCAACACGTCAAGATACGGGAGCAGTGACACGCTCCAGTGTGGCTAGTGCGGACCTGTGAAACCCTTCGGTCTAGTCGGCTGGCACTGCCTGGGCTAGGCGGTCCCGACTAGATTGATAAAATTATTTTCAGGACATGGCATGTTCTTTTGCCACAGAATGAAGATGAGCGAGGATTAGCTGGTCGGCTGGCACCATACACGGTCTCCACCGGCTTTCTTCGGAGTTGTGGATGTTCTTGCCCACACTAATTTACACCAACACTCGGCGTCGGGGACATACAACATGTCGTCTCAAGCTGGAAGATCGTCTTCATCAACTACAACCTAGTGTGCCTCCAAGGCGTGGCAAGGCTGGATTAAAAGGCACGCTAGGGCGATGAGTCAACGGTTAATTGGTTTCATGCCAAGATACCGTGGTCCACTACAAATTCAGGCTGCATCAAGTTTTCACCAAGTTAAGTTCGATCTGCTTCGCGCTCGAACTTTATTTTGTGAGGGGGCAAGTTGTTCGATTGAATTTTGTGTTCAAATCACGGAGTTCTGGTAGGAGTAATTGGTGAATTTCAAATGAAAGTCCAGGTCATATATACGTATGTGTATGGAGTCCTTACTGATTGGGTGGACCCTACGCATATGAGTCTAGCTGATCATGTGGCCAGCAGACAAGGAAATCATGCAGGCATGCACCTCTTGTAGCTGATGTATTTTGCTTGTATAGGAGTCTAGCTGCATGCAACCGATCGTCTGGAAAGAGACCTACCCACAAACGCGACAAATTTTATTCAGGGAGAGAGTCCGGTGATGTTGGAGTCAATCACGTGTTAACCTTCACATGGACCCGACTAAATATTTCTAGAAGGATAGGAGATAGAATTTTGAACAGCAGCCGAGCTTCGAGGAGATAAGACGTGCGCTCAACGGAATTGGTTCCGATAATCGCGACCGCGTCCGTATCTGCGCTCGACTGGGAGTCCTTATCCAACACGTACGAGATGAGGCCTTACACTATATAAGGAGAGGAGACAGAGAGAAAAAGAATCGAGAGGAGGAGATAGGGCTGGAATTCGAGCCGAGCCGAGCCAACTCGGCTCGACTCGCTAAAGCTCGTTCAACTAATGAGTTAGCTCGACTCGGCTCATTTACAGAACAAGCTCATATTTGAAACTCGGCTCGACTCGGTAAACTCGCGAGTAGCTCGCGAGCAGCTCGTTTAGATTGTTATAAGTTATGAATATGAGCACATATAAGAAAAACTAGTAATTATTCTACCAATTTGAAACTAGAACAATAATAGTACTTCCATAATAGCACGAAGAAAGATCAATAAAAAATATAGTAACTCTACACCATTGCAGCTTCAAGGAACATTCATAGTATGACACTTATCTATGGAAATTTCAAATTCTATATTTGAGCGAGTTTAATGAGCTAAATGAGTAGCTCGCGAGTAGCTCATTTAGCTTGGGTGAACAAACAAGCTCAAATCAAAAACTTGGCTCGACTTGTTAGACACCGAGTTCGAGCCGAGTCGAGCTATATCACGAGTTACTCATTTAGCTCGCGAGTTTCGAGTTATAATTCCAGCCCTAGGAGGAGAGGGAGCGAAGATCGCATCTGGTGACCAAGACGCACGCACGACCTCCCATCGCCGGAGGTGACCCGGAACAACAAAAGAACAAGAACAGGAGAACTCGGAGGACATCAACCATGACGCGAGGGCCACCTTCCCCAATGGTAAAGTACATGTTTGAATCGTTTCTTCTCTCCTCACAGGTAGCAAGGTCTGGCACGAGGATCACAATCGCCGCCCCGGAGCTCACCAGCATGCAGCCCGCTGGTTGGTGCGACGGTAGCTTGTCGCCACCGTGTCCGGAGCCGAGGAGCACGACGCCATCATCCAGCCCCAAGTCCCCGCACGTGGAACAACACCAAAGCCGTCGGAGCTCGCAAGACGCCGCCAGCTGCCGGAGCTCGCCGGGATGCTGTTGCGCCATCGGAGCTCGCCAAGACACCGCCCGACGCTGCCCGCCGTTGGAGGTCGCCAAGACACCGCCCGCTGTAGGAGCTCGCCAGGATGTTGCGTCGTCGGAGCTCGCCAGGGCGCCGCCCGCTACCAGAGCTCGCAAGACGCCGCCCGCTGCCGGAGCTCGCAGGGATGTTGTTGCACCATCGGAGCTCGCCAGAACACCGCCCAACGCTGCCCGCCGTTGGAGCTCGCCAGGACGCCGCCCGCTGTCGGAGCTCGCCAGGACGCCGCCCGCCGCCGGAGCTCGCCAAGATGCTATGGTGCCCTCGGAGCTCGCCGAGATGCTGCCCACCACGGGAGCGTCAATCACGTCCGTATCTTCCGGCTGCCCGTGACCGGGACCCAGAGTCTGTTAGATAATCACGTGTCCTACACGTATTGGCAGTCCGAGTAGGTGTAGGTGTCTAGGTACTATACGTATATGTATTAGACTAGGTTTAGCTACCGAGTCAGTTGTCTAGTCTTGGACTATATATATGCGTGTATCCTGACCTTGTAATCTCACCGTGACCATGAGTTGAGAAGCAATACAAAAGAAAGCAAGGCTCGACAAGAGCCTTTGGCGATCAAGTTGTTTTTTGCGTGTGCGTGCGTGAGTATACTAGTGAGATCAAAAGAATCGATCGGCTAGCAGTACGTGCATCTCGGCGGAAGTTATCGGCACGCGTATCGTCGCCGGAATTTCCTCGTCGCTGTCGCCGAAAGTACTCGGCAGGCCGGCTAACAATTGGTATCGAGCCTCGTGGAGGATCTCCTAGTAACAGAGGTCATGACGGGAGGTGGGCGAGTATTCAGTGCGCGCCCGGTGCACGGTTGATGCAGATCCATGTACAGCCGCGACAACTACACGGTCTGGGCGGTCCAGATGGAGTGGGCGTTAGAAGGCGCCAGACTCTGGGAGGCTGTCTATCCAGGCGGCGAAGAGTTCAAGAAGGGCGCGTCGAAGTACCACCTAGACCGACTAGCACTCACGGCCATCTGCTCGGTGGTGCCGACGGATCTGATGCAACACCTGATCTCGAAGAAATCTGCAAAGGCGGTGTGGGATATGCTCAAGACGCTAAATCTTGGGCACGAGCGCGTCCACGAGGCGACCCTGCAAACCTTGCAGAAGAAGTACGAGAATCTGGAGATGGGAGAAGATGAGACGCTAGACGCCTTTGCTTCAAGGGTCGCTACACTGGTCAATGGGATTCGCGGGCTCGGCGAGAAGCTGGATGAGATCTCTATTGTGAGGCGTTTCCTCCGCGTGGCGCCGCCGCGTTACTCACCCATTGTCTCGGCGATCGAGCAATGTGTTGATCTCAAGACTCTCACGATGGATGATCTAGTTGGATGGTTCAAGGCGCACGACGAGCGGATGAAGATCACCTAAGTTTGACATCAAGAAAGTAAGATGTCATAAGTTTAGCGATCTCGGTCACTTCAAGAAGGATTGCAAGAAATCGTCAAAGGAGAGGGCTCTCATGGCCTAGGAAGGAGATGATGATGGACCGATGATGCTGATGCTCGAAGTAACTGTGCTGAAGGATGAGGAGAATCCTCCATCACCGGGTACGGAGATTGTGGCGCAAGTGGATCACGATCTACCGTATATGGACCACGAGCAACGGAGTGTCCCGTTTCTGCGTGAAGCCACGTTTGAGGCGAGTGAAGCTTCAGAACCTGATTATGGCGATCTATGCGTTGGAATTTCACCTGCAACTCCGTCCGGCAATAAGTTCTTCATGCTTGTGGTAGATGATCATAGTAAATTCATGTGGATTGTGTTGCTGAAAAGTAAGAATCAAGCTCAACAAGCATTCGAGAAGATCAAGGAAGCCGAAGAGTTTAAGGTGGAGGCGAAGATAAGAGATCTACGCATTGATCAAGAAGGCGAGCTGCATCAAACCGTGTTGACCATGGCACAGAGGATGATGAAGAGTAAAGGTTTGCCAGGAAACTTCTGGGGTGAGGCAGTCAATACGGCTGTGTATTTGTTAAACATGGAGCCAACTGAGAGTGGAGTTGGTATGAATCCGTATGAAGGATGGTACGGATGGAAGCCCTCGGTTGATCATCTTCGCACTTTTGGATGCGTGTCGCATGACAAGACTGGCCAGCAGTGTACTCCAATGATCATGACAGGATATGAAGGCTCGAAGAAATACCGTTTGTGCAATCCTTATACCAATAAGGTAGTTTTCACGGACAACGTAGTCTTTGAGGAAGAGAAATCATGGAATTGGGGCTCCAAGAAACCGGAATATTCATCTTTTCACATCACGTGGGATCTTGAGTATGAAGAAAATATGGATCAACCAAGCTTATCTTTGTCAGCAAATTCGGACCCAGAAGAGATTGAAGGCCTAGGGGAAGCTTCAGGCGTGGACACCAGGCCAGAAGCACTAGGGATACTCCTAGAAGAAAAAGTGTCCGGAGAAAAGGCTAGTCCGTGGTCAGAAAAAATAGAGCTAGAAGGTGTTATGTTTAGCTCATCATCTGCTAGTACAGGAGGTGATGATCCACGTGAAGAGCTTGGGGCAAAGGAGTGTCCAGAAGTGCAAGAGCCATGTGATGTGGTGGCGAGTCAAGAAATTGGCTCAGAAATTAGGCATGCAGGATACGCTGCATGTAGAGCCGTTGACTCCAGGAGCTCTACCTGAAGGCACACATGGTGCTATGCCCAAAGATCATGTTGAATTGATCAATACACAACCATTACATATGTTCTATGTACTGGAGCTAAGGCAACTACGAACGACGCGAGCACGCGAGCGAAGCGTGTTGGACTACTATCCGATAAAGAAACTTCGGACGGCTGATAATCTGGTGAAGATGAACTACGAAAATCAATGTTTGTTCATCAAGGAACCGGTGAAGACCGAAGGCATGGTCATGGACGACACCGACAAGGAGGACGCGGAAAAAAGGACGCGAATGAGAAGGGTCGACGTGAAGCCATGGAGAAGCCGGCGAAAGCAATGTCGGTGACATGGAAGCTATAAGGAGCGGCGAAAGCAATGCCGTGGATGACGCTCGCGAGGAGTAGTTGGCGCATTTGGGACCCAGGTCGATGTAAAGAAGCACATCGTGATTAGGGGGTGATTGTTAGATAATCACGTGTCCTACACGTATTGGAATTGCAGTCCGAGTAGGTGTAGGTGTCTAGGTACTATATGTATATGTATTAGACTAGGTTTAGCTACCGAGTCGGTTGTCTAGTCTTGGCATATATATATGCGTGTATCCTGGCCTTGTAATCTCACCGTGACCGTGAGTTGATAAGCAATACAAAAAAAAGCAAGGCTCGACAAGAGCCTTTGGCGATCAAGTTGTTTTTTGCGTGTG
The DNA here is from genome assembly GCA_030063025.1 of Avena longiglumis. Taxonomy (NCBI): domain Eukaryota; kingdom Viridiplantae; phylum Streptophyta; class Magnoliopsida; order Poales; family Poaceae; genus Avena; species Avena longiglumis. The sequence goes on along the minus strand of CP125975.1, from coordinate 417,862,703 downwards.
CGTGGGTGAGTATACTAGTGAGATCAAAAGAATCGATCGGCTAGTAGTACGTGCATCTCGGCGGAAGTTATCGGGTATGTGCGTGTCGTCTCGTTGAAATTTGCTCGTCAGCATCGTCGGAAAGTACTCGGCGGCAGAAGCTGAAGGGAATATGCCCTGAGAGGCAATAATAAAGTGTTTATTATGTGTATTCCAAGTATATGATAGATGTTTATTTTGCATGCTATAATTGTATTAATACGGAAACGTTAATACATGTGTGTTTAATAAACAAACAGAAAGTTCCTAGTTATGCCTCTCTCATAAACTAGCTCGTTGATTAACAAGATGATCAAGGTTTCCTGATCATGGACATTGGATGTTGTTAATAACGGGATCACAACATTAGTGTAATGGTGTGATGAACATTCATCCGAAGTATAGCATTACGATCAAAGTCATTGAGTTTATATTGCTATAACAACTTACGAAGTGATCCTAATCCTTAGACCATGAGATCAAGTCAATCACTAACATCGGAAGAGTTTCTTGATAACATCAAACGTCACACCATAACAGGGTGATTATAAAGATGGATTTAGAACTAATAAAGTGTTATGTTGAGGCTCATGGATCTAGAGTGGAATTTGTTCATCCCAATGACGGATAGATATACTCTGGGCCCTCTCGGTGATATCACATTGATTAGCTTGCAAGCAAGTGATTTGATCACTAGAATGTTATATCACAGGAACGAGAAAAGAGTGCATGTCGGTAACGAGATCAAACTAGGTATGGAGATACCGATGATCTAATCTCGTACATGTAATATATCGTGAAACAAAGGGATTAAGATACTAGCGTAAAAGGTTCCGACGATCACAAGAAAGTCATCGTTGAATGTGTGGGAGTCAGTATGGGTCTCCAGATCCCGCTTCTGATTATTGATCCGAGAGGGGTCTCGATCATGTCCGCATTATTCATGAACCGTAGGGTGACACACTTAAGAGACACAGACATCCAATTGGAGCAAATGTTTCATGCCGAAAGAATGAACAAGCGCAGGAATTTATTTCACTAGATACCGAAACAAGTTTTCGGGTGAAATTGCATAGTGGTTATGCATGTGAAATAGAATTCTAGCAAGGGGTTATTTGTGAATGTTTGTCATTAAAGTAATTGACAAAATTCTGAATAAAATAAAAGAGTTTTATTTAATGAGAGTTTGCATTAAATTTGGTGGAAATTTAATGGGAATTTGAGTGGACTTTTGAGTGGAGGGAATTTAAAGGGCATTTTGTGAGTGGAGTGTCCACCCACATGAATGAAGGAGGGGAGGGGGAAGCCCCATGGCCGGCGGACACCCCCTTGGGTGCCCCCCTCCTCCTATAAAAGGAGCCCCCCTCCTCACTTGTCTCTCACACCTCCTCGTGAAGGATCTCTCTCCCCCTCTAGAATTTATCCCCCATGGTCTCGGACTAGCGAGATACATGTTCCCAGTGGCTATTCGGCAAGAAAGAGTTGTGCTTCCGCTGCATCGCTGGAGCGAGGAGGCGGAGGTTGCTCGGTGTCTCGAACGTGTGTGCGAGCACGGATGCGCTGCTGATTTGCTGCGCTAGGACTTCCTCTCGATCTTGAGATCGGCAAGAGATCGTCTACATCAACCACGAGTTGAACTCGTTAAGCTTTGTCGGTCTTCAAGGGTATGTTCTCTACGGATATACATCCGCCCGTTGTTTGTATCTAGTAGATGGATCTTGGTATATAGTTCACATCGTAGGAAAATTTTTGTTTTCTATCTTTGCGAACCCTACAAAGGGTATCGAGCCGTGTTTATGCGTAGATACTTTACACGGGTAGTACACATATGAGTATGTGGGCAATGATGATCATGTTGTTGCTCCTTTGTTGTAATTTTGGATATTGGTGCCATAGTGGTATGAAGCGGCCCGGACAAACTTTACATGTCCTCGCACATGAGACCTGTTCCACGCTTGACATGCAACTAGTTTGCATAAGTGGCTAGCGGGTGTCTGTCTCTCCTACTATAGTCAATATATATTTTGCAAGCGAGTTGTCAACAATTTGATTATCCTCGTTGTGGTTCATGTTCGTAGGTAAGAACGGTTCTATCTCGAAAGCCCTAAGCCACGTAAAACTTGCAATGGATAAATTAGAGGCGTCTAGTTTAGATTGTTGCTGGGCTAGTGTTATGATATGGTAGTGTTGTAAGTAGAAGTATGAGATGATACTCTTACAACACACATAGCGTGTAAAATCCATAGACCTTGGATTTACACATATAGGTATGATAGTGATCATACCACGATGCACATGATAGAGATCATCGGCGGGAACCATATCATTTCACTAATAAACATATGATGTTTTGATAGCATCTTATATTGCTTGTTTAGCGCTTTGTTAGCATAATAAGATGATCCCTCAATTAAATATCAAGATAAGAATGTGTTCTTCCTTTAGTATGTACCGATTATGTTTTCATCACTCCAAGACATCATGTGATGATCGGGTGTTCTTGGATCCACGACCATATTTCGGGTGTAAAACAGTTACACACGCGAATACTAAGGTTCTAATTTGGCGAGCCTAGCATGTACAGACATGGCCTCGGAACACGGACCGAAAGGTTAAGCATGAGTCATATAGTTGATATGATGCCCATTTGATGCTCGCCTTTGAAGCTATACCGACTCACGTGATGATCGGACTTGGTGTAGTGGATTTGGTTCATGTAATCACCAAAAAGGCACGAGGGATGTCGTTTTTGAGTGGGAGTTCATTCGTAATATAGATTAGTTGAACTCAATCTATCATACACTTAGTCTAAACTTTACAAATTCTGTTGTAGATGGCACCACCTGCTTCTAATTTCAATGTGTTCATGGAGAAAGAGAAACTAGCAACGAACTGTAGCAACTTTACCGAATGGGCCATGAATTTGAGGATTCTCCTCTCCACAAAAGCAATATGTGCTAGAAGCGTCGTTAGGCCCCCCACCTTTAGATGATGCCCCTGACGAGGAGAAGAATGTCTATCAGACTCGTCAGGAGGACCACAACTTAGTTCATTGCGGCATATTGTATGGGCTAGAGCCGGAACTTCGAAAGCGTTTCGAAAACGGCAATGCATTTGATACAATGGGTGAGTTGAAAATGATTTTCGACACACATGCTGCTGTAGAGAGCTACAACGCTTCAGAAAAGTTCTTTAGCTGCATGATGGAAGAGCACAACTCCGTTAGTGAGCATGTACTCAAGATGGTTACGCCGATAAGCTTGTGTCCTTGGGAATATCGATTCCCATTGACTTAGGCATCCATCGTGTTTTGCGCTCTACACCTAGATATAAGAGCTTCGTGATGAACTATAATATGCAAGGCATGAAGAAGTCTCTCCCGAGCTTCATCAATGCTTAAAACTGCAAGTGGAGATCAAAAGGAACATCAAGTGTTGATGATCAATAGGAACACTGGTTTCAAGAAAGACAAGAAGGAAAAGCGGAAGGGAAGTAAGGCGGCAAGCCCGTTGCAGCGCTGAAAAACCCGAGTTGGACCTAAGTCGATTCCGAAAGTGCTACTATTGTAAGGGGACCCTTTGGAAGCGCAATCGCCCCAAGTATCCGGGCAGACAAGAAGGCCGACAAGGCAAACAAAGGTATATATGATATACATGTTATTGATGTGTACCGACTAGTGCTCGCAGAGCACCTGGGTATTTGATACCGTTCAGTTTCTAATATTTGTAACTCGAATCGGTCTGGAACAAGCGACCGCTAGCAAGGGGTGAGGTCTAGATGCGTGTCTGCAATGGATCAAGCGTTGATGTGATCGCCGTCAGAACATTGCCTCTCCACTTGCCGTCGGGATTAGTAATAAACTTGAATAATTGTTATCTGGTTCCAGCACTGAGCATGAACATTGTATCTGGATCGTGTTTGATGCGAAGTGGTTATTCATTTAAATCCGAGAATAATGGTTGTTCTATTTATATGAATGAAATCTTTTATGGTCATGCCGATGATGAATGGTTTTTTCTATTAGATCTCGATGATAATGTTACACATATTCATAATGTTGATGCTAAAAGGATTAAACTTAATGATGATATATCCGCATATATGTGCTTGCCGTCTAGGTCATATTGGCGTTAAACATGAAGAAGCTCCATTCGGATGGACTTTTGGAACCACTTGATTATGAATCATTTGATACATGTGAGCCATGCCTTATGGGCAAGATGACTAGAACGCCGTTTTCGGTTCAATGGAACAGGCGGATTTATTGGAAATCATACATTCGATGTATGTGGTCCAATGAGTGTCGGTTGAGGTGGATATCGTTATTTTGTTACTTTCACGGATGATTTGAGTAGATACGGTTATATCTACTTGATGAAACACAAGTCTGAAACCTTTGAAAAGTTCAAGGAATTTCAGAATTAAGTGGAAAATCATCGTAATAGAAAGATCAAATTTCTACGGTCCGACCGTGGAGGTGAGTATCTAAGTTATGAGTTTAGCACTCACATGAAAGAGTGTGGAATTGTTTCACAACTCACACCGGCCGGAACACCACAGCGAAATGGTGTGTCAGAACGTCGTAATCGTACTTTATTAGATATGGTTCAATCTATGATGTCTCTGACGGACTTGTCGTTGTCATTTTGGGGTTATGCACTAGAAACTGCTGCATTCACTTTAAATCGGGCACCATCTAAATCCGTTGAAAAGACACCATATGAATTGGGGTTTGGAAACAATCCTAAGCTGTCATTTCTTAAAGTTTAGGGATGCGATGTTTATGTGAAGAAACTTCAACGGATAAACTCGAACCCAAAGCGGAAAAATCGTCTTCATAGGATACCCTAAAGAAACTATTGGGTATTCCTTCTATCACGCATCCTAGGTCAAGGTTTTGTTGCCAAGAATGGATCCTTTCTAGAGAAAGAGTTTCGCGAAAGGTGTGAGTAGTCGGAAGGTAGAACTCAAAGAGGTTGTGGAACCTTCTCTTCAAAGTATGGCGAGTAGCGCAATGGGAAGTTGTTCCGGAGTTGGCTCCACTGTTGAAGAGGAACTAATGATAATGATCATGAAACTCGAAAGAAAGTACTACCGAACCTCGCAGTCAAACAGGGGCGTGCAGCTCCGAGACGGAAATCTGTGAATTTCATGGTTGATGAAAATGATGACCCGCAACGTATGAAGAAGCGATGATGAGCCGGATTCCAACAAATGGTTAGAAGCCATGAAATCCGAGATGGAATCCATGTATGAAAATCAAGTTTGGAACTTGGTGGAATTAACTCACGAGAAAGGCCGTGGAGAACAAATGGATTTTCAAAAGGAAAACCGTCGATGGTAATGTGACCGTCTATAAAGCTCGACTTGTCGCAAAGGGGTTTCGACAAATTCAAGGAGTTGACTACGATGAGACTTTCTCTCCCGTAGCGATGCTAAAGTCAGTTAGGATTATGTTAGCAATTGGTGCATATTTCGATTATGAGATATGGCAGATGGATGTCAAAACCGCGTTTCTCAATGGTAATATTGAAGAAGAGTTGTATATGATAAAACCAAAGGGTTTTGTCGATCCTAAGGATGCTAACAAGGTGTGCAAGCTTCAGCGATCCATCTATGGATTGAAGCAAGCATCACGAAGTTGGAATCTCCGCTTTGATGAGGTGTAACACCCTCAGAATCGACCCTATGCAAGTTTTAGCGCTTCCCGCCAAACCCACATAGAAACAATTCAAAGGTGCCCACCAGGCACTTTCGTGCGGGTGGAAAACGAAGTAATAACATTACACAACAGTTCTCGATGGGACCCACAGAACAGAAATATATACAACACGACTCCATGAGTCAAGAATACAGATATACGGTACAAAGATCCAAATCACCTTGAAAACGATGGAGCGTCCGACTACAGACAAGATGCAAATTGAGCTAAGAGCCTTGAAGAATAACCAATGGCGTCCATAATCCTTCCCAGGCCAAGCCGGAAGGGTAACCCTGCTAACGACGTCGATCTCAAAACCTGCTTAAACAAAAGGGGTGCCGGCAAAGGGCAAAGGAAAAAGAGAGAGGCGGTCAAGATCGAGGCCAAGTGCAGCGAGACTAGAATTCGGCGGTCCTCGCCTACATAGGTATGGTGGACTGAAGTGGCAGCGTAGCATGCACTAAACAACCTATAGAGACTCGATACGACTGTCGGCTATCAGAGAGGGATAAGAAAGACCTATTCGAAACCAACCTAATACTATCACCAAGCATACCCATCCTGGTTTTCCCCCCTCGAGACCAAACGAGGAAGTCAACCGAGGAACTCACACCGTTGGCCGTTTTATTCATTCTGTTATAGTTGCGGCAATTACTAGTCAAATATAAATAGCATGAGTCATCCTGATATAATAAGCAGTGGGCAGTTTTAGTTAACCATTCCGTTGTAGTTGCAACACTTACTAGTCAGATACAATTAGCATGAGATATCCCCAAACCCAGCAGTTGTTGGTACTTTTATTTAGCCATTCCGTTGCAGTGAAGCTGATTACTAGTCATATCAGATACAAGTCAAATTATAACAGTAAACTTTAGTTATAGTTGTCTATGATCGAGACTTGTGCTCCAAGTCGTCCATAACCATGACACGGCTTCTCGAAAGATTTAACCTGCGGTGCACCAAAGTTTCCACACGCACCTACACCCTTATTGTCGGATCGTAGGTACAAGATCACAAAACATACACCCAACGGTATGTCGACGGGGTTTCGGACACGACGCTTCCCGCACCCAAAGCAAATGCGGGGCCACCCACTAAGTACACATAGCGAAGTCGGCCGGGCTCCGAGACGGACTCAGGGTTTGCGTCAGTGGCTGTAAACGACTGGGAACCCGAAACTCTCGGGCTTGTCGATACCGCGAAAACACTCCCCTTCCAAAACAGTAAAGGTGCTCCTTGCACAATCGTAAATAAAGCAGTAAAGCATGGCATAAGTACAGAATAGTAATAAAGCCCCAAACTAATTGTGGCCCCCAGTACAGTACTTGGAATCAGGTACTAAATCGATGGGGGTGCCCATACATCCATCATGTGGTTAGCGCGCTCGATCTCGGAACAGGTGTCAAGAACTCGGGATCCTACGGGACACAAGTGGACGGTTAACAACCAAATAACATCTATTGCCCACTTGTGCCTCTGCATTTACCTACTTCAATTTTAGTTGTTAAACAGTAATTAAAGTCTTGAGCATCTCCAACATTAAACATGCGGCAATACTCCAACAAATGTGGTACTTGACGACAAACAACAGCACTTGAGCAAGCGACTACTACGCGCAGGTCCAACTATCTACCAAACAACGGGTAATAGGAGGTGACCAAGGCAATATAAGGCTGCAAGGGATATCACAGGTACGAAAACTAGAGCATCGCAACACATATAGCAATAGATCAACAGGAGGGAATAAATACTATAAAAGTAAGATAGGTAGAAAGGGGCAGATGCTCGCCTGAAAACATTGCCGAAGGTTCAACCGAAGATCGGGTCGACACTCGCATCAACTCAACGGCCTTATCCGCGAAGAACCAAACACTAGAATAAACACCGGATGCAATATTTAAGATTACGGCAGAAGATCGGGCATGATGCATGTATGATGTATGACATGGCAAAGGTGCGATGCGATTAGGAAATATTAAGCGGAACCGGGGTCCCGACAAATAGTCAGATGGTTCATGTTGTTTAGATAACCCGCAATTTAAATGTTGTCTTAACATGGCAAAAGATAGCACCGGTTTGCTACACCAATTTAAATGAGGCCAATATAAGACTAGATTTGCCCGCAGATGGGCCCCATATTTAATTTAGGTGAATCGGCATAAGGCCCCCAAACCACATGACAATATGCATGGGAGTATGACAATTTAATATGCAACAATTTATATAGATGGCATTTATAAAATAGGGGCTCGGAAAAGGTTCACACATCTGGGTTCGGAAGATCTTGGGGGTTCCGGAGGGTTCGAGATCGGACTCAGGGTTCAGGGTTCGACGGGATCGGTATCGGACAAAGGAAGTAGGTCTTGTCGCATCCCGGAAGAAGGACTTGGTGTGGCGTCGGGGCGCATCGGACTCGCCCTGGTCGGTGTCGATCTTGTCGGGCTCGCGTATCAGGTCGGTCTTGGCGCCCGGGATGAAGAGATTGGCATTCTGCATCGGTGATCTTGGCGTTCTTCAGGTTCGGGTTTTGGCGTCCGAGGGAAATACTTGGCGTTCCGGATCGGTCTCGGATCCATGTTGACGATCTTGTTCCTACGCCTCCGGGCAGGAGATCTTGTCACATCCTCGGGTTCAATTCTTGCGAGTTCCATCTTGTAGCCCTGGACAACAGTCTTCATGTTCAACTTCTATGTGGAGACATCCACGCACAACACGACGTCTCGGAGAAGGGCGACGAGGAGGTGCTGCATCGGAGGCTCGGGACGGCAGGGGCGACGCAGACCCGGCGACGGTGGCATGGGGTCTCGCAAGGAGGCACTGGGGAGGCCAGCAGCGCTGCTGCGGGTGTCAAGCAGAGGTGACGACGGAGAAGGCAGGGAGGCGGCGGACTTGCTCGGGGCAGCAGCGTCGCCAGGAAGGAAGGCGAGAGGCAGAGGGTGCCGCGGGTCTGAGACGAGACGGCGAGGAGGCGCAGGCGCTTGCGGCAGCGCGCGAGGCGTGGGGTCAGAGGAGAGCTCAGCGCCGGTCCGTCGAGGCCGAAGAGGGAAGCTCAGGAGGCACGCCAGAGGCAGTGGAGGCGGGGTCGGCAGCGTCCGAGGAGAGCCGGGAGGCGGCAGCGCCCTGGAGGCGGGCGAGGCGGTGCGGGCTGGAGAGGAGCCATGGCGGAGGAGGAGAGGCGGGCTCGGGGGGTGAAGCGGCGAGAGGGTCGGTGGGGTCATGGGAGAAGGGAAGTGGCGGCGGGGTTGGGCTCCTGTGGCGGCGATGGGGCCCCGGCGATGGAGAGAGGGAGCCCGCGGTGGCGGTGCTGGGAAAGGAGGGAGATGGGGTTGCGGTGGGGAGACGAGGCGGGTCGTGCAGCGGAGAGGGCGGGATGAGGGGAGGAAGAAGGGGCAGGGCGATGGTGGGAAGCGGGTGGGAGGCGAGAGGAGGAAGGAGAGAGCGAGGGTGGGCAGGTGACGCGTGGTCGGGCCAGGGACGGTGGGACCGGGGTGTAAGGGAGAGGGGTGGAGCAGGGATAGGGGAGAGAGAGAGGGACCCGCTGGGCAGGTGGGCCAGCAGGGTGGGGCCAGGGAGTGAGGTGGTGGCTGGGGATTGGTGAGGTGGCTGAGCTGAGGATGAGGTGGAGGGAACGGTGAGGTGGCAAGCAGTGGTTGGTCGGGGTGAGGTGGAGGGGGCTGGGTAGACTAGGTTTAGGTAGAAAAGGGTTTAGGGTTTCTTTAGATGGGCCGGGTGGTAGGTAGTCTGGTCAGGTTGGGCCTCTGGCCTGACTGATCGGACTGCCTCCCGGGACAAAATATTTTATTATTTATTTTATTTGTAAAACATTTTTGGTAAATACTTTTTAGACAAATAAAAGATCTGAACAGACCGATGTTTTAATTTGAAATAAAGACGGGGGTTATTTAGAAAAATAAAACTAGGCGTTTCGAAAATAGTTTCCAGACAAACAATGCATGATGATGACGATGCAATGCACAAAAACAACGCGGTTTTCTAGTAGTGGTTTTGCGGGATGCCACATGAGGTGATCAAAGAGTTTGGATTTGTCCAAACTTATGGAGAAGCTTGTATTTACAAGAAAGTGAGTGGGAGCAATGTGGCATTTCTGATATTATATGTGGATGACATATTATTGATCGGAAATGATATAGATCTTTTAAACAGTGTTAAAAGTTATCTAAACAACAAATTTTCAATGAAGGACCTAGGTGAAGCGTCATACATATTAGGCATAAAGATCTATAGAGATAGATCTAGGCGCCTAATAGGGCTATCGCAAAGTACATACCTTGATAAGATTTTAAAGAAGTTTAAAATGGACGGAAGTAAGAAGGGGTCTTACCTATGTTGCAAGGCAAGACATTGAGTAAGACTCAAAGTCCGGCTTCGACGGAAGAAAGAGAGATAATGGACAAAGTCCCCTATGCTTCAGCCATAGGCTCTATAATGTACGCCATGCTATGTACAAGACCGGATGTGGCACATGCTATTAGTTTGACTAGTAGGTACCAATCGGATCCAGGTTCGGAACACTGGATAGCGGTCAAGAATATCCTTAAGTACTTACGAAGAACTAAGGATATGTTTCTTGTATACGGAGGTGAAGAAGAGCTCGTCGCTAAGTGTTATGTCGACGCTAGCTTTGACACCGATCCGGATGACTCTAAGTCTCAATCCGGATACGTATTTCTCATGAATGGCGGAGCGGTTAGTTGGAGGATCTCCAAACAACCTGTGGTAGCGGGATCAACAACGGAGGCCGAATATGTTGCTGCTTCAGAAGCGGCTCAGGAAGCAGTTTGGATGAAGGAGTTCATATCCGAACTAGGAGTGGTGGCAAACGCGTTGGACCCAATGGTGATCTATTGTGACAACAATGGTGCCAATGCCAAAGAGCCAAGGTCTCACAAGCATTCCAAGCATATTAAGCGCCGGTTTCACTCCATCCGCGAGCATGTCAAGGATGGAGATATAAAGATTTGTAAAGTACATACGGATCTCAATGTAGCAGATCCGTTGACTAAAACTCTCCCTAGAGCAAAACATGATCAACACCAGAACTCAATGGGTGTTAGATTTATCACTATGTAACTAGATTATTGTCTCTAGTGCAAGTGGGAGATGAAGGAATATGCCTTGAGAGGCAATAATAAAGTGTTTATTATGTGTATTCCAAGTATATGATAGATGTTTATTTTGCATGCTATAATTGTATTAATACGGAAACGTTAATACATGTGTGTTTAATAAACAAACAGAAAGTTCCTAGTTATGCCTCTCTCATAAACTAGCTCGTTGATTAACAAGATGATCAAGGTTTCCTGATCATGGACATTGGTTGTTGTTAATAACGGGATCACAACATTAGTGTAATGGTGTGATGAACATTCATCCGAAGTATAGCATTACGATCAAAGTCATTGAGTTTATATTGCTATAACAACTTACGAAGTGATCCTAATCCTTAGACCATGAGATCATGTCAATCACTAACACCGGAAGAGTTTCTTGATAACATCAAACGTCACACCGTAACAGGGTGATTATAAAGATAGATTCAGAACTAATAAAGTGTTATGTTGAGGCTCATGGATCGAGAGTGGAATTTGTTCATCCCAATGACGGATAGATATACTCTGGGCCCTCTCGGTGATATCACATTGATTAGCTTGCAAGCAAGTGATTTGATCACTAGAATGTTATATCACAGGAACGAGAAAAGAGTGTATGTCGGTAACGAGATCAAACTAGGTATGGAGATACCGATGATCGAATCTCGTACATGTAATATATCGTGAAACAAAGGGATTAAGATACTAGCGTAAAAGGTTCCGACGATCACAAGAAAGTCATCATTGAATGTGTGGGAGTCAGTATGGGTATCCAGATCCCGCTTCTAATTATTGATCCGAGAGGGGTCTCGATCATGTCCGCATTATTCACGAACCGTAGGGTGACACACTTAAGAGACACCGACATCCAACTGGAGGAAATGTTTCATGCCGAAAGAATGAACAAGCGCAGAAATTTATTTCACTAGATACCGAAACAGGTTTTCGGGTGAAATTGCATAAAGTGATTATGCGTGTGAAAGAGAATTCTAGCAAGGGGTTATTTGTGAATGTTTGTCATTAAAGTAATTGACAAAATTCTGAATAAAATAAAAGAGTTTTATTTAATGAGAGTTTGCATTAAATTTGGTGAAAATTTAATGGGAATTTGAGTGGACTTTTGAGTGGAGAGAATTTAAAGGGCATTTTATGAGTGGAGTGTCCACCCACATGAATGAAGGAGGGGAGGGGGCAGCCCCATGACCGGCGGCCACCCCCTTGGGTGCCCCCCCTCCTCCTATAAAAGGAGCTCCCCTCCTCACTTGTCTCTCACACCTCCTCGTGAAAGATCTCTCTCCCCCTCTAGAATTTATCCCCCATGGTCCCGGACTAGCGAGATACATGTTCCCGGTGGCTATTCGGCAAGAAAGAGTTGTGCTTCCGCTGCATCGCTGGAGCGAAGAGGCGGAGGTTGCTCGGTGCCTTGAACGTGTGTGCGAGCACGGATACGCTGCTGATTTGCGGCGCTAGGACTTCCTCTCGATCTTGAGATCGGCAAGAGATCGTCTACATCAACCACGAGTTGAACTCGTTAAGCTTTGTCGGTCTTCAAGGGTATGTTCTCTACGGATATACATCCGCCCGTTGTTTGTATCTAGTAGATGGATCTTGGTATATAGTTCACATCGTAGAAATTTTTTTGTTTTCTATACTGCGAACCATACAGAAGCTGTGCTAACAGAGTCAAAAGGACAATGACGCATGGTACTTCCCATGCCATGTTCGCCACGAAACCGGAGCTGTCGAAGATGTCGCCGCAGGATCTTCGACAGGCGACCAGAGCACAAGTTTTCTGTCCTATATACATCAAGGTGGCATACAGATACAGCCCCACACGACGGTGTACAGTTCTGACTTCATCAATAACGACCGGACGCACGCGGTCACGGCGTACAGGTTCAGCAACACTCCACGTGCTCCCCGGCGTATAGGATCAAGGCATTGGCGTCGATGTACAGGTAGAGATTGGAGTACAACAATCAAAATGCCAAACGTGCCTGACGAGAGGAGCTGAAGACAAGGAGCCTGAAGCATACTTGCTAGCTATGCATGTACACTTCTTCCAAGCCCAGCAAGTTACCATGCGTGATGTACTATGCATGTCCCATGCACACTTGAGCAGCCTCACTGCGCTTGATGCTGGTCTTGCTGCTCGGACGGTGCGTGATGTACAGAAAGCAACTCGGTGGCGCAACAACGAGCATCCCGGCGTACAGGTCCAGTCGTGCGAGCCAGACCGAGTTTTGGCGCCTCCGATCCCGACACCGCCATTCCGTCATCCCGTGAGATGGTGCCTTTGGTCACGCCGGCTGCCGTAAACTCGGCGCTGCGCTGAGACGAAGGAGCCAATCACGCCGGTCATGCCGATACGAGCGACACCGGTCTCCTTACAAATTACTCTCGCGAGGCATACCCCTTGCGCTCCCCGACGAAGCCGCATAGTCGTCGAAAAGTCCTAGACGAGCAGACTGCATCCATCTACATCAACAACTCCTCATCGTCGTTCAAGACCGGCAAGGGCGGACGAGGCTGGAGCAAAGGCCACGCTTTTAGCGGCGCGTGTACCGACGAGGACACGGGCTCTGCCGCTGCCCACACACACCACCAGCATCACTATATATGCAGGACGTGAAGCGAAGACGACGAAGACGACCACGCAGCTTAATCGGAGGTGTCTTGCGGCGTAACCCGCGGGAGTAATTAACCGGGAGCCTTCCGAGGCCCCGGGAACCAGGAGATCCTACAATCGCCATTGTCAGGCTGGCCGCGCTAGTAGGCCATGGAGCGCAATATGTGGGAATTGTATTTATGATCTCTAAGATTAATAAAATATTGTTTCCTTCTTTTGTTTTCTTTGTATATTTGTTATACACTGGCACGCCTGCACCCTTCCTTTCTTTTACCGTACCCGGTGCGCATGATAGAAACTACCGCTCCCGCACATACTCGCGGAGGCGTTCTAGTACGTTTTTCTCGTGTCAAACAGTCGGCTTCACCGACGTCATCGTCTCGGAGGACTCGATGCTCATCGGCGAGTCACCGCCACGCGATCGGCTCTCTGAGAGCCAGGTCCGCACCATTCACCACCTCGCCTCCGAGTACGACTCGGCCAACAGCAAGTGGCCGAGACCAACGTGGCCGCGGACGATGTGGCCCTCAATGACGACGCCGACTCGGCTAACCCGACTATGGTCACCGGATCCATTGTCACCGCGTCACCAGCGGGCTCCATCACCCAAGTCTCCAACATGGGGGATTTCGAGGATCCATCCATCCTCAGGATCTTCGACTCCAACTCCGGATTGGAGAACTTTGGCGACCTCTACGCCGGATCTGGTCGCTTCATTGCGACCTACATGGCGAGCGGCGCGAGTGCCCTGCCAGACCCCTTCTCCACGCCGATCCCGCCAACCGCGATGGTGGGGGAGTCGAGGAGGCGCGCATGTGCCTGGAGGAGACAGTACGCAAGGAGCAAGCCGAACGCGAAAAATTTCGCCTCAAGCAGTCCACGACACAGCGCTATCGCTCTACCACCAACGCCGCATCAGGACGCGCCTGAACCCCACCGTTCAGGGCCGTGCCCTAAACTTCGACGATGACAACGACCCAGCTTGCGTGGCCGATCACGCGATCTGCGAGAATGCGCCGCCAGGCTTCAGCACCCGTCCGCCACCAGGAACACCAGCGAGTGGAGCTCCCCCACCACCACTAGGCCGCGCTCCCCCTCCCAACCAGCCGAGAGTCCTCATCTCTCCGCAAGAGTAGGATGCAAACGTCCTCCCGCTATAGTCCACCCCGATGGTAAATGGCATCGCGGGACAAGCAGCAGTCGCCAACCTCAACGTCACAGGGGAGGGCGCGCTGCAAATTAAGTACGCCAAGGTCCTACTCGCCAAGGCTTTCGAGCAACAAGTCGCGGGAGCCGAGTCGCGGGGGCGCATGTACTCCCTGTCAACACCCGGATTTTTAATCCCAGATGCCTGTTATGCCATACATCGCAATCCCAGGATTACCATTTTTGCAAGACATAACAGAATTGGATACCACAGTAAATCATCCATTACAAACCATACATAAGGTCTTACACAAATAAGGATCTCAGGATCCAGTCTTAATACAACACAAGCAGCAGAATACGTAATAATAACGGTAGCGTAGGCGAAGCTCCATCTTCGGGGTCACAGGCAATGCTGACGATGGGAGATGATCCTAGTTGTCGTAACCTTCCTGGGGTCCATCTTCCACGTAGTCCTCTTCATACTCTGGCCATGGGAATAGCCAGGGACAAAGCCATGAGTACTCTTTAAGTACTCGCAAACTAATACTAACAAGTAAAAGGGGTTTTTGTAGTAGGACACTAAGCTCTAGGTTTGTTTTGCAAAAAGCCAGATTTACCTCTACTAAGTTTGGAAACAACGAATGCTAGTAAGGTTTTATAACACCTAAGTAGGAACTTGTATCTCATGCCACAACTCTGTTGTGGTCAAGTCAAAGTCTCAAATCATTTCACAAGTCATTTTGAAAACATCTGACGGGGGAACAATATGGCCACTCCAATTGTCCATAACCGCGGACGTGGCTATTCGAATAGTTTGACACTCTGCAGAGATTGTACACTTTCACCACAACATTCGATACATCCGTCAGGAAAAAATCCTGAATTCACCATACTCAGTATGCGGATAATCAATCCTAACCTTTCAATTACACGCCCTAGTATAAGCACCTCTCCTGTGAGTTTGGCCTCCCAACCATGACCAACCGTCATCTTGGGTACTGCATAGGTGACAATCTTCACAAGGTAGCCTCAGCTCAGACCTTGGCCGTGAGGGAACTAATACTAAGGTATATAAGTTTCCAGTCAAACCCTACCCAATTCTCGGGTATTGTGGTTGTACGGTAAAATTGGAATGGTATCGCATCCAGACAACCATCAGTTTTATAAAGGGCTAAGGCTCATGCCTCAACGTTTTCATCACCATAAATCATCGGGTGTTTGGAAACACATGTCCAAAACATTTCAATAGAATGATCCATCATTCCAAGGTTTTCATAACCATTTTTCCACCAAGTATTCCCATCTAAATTGGATCAAGTTTTATGCTTAGCACTAGCACCTACAAGTGGGGGTAAGTACTAATGAGGGGTGGTAAACAAGTGGAGTTTAACTAAGTTTAATCTCATGCCTTAGGATGACATCAAGATTATCTAGCTTAGGCCAAATTTTATGCTCTTTATGCAACCTTCAAATATCCTTCTAGTATCTACAATTTACCTAAAAAGCTTTGATAAAGAAATAAAGTATAAAGCTGGTAAGTAAAAACTAGGATTGGTTTATTAAGTGGGTAGGATCATCTATGCTTAAGGCATATAGTTGGCATGGTGTCAAGCAAGTATTGACTTGCATCAGTATCAGTATAAGCTTGCTAAATTGCAAGTGTTAGCTTGCACATTCAACTAGTAGTATTAGGCTTGCATAGGTCAACTTGATTAGTAAGGCTTGCTAAAGTAGAGTAGCTTGCAAGTGTTAGCTTGCCTTGTGCAGAGCAGTGGTTGAAGTTCTCCTCGGCTTCTTCTTCGTAGTATTCTCCTTCCTCCTCGTATCCTTGGTCGATACTAGCGTCTATGAATAAATACGAGGTACACAATCACCAAAAAATACTTAACTACTTTCAATCATCACACAAAAGGGGTCCTATAGATGATCTAGCATCATCACTAACATTACCAGATCAAAGCTTGGTTTAATTCCTTTTGTTTTTAGAAAAGTAATTTCTACTCATTGAAAAACTACTTAAGATTTAATATTCTCTAAACCAAACATGGGATCATGTTGACACATGTCATCACCACATATTTTAGTCCATGGGAATGTGATTTAAAGTGGTGTCACAATTTAATAAGGTTTAACCTTTTATTTTTAATTAAATAAAGTGACTAAAAATGCTTATGTGGCATTATTTTATTACTTGGTCATTATTTCAGTAAGTAATCCTATATATTTTTATATATTCTGAAAGGTATGGTTAAATGTGATTTTTGAGAGATGGAATCAACTCAAAAGCTATTATGGTTTAAATTTGAAAAATGTTTGAATGCAGAAAAGTTTCTGCCTTGTTATTTTTACCAAAGGTGATTTACAGATCCAAATGATTTAAATCTAACGGGCTTGGATTCAGCACTTCCAGACCTTCCTAACAAAATTGGTTTCATTCAATTTGGTTCACTAAATCGAGCTGGATTGATTTTTGAAACTAGGTGCAGAAGGGTGTTTGGATGAAAATGGAAAAATCCAAATTCAAACAACTGGGTTGCGCGGGAAACGATACTGGACCGGCCTGCTAAGCACAGCGCTTACGTGGGCTGGTTAGGTGGCTGTCCCCACGCGTCAGTGAGACGAGGGGGTGCGAAGCGGTATGGGGCAATATAGTGCGTTCGATCTAGTTCTAATCCAACGGCTGAGGGTCGTCGTCCACGTCGGGCAACGCCGGCGAGACTGAACCCTAACGTGGCAGGTGGGGGTCGTCGGGGGCTCACCGGGGCTCAAAGGGGTCGGCGAGGCGAGCGAACGAAGTGAGCGACGGCGAACCTCCTGGTATCGGCAGCTTCTCCTGGGGCGGCTCCAATCGCTGGCTCCTTTCTTCTCCAGCAGCGGCGGGCTCCGGTGGAATTCCGGTGAAGCGCTGCTCGCCTTGCTTCGGGAACAGGGTGGAACGATCAGTGAGGAGAGGGGAGTGAGATGGTGTGCTCAATTCGGCTGGGGGTGGCCTCTATTTATAGTCGCTACGACGAGACCGCATGGGCAAGGCGGCGGTGGCGACATGGCTACAGTGCTAGAGGCATGGACGGCGGTGGCGATCGCAGTGGTCTCTAGCGATGCTTTATGGCTTTAATGCGCATGTAGGCGGTGGCAAATGGTCGGAACGTGCGATGCTGCGTGGCGGCGGCGTCTTCGACGGCGGCGGTGGCTCTGGGCATGGGGCGTGACGGGGTGTCTGGCGGTCTCCTAGGTCGGTGGTGATCGTGTATGCCTGGCGGGCGGCGCGATGCAGTGGGAGGGTGAGGGTGGCGCCTGGCGCATGCTTGGCATGGTTGGCTGAGAGGCAGGCGCGGCGTTCTGGGTGCTCGTCAATGTCTTGAGGGGCTGGTCGAGAGGGGGCGGTGAGGCATGGGTGATCTCCCAGACAAGGTTGGCACGGCTAGTTCCTCTCCTAGCTTGCTGTCTAACTGGGGTGGCATGGGTGGCTTCGGCTGTTCACCATTGATGATATTGCCAAGCTTACAGTGGCTCTAGACCAAATGAGCTAGATGATCTACTGAATCCTAGTTGCAACCAGAGAGGGAACAAGTTAGGCTCAAATCACTGCTCCAAATAGTGTTTGGATTTTATTTGATTTGCATCTGCAAGGTGTTTGATGAAATGGCCGCAAGAGTTCAAGTTTTGAATTTTGAAAAGATTTTTGGTGGGGGTGCTAGGTTGGTGCTGGTGAGTCTGCAGATGCTTGGGTTTTGAAAGTTGAGCTTGTTTGAGTGGTTTTTGAAAAAGTGGGATCTTCCCATATGATAAAGATTCAATTTTAAACTGTCATTTAAACTATGCATTTGAATGTTTCTGGATGATCACAAGGTGGGCCTTGATACTTTGTTATGAGTACCATCAAGGGGTGTAAAGATCCAAACAAGTTTCTGTTAAGTTCTGAAAGTTAGAGACAGCCAAAGTAGGCATGGGAGTTAAATTGGTCAAAATTACCATTCACTCATTTTGTTTGTTTTGATTTATTTGTCTTTGGAAAAAGTTTGGGAATTGTTTAGATGATGTTTATTTCACCTAAGAATCCTTTTACAAGCAAAGAAACACATAAACGAGGCAAATCAAAATAATTAAAAATGGGATGCATACACACATCCATCCTTTAATATTTTTATTTAGAAAAGTTTTTGTTAACCCTAAATTTGATGATTAGAGTTTGATGTTCCAAGTTTAGTATTTTTGGGATGTTACAAACCTTCCCCCCTTAAACAAAATCTTGTCCCGAGATTTGAAAAAGGACGAAACGATTACCTAGGATTTGAAGAGATCAGTAAATTCCGTCCTGATGTGATCTTCGTGCTCCCAGGTAGCTTCCTCTTCTGTGTGGTTGCTCCACTGAATCTTGAGAAACTTGATGCTTCGGGTTCTGGTGGTTCAGAAAGCTTCTTCCAAAATACGGATGGGTACTTCAAGATAGGTCAGGTCATCGTTGATCTCTATGGTTAGGTGATCGATATTCTTGAACACTTCAGTCTTCTCTGGAACTTCGAGGCACTTGCGAAGTAATGAGATATGGAACACATTGTGCACGGCTGACATCCCTTCAGGTAGTTCCAATTGATAAGACACTTCTCCTCGACGGTTCAGAATCTTGAAGGGTCCGATATATCTGGGGGCTAACTTTCCTTTGAGTTGGAAACGCTACATTCCCTTCAATGGCGACACTTTCAGATACACAAAATCTCCTATGTTGAAGGCGAGGTCTCGACGTCTCTTGTCGGCGTAACTCTTCTGTCTGGACTGGGCTGTCTTGAGGTGCTCACGAATCTTGTGAACCTTCTCTTCTGCTTCTCGTAGGATGTCGGGTCCGAAGATCTGACTCTCTCCTACTTCCGACCAGTTCAAAGGGGTGCGACACTTACTTCCGTACATGAATTCAAATGGGGCCATTTGCAAACTAGCTTGATAACTGTTGTTGTATGAAAATTCTGCAAACGGCAGACAGTCTTCCCACTTAGATCCATATTCTAACACACATGCTCTCAGCATATCTTCGAGTATTTGATTACTCGCTCCGTTTGTCCATCGGTCTGAGGGTGATATGCGGTGCTGAAATCTAGGCGGGTTCCTAAAACTTCTTGGACTTTCTTCCAGAATCTCGAGGTAAATTGAGTTCCTCTATTAGATACGATGTTCTTGGGGACTCCGTGCAAACTAACAATTCTAGCGATGTATAACTCCGCTAGCTTCGAACTCTGATAAGTGGTTTTGATGGGTAAGAAATGGGCGAATTTGGACAATCTGTCCACTATGACCCAGATAGAGTCATTCCCCTACTAGAAGTAGGCAATCCGGTGATAAAGTCCATTCCAACGGAATCCCGTTTCCATTCCGGAATCTGCAAGGGTTGCAACAACTCAACGGGTCTTTGATTTCCTGCCTTGACTCGTTGACATATATCACACTTGGCGATATAGCTTTCGATTTCTCTCTTCATCTTATGCCACCAAAATTGCTCTTTCAAATCTTGATACATCTTAGTTCCTCCGGGGTGGATAGAATAAAGAGTATCATGAGCTTCCTTCAGAATCACTTCTTTCAACTCAGAATCTGCTGGTACACAAAGGCGTCCTTTGTACCATAGAACTCCTTCTTCGTCTTCGGTGAATCCAGGTACTTTGCCTGTACCAATACGATGCTTGATTCCATCGATACTAGCATTTCCTTTCTGCTCCTCTTTGATCTGGCTGATCAAAGTGGGTTGAAGTTTGATGCTAGCCAAAAATCCTTCACTTACTAATTCCATTCGGAAATCTTCCATCTCCTTGTGCAAACTTGGTTGCTCCTTCAAAACCATTGAGTTCAAGCGGCACGGCAATCTGCTAAGGGCATCTGCTACCACGTTGGCTTTACCAGGGTGATAGTGAATGTCCAGGTCGTAATCCTTGATTAGCTCAATCCATCTTCTCTGCCTCATATTCAGCTCCTTCTGAGTGAATATATACTTCAGGCTCTTGTGATCCGAATAAATCTCACAACGATTTCCCATCAAGTAATGTCTCCATGTCTTCAGGGCTAGAACTACGGCTGCGAGTTCGAGGTCATCGGTTGGGTAATTTTGCTTGTGGTGCTTCAGTTGTCGAGACAGATAAGATATAACTTTGCCTTCTTGCATTAGCACACATCCGAGACCGATCTTGGATGCATCACAATACACATCGAAGGGCTTCGTGATATTCGGCATGATTAAGATTGGGGCTAAAATCAATCTTCTCTTGAGTTCTTGAAAACTCGCTTCACATTTGTCGGTCCATTCAAACTTCTTGTCCTTCTTCAGCAATTGGGTCATGGGTCTGGCGATACTCGTGAATCCTTCTACGAACTTGCGGTAATATCCCGCCAATCCGAGAAATGCACGAACTTGGGTTTGAGTGGTTGGGGCTTTCTAATCTTCGACATCCTTCACCTTTGCAGGGTCAACGGCAATTCCTCCGGCTGATACAATGTGACTGAGGAATCCTACTTCTTGTAACCAGAATTCACATTTGCTAAACTTGGCATACAACTGATGCTCTCTAAGGGTTCCAAGAATGGTCCTTAGGTGTAGCTCATGTTCTTCTTCCAATTTGGAATAAATCAGAATGCCATCGATGAAAACAACGACAAACTTATCCCGGAAGTCCATAAAAATCTTATTCATGAGATTCATGAAATAAGCGGGGGCATTGGTTAATCCAAAGGACATAACGGTATACTCGTATAGTCCATATCGGGTGGTAAAGACAGTCTTGGGAATATCCTCTGCGCGAATCTTGAGTTGATGATAGCCAGTTCAAAGATCAATCTTAGAAAACATTTTGGCACCGGTCAACTGATCAAACAAATATTCCATCTTGGGCAAGGGGTACTTGTTCTTGATGGTGACATCATTCAACTTCCGGTAATCCGTACACAAACGGCTACCTCCATCCTTCTTGTCCACAAATAAGACAGGTGATCTCCATGGTGACACACTCGGTTGAATCAATCCAATTTCCAACATGGAATCCAGTTGCATCTTTAGTTCTGCTAGTTCAGACGGGTTCATACTATAGGGTCTCTAGGCTATGGGTCCTGTTCCGGGGATTAGTTCAATGATAAACTCGATATCCCGATCTGGGGGCATACCGGGCAAAACATCTGGAAATACATCGGGGTATTCACAGACTATCCGGACTTGGTCAATGGTAGGTTGTGCTATACTCTTGTTGCACTTGAATTGGCGAGGTAAGGTTTCAGATATATGCTCGACTGGTATTCCGGTTGTACTGGTCATGGTGATGGCTTTCTTGGCACAGTCAATCAATCCTTTATGTTTGGACATCCAATCCATTCCTAGTTCTACTTCCAAACCTTTAGTTCTGAGTACTATCAGGTTAGCATAAAAATCTATTCCATAGATTCGGATAGGGACGGCTTTGCAAATTTGCCTAGCCTTGGTGGTTGAATCGGGAATTTGAATGATCATAACATGCTTCAGTTTGGTTGGTTGAATCTTACTAGTGCAGGCAAATTCTTCGGTGACAAATGAATGCGATGCACCAGAATCAAACAACACTCTTGCAAGTACTGAATTAACAGAAAACATACCCAGCACGATGTCTGGTGCTTCCTGAGCTTCTTCAGCATGCATGAGAAAAAGACGGCCGTTGCGGTTGAGTGAATTCCCTAGGGCAAATATTCTTCCTGGCTGAACACGACGCTGCTGAGCTGGGGCATTTGCATTGGGGGATGCAGCATTCTTCTTGTTGGGTAACTCGTTGGAGTAGTGACCCTTATTTCCACAATCATAACAAGTCACTTGCGACTTGTCCTTTGCTGCAACAGGCACAGCATTGCTTCCAGTCCTCGGGGCAGTGTTGGTGTTGGCGATAGCATTGTTGTTGTTGAACTTAGGTGGGGCACGGTTGAAATTGCTAGAGTTGTCAGGGTTGTTGTGATTTCCTCCGGGCCTAGGGTTTCCACGGTTGGGATAGGCCGGACGGTTCATTGGGGGTCTGTTGGTTCTTGGGGCAAATCCTGGAGATGGGTTGGGGCGATACTTTGGGGTCTGATGGGTTCCTGGTTGATGCATCATGCGACGCTTGCGGTTCTCATTGGCTTGGTTGATCTTTCCTTCCATCTGGATGGCAGAGTCGACAAGGGCTTCAATATCAGCAAAGGGGATATTGACTAACACTGTCTGCATCTCATCGTGTAGACCATCCAGGAATCTTTCCTTCTTCTTGGCTTTGGTGTCGATACCATCCGGGGCATACCTAGCTAATGACAAGAATTTGTCACGGTATTCCACTACAGTCATCCGTCCTTGCTTCAGTTATCTGAACTCGTCTCTCATTCTCTTGATCAAACCTGGTGGCACATGGGTTCTGCTGAACTTGACTTTGAATTCCTCCCAGGTCATCATTTGGTCTCCGGTCATTGTGCGAACACTGTTCCCCCATGCCCTGGCATCTCCTGCTAGATAATGGGTGGCGAATAGGACTTTCTCGTTGGCTTACACTCCGGTGACTTCTAGGTTATTTTCCATGGTCTGCAGCGAATCGTCGGCATCTAGGGGCTCTTCAGACTTAGTGAAAACAGGTGGATTGGTGTTCTGGAAATTCTTGAGCTTAGATCCATGGTTGTCCTGATTTCCATGGCCTTGGTTGTTGTGGGCAAGCAGAGCTATCTGTTGAAGGGTGGCTAGGTTGGCTTGACGTTCCGCTCTTTCAGCTTCACGGTCAGAAGTCAACATTTGCAGGATCTGTAACATCGGGTCCGGGGATGAACCACTTCCTCCACGTGGCATCTGAAGATTGAGATAAATCATGAGAAAAGAGGGAAATTTCTAAGGTTTTGGGATTTTGGCAAGTTTTTAAAGTTTGACTCAGATTTTTCTAGCAACTTGCTTTTCATTCATTCATTCATAGCACACGATACAAACACACACCACAACAAGGTAAGCAGATGGTTTTAGGAACCATTCTGGAAACTACGATACAATTGGACCGAATACTACTCACTATGCTAGTTCTAAAGGGCTACTACTCCTCGGACTCGGTGTAGTCGTCATCCTCATCATCCTCGTCGTCATTGATGAAGGCGAAATCCTCCTCATCGGTGAAGAAATACATAGCCTGATCCTCCAGAAAATCGTCATCGTCACTGAGATAGGAGTAGGGGTCTCCACGAAGGTCCTCTCCAGCATTCTCCCTTTCTTCCAACTGCATGTCTCTCTCGTGGATGGTCTCCTCCAAAGACGAGATACGGTGGCGAAGACGGGCAATGATGCGCTCCTTCTTGTCGAGCGGACGACGGCGAGACTTGCGATCCTTTGCTAGCATGGCGATGGTTTGGTCCTTCGTCTTGATGATGGCGGACTTGTGGTTGGAGTAGTCATGACAGTTATCCAATTCCTGCTGACAACCGTACATCATTAAGCTAAGGTGATCCAATTGGGTCTTCAGCTCATGGTGGTATGGGGCTTCCAGGGTTTGTCCATTAGCATCACGCCTTGGGCAAAACTCAAAGCGGGTACCCTTGATCTGGTTGATACTCTGCCCACACAAACGGGCAAGAGCTTCCTGCATGGCCCTGGCAAGTCCATCGATCCAGTTATTCTCTCTTAAGGTGAACTGAATTCCCTCAGCAGTGGGAGGTTCAATCTTTCCTCGGAGACTTGCAACAATTAGCCACTGCAGATCTTCTCCTCCTTGATCATTGAGCTGAGCTCCGAAGAATTCGGGGTGCGGACGCTCCAGAAGTTCCGAAAGCTGGTCCAAATCCCTCTCAAAGATAAGGTCTCCGCAATTCCCCAACTGGTAGAACTTGTTGTACTTCACGTCCATCTATTAAGAATATAGGATGAGTAAGTTAGTAGAGTGATCAGGTGTGTCAAATTTTATGTATTTTGCAAGAGTTTTTGAGGAACATGAATTTTCATGAAAGAATCAAAGTGATAAGAATGGGAATAAGTTTTTGTAAATATTTGCTTTCTTTGGTTTTGAAACTAAGTTTTTGATTCAAACGTCCAATCTAACTAGGGTCTCCTATGTTCAGGATGGCTCTGATACCAACTTGTCAACACCCGGATTTTTAATCCCAGATGCCTGTTATGCCATACATCGCAATCCCAGGATTACCATTATTGCGAGACATAACAGAATTGGATACCACAGTACATCATCCATTACAAACCATACATAAGGTCTTACACAAATAAGGATCTCAGGATCCAGTCTTAATACAACACGAGCAGCGGAATACGTAATAATAACGGTAGCGTAGGCGAAGCTCCATCTTCGGGGTCACAGGCAATGCTGACGATGGGAGATGATCCTAGTTGTCGTAACCTTCCTGGGGTCCATCTACTAGGTACTCCTCTTCATACTCTGGCCATGGGAATAGCCAGGGACAAAGCCATGAGTACTCTTTAAGTACTCGCAAACTAATACTAACAAGTGAAAGGGGTTTTTGTAGTAGGACACTAAGCTCTAGGGTTGTTTTGTAAAAAGCCAGATTTACCTCTACTAAGTTTGGAAACAACGAATGCTAGTAAGGTTTTATAACACCTAAGTGGGAACTTGTATCCCATGCCACAACTCTGTCGTGGTCAAGTCAAAGTCTCAGATCATTTCACAAGTCATTTTGAAAACATTTGACGGGGGAACAGTATGGCCACTCCAACTGTCTGTAACCACGGACGCGGCTATTCGAATAGTTTGACACTCTGCAGAGATTGTACACTTTCACCACAACATTCGATACATCCGTCAGGAACAAATCCTGAATTCACCATACTCAGTATGCGGATAATCAATCCTAACCTTTCAATTACACGCCCTAGTATAAGCACCTCTCTTGTGAGTTTGGCCTCCCAACCATGACCAACTGTCATCTTGGGTCTTGCAGTGGACAATCTTCACAAGGTAGCCTCAGCTCAGACCTTGGCCGTGAGGGAACTAATACTAAGGTATATAAGTTTCCAGTCAAGCCCTACCCAATTCTCGGGTATTGTGGTTGTACAGTAAAATTGGAATGGTATCGCATCCAGACAACCATCAGTTTTATAAAGGGCTATGGCTCATGCCTCAACGTTTTCATCACCATAAATCATCGGGTGTTCGGAAACACATGTCCAAAACATTTCAATAGAATGATCCATCATTCCAAGGTTTTCATAACCATTTTTCCACCAAGTATTCCCATCTAAATTGGATCAATTTTTATGCTTAGCGCAAGCACCTACAAGTGGGGGTAAGTACTAATGAGGGGTGGTAAACAAGTGGAGTTTAACTAAGTTCAATATCATGCCTTAGGATGACATCAAGATTATCTAGCTTAGGCAAAATTTTATGCTCTTTATGCAACCTTCAAATATCCTTCTAGTATCTACAATTTACTTAAAAAGCTTTGATAAAGAAATAAAGTATAAAGCTGGTAAGTAAAAACTAGGATTGGTTTATCAAGTGGGTAGGATCATCTATGCTTAAGGCATATAGTTGGCATGGTGTCAAGCAAGTATTGGCTTACATCAGTATCAGTATAAGCTTGCTAAATTGCAAGTGTTAGCTTGCACATTCAACTAGTAGTATTAGGCTTGCATAGGTCAACTTGATTAGTAAGGCTTGCTAAAGTAGAGTATCTTGCAAGTGTTAGCTTGCCTTGTGCAGAGCAGTGGTTGAAGTTCTCCTCGCCTTCTTCTTCATAGTATTCTCCTTCCTCCTCGTATCCTTGGTCGGTACTAGCGTCTATGAATAAATACGAGGTACACAATCACCAAACAATACTTAACTACTTGCAATCATCACACAAAAGGGGTCTTATAGATTATCTAGCATCATCGCTAACATTACCAGATCAAAGCTTGGTTTAATTCCTTTTGTTTTTAGAAAAGTAATTTCTACTCATTGAAAAACTACTTAAGATTTAATATTCTCTAAACCAAACATGGGATCATGTTGACACATGTCATCACCACATATTTTAGTCCATGGGAATGTGATTTAAAGTGGTGTCACAATTTAATAAGGTTTAAACTTTTATTTTTAATTAAATAAAGTGACTAAAAATGCTTATGTGGCATTCTTTTATTACTTGGTCATTATTTCTGTAATTAATCCTATATATTTGTATATATTCTGAAAGGTATGGTTAAATGTGATTTTTGAGAGATGGAATCAACTCAAAAGCTATTATGGTTTAAATTTGAAAAATGTTTGAATGCAAAAAAGCTTCTGCCTTGTTATTTTTACCAAAGGTGATCTACATATCCAAATGATTTAAATCCAATGGGATTGGATTCAGCACTTCCAGACCTTTCTAACAAAATTGGTTTCATTCAATTTGGTTCACTAAATCGAGCTGGGTTGATTTTTGAAACTAGGTGCAGAAGGGTGTTTGAATGAAAATGGAAAAATCCAAATTCAAACAACTAGGCTACGCGGGAAACGATACTGGGCCGGCCTGCTAAGCACAGCGCTTGCGCGGGCTGGTTAGGTGGCTGTCCCCACGCGTCAGTGAGATGAGGGGGTGCAAAGCGGTATGGGGCAATATGGTGCGTTCGATCTAGTTCTAATCCAACGACTGAGGGTCGTCGTCCACGTCGGGCAATGCCGGCGAGACTAAACCCTAACGCGGCGTGGGGTCATGGGGCTCACGGGCTCGGGCGAGGTCGGCGAGCGAGGCGGCAGCGAAGTCGATGACGGTGAACCTCCTGGTACCGGCAGCTTCTCCTGGGGCGGCTCCAATCGATGGCTCCTATCTTCTCCAGCGGCGGCGGGCTCCGGTGGAATTCCGGTGAAGCGCTGCTCGCCTTGCTTCGGGAACGGGGTGGAACGATCAGTGAGGAGAGGAGAGTGAGATGGTGTGCTCAATTCGGCTGGGGGTGGCTTCTATTTATAGTCGCGACGATGAGACCGAACGGCATGGGCAGGCGACGGTGGCGACATGGCTACAGGCTGCTAGAGGCATGGACGGCGGTGGCGATCGCTTGGTGGTCTCCTGGCGATGCTCTATGGCTTTAATGCGCATGTAGGGGCGGTGGCAAATGGTCTGGACTGTGCGATGCTCTGCGCGGCCGAGGCGGCGTCTTCGACGGCGAGCGGTGGCTACGGGGCATGGGGAGGCGAACGGGGGTGTCTGGCGGTCTCCTAGGTCGGTGGTGATCGTGTATGCACGCGGCGAGGGCGGCGCGCGGTCTGTGAGCAGGTGTCGAGGGTGGCGCTCTGGCGCATGCTTGGCATGGTTGACAGAGGCACGGGCGCGGCGTTCCTGGGTGCTCTGGTCAATGTCTTCGAGGCAGGGCTGGTCGAGAGGGGGCAGTGAGGCATGGGTGATCTCCCAGACAAGGTTGGCACGGCTAGTTACTCTCCTAGCTTGCTGTCTACACTGGGGTGG
This sequence comes from Avena longiglumis, assembly GCA_030063025.1. Classification (NCBI taxonomy): domain Eukaryota; kingdom Viridiplantae; phylum Streptophyta; class Magnoliopsida; order Poales; family Poaceae; genus Avena; species Avena longiglumis. The sequence continues at coordinate 417,834,703 of CP125975.1, read as the reverse complement.
CATGGGTGGCTTCAGTTGTTCACCATTGATGACATTTCCAAGCTTACAGTGGTGCTAGACGTTTACAAATGAGCTAGATGATCTATTAAAGCCTAGTTGCAACCAGAGAGGAAACAAGTTAGGCTCAAATCGCTGCTCCAAATAGTGTTTGGATTTTATTTGATTTGCATCTACAAGGTGTTTGATGAAATGGCCACAAGAGTTCAAGTTTTGAATTTTGAAAATATTTTTGGTGGGTGTGCTAGGTTGGTGCTGGTGAGTCTGCATATGCTTGGGTTTTGAAAGTTGATCTTGTTTGAGTGGTTTTTGAAAAAGTGGGATCTTCCCATATGATAAAGATTCAATTTTAAACTGTCATTTAAACTATGCATTTGAATGTTTCTGGATGATCACAAGGTGGGCCTTGATACTTTGTTATGAGTACCATCAAGGGGTGTAAAGATCCAAACAAGTTTCTGTTAAGTTCTGAAAGTTAGAGACAGCCAAAGTAGGCATGGGAGTTAAATTGGTCAAAATTACCATTCACTCATTTTGTTTGTTTTGATTTATTTGTCTTTGGAAATAGTTTGGGAATTGTTTAGATGATGTTTATTTCACCTAAGAATCCTTTTACAAGCAAAATGATGTTTGGGAATTTTTCATTTTGTTTGTTTTGATTTATTTGTCTTTGGGAATAGTTTGGTAATTGTTTAGATGATGAGCTAGATGATGTTCCAAGTTTAGTATTTTTGGGATGTTACACTCCCGCTCCTCCGGAAGCAGGGCGGCCTCGAGCGGCCGCCCATCAATGGACAATACCCTCAACTGCCCACCACCCGAGCCCCTACAGCTCCAGCCGAGGGCCGCGCACGCAGCGCTCTCCACCAATGACCCACGACCGCTAAACAACATGGTCGCCGCCAACGGGAAGCCAGTCGGCGCGCGGACCCACATCATCAACCACCAGAGTTGGCGCGCACGCCAGCCCAATGACCTGAGGCATACCCTAACCAACCGCCACGACGGTGAGCCAAGGGGCTCGCTTAGTTGAGTCGGCCCCCAGTTCTTCGGACCGATGATCCGGGGCAAGAAATACCTAGTGAACTTCAAAGCACCGAAGGAGATCAAAAAGTACGATCTGGCCATGTGGCTGGACACATACCTCCTCGTCGGCCACACCGACCTCCTCGCTGCTCGATATGTCCCCTAATGATGGAGGAAGCGAGTCGGCAATGAATCAACACCCTCCCCACAGACAGCATCGATTCATGGGAGGACATGCGTGAAGCCTTCGTCAGGCACTTCAAGGGTTCCTACACCCACGCAACCACCATCGAGGACCTGGAGCGATGCGTCCAGCGACCCCGCGAGTCGACCCACAGCTGGATCCAACGGTGGCAAGACCTGTGGTTCAACGCGACCGGCATCCACCCAGATACGATGATCCACTGCTTCAAGACCTCGTGCCACTACGAGCCCCTATTCGCCAAGCTCAAGCGGGTGTACAAGACACTCGACAACATCCTAGACCTCCTTGAGATCACCAAGCGGTACGCGGAGGAGGATCCGAACCAAGAAACTGACGACGTGTCGGGTGGAAATCGCCACCAAAGCGGCCATGACAATGGCAGGCAGCGCGAGCTGCGCTACAACAACACACGCCTCACCGGCAAGTGCCGCGGTGACAGGAGATTCGACTTCATGGCCAATGCTGGATACGTGCCACGCGACCCCAAGATCTTCCGCCGCGACGGAGGCCAACACCGTGATGGAGGAAACTATCGATCGAGGCCGAAATTCGACCCTGCATCTCTCCTCAACCAACCCTGTGTGTTCCACAGCAGGGAGGGGAAGCCCGCCACGCACACGATCGCCGACTGCCACTCCTTGAAGGAGATCGAAAAGGCATAGCACGCAAGGGAGGACCCCAACAACAACCCGCCAAACGGCGGGGCATTCGGCAATGATGTTGGATCGCTCCACACCTTCACTGGGCTCGGCACCAAGCGTGAGAAGAAGGTCCTTGCCCGCGCCATCGCCGTCAATGTGGTGTCCCAGGTCGACGTCCCCCGCTTCCTCAACTGGTCCGAGTAGCGCATCACGTGGAGCCGCGAGGACCACTCACCACGGATCGAATATCCCGGGCGAGTTGCCCTGGTGGTCAAGCCCAAAGTGGGCGACTACTGGCTCCCCAAGACATTGATGGATGGCGGGAGCTCCATCAACATACTCTACCTAGACACGTTCAAGCGGCTGCGTCTCCCGCAGTCAATGATTGAGACGACCCTCACCACCTTCCACGACATCGTCCCCGATCGGAAGGCATACCCGATTGGCAAGGTGACACTGCCAGTCACCTTCGGCACACCAGCCAACTTCCACACCGAGCAGATCATCTTCGAGCTGGTCAACTTCAACATCCCCTACCACTGCGTCCTGGGGCGACAAGCATTTGCCAAGTTCATGGTGGCACCACATTACGTGTACAACGCGATGAAACTTCCAGGGCCATGTGGCATCATCACCGTCCACGGCGACCCCGACATGGCCGTGGAATGCGAGGAAATGGGCGCCGAACTCGCGGACGCCGTCATCGCCGTGGAGGCCAGCCATGCAGAGGAGCTCTCCAGATACGCGAGCGGGGTCGAAATAGACGACCCCACCATACTAAAGAAGACCAACACGGAGAACGGCGGCTCGACCGCATTCGAGGCCACCACGCACACCCGCACCGTCGAGCTGGTCCTAGACGACTCCAGCCAGACGGTCACGATCGGGACAGGCATGAGCCCCACATAGGAAAGCACGATCACCGAGTTCCTATCTGAGAATCGTGACATCTTCGCATGGAAGCCATCCGACATGCCAGGTGTCCCGAGGGAACTCGCTGAACACAAACTCAACGCCGACCCCAAAGCACGACTGTAGCATCCCATTTGTTTAACAACTGTAATGCTACTTGATCTAGTAATATAATGGCCACTTCCTACATATAATTGTTGCATCATCATCATATCATGTTCATGTCATCATGCCACCTTGCATTTGAGCATCATATAAAACCTTTGGTGTTTTGGTTCTTATCTCATATGCATTATTAATTGTATTTGCCTCTTGATATTGTATTTGGTTCTTAATATATTGTTGAAATGCCCAAGTTGAGTTGGGGGCATATCTCTTATTCTTTTCCACCACCTTATCTTTGTCACCACCTTACACTTCCACCATACCATAACCTATGAGCTTGTCATTTTTCTTTGGGTTTTATTTCTAGCTCATGTGGGTTGGATGGGTCCAATTCTAAATCCTTTGCTTGGCTTGTTCCATATTTCTGGAATGCATATGTATGAATGCCCTGAATCATTGTTTTGTTTTCACAAGATTGAAACATGGCATATAATGCTTATGCATGGCCCATGCAAGTTTGCACCAATCTCTTAGGGAGTGCATTAAATGCAATGCATGTCCCATGCACTACCACCATTTTTGGTCATCTTTTGGTTTATTTGAATTCTTGGGTGTGCCATCTCTATTTTTACCCCATCACCACCTTTGCTTCTTTCTCCCTTTTGCTTTCTTGTTTGAGTTGTGTGATCATGCTTGATCTAGACACATGAGCCACTCCATCTATCCCTCATATTTCTATCTCTCTAGCTATCACCATACCATACCCCCATCTAATCCTAAACCCTACCCCCTCTCTTAACCATCCCCATCCATGTGTGATCATGTGGGCATGCTTAGCCCTAACCCCCCTCTCTCTCGGCCTCTCTCTCCCTCTCACCATGCATGACCCCACCGTCCTTGCACCCTCTCCCTGGCCCCACACGACACCTCCTCTCTTCTTTCTCTCCACCCCAAACCCATCTAACCCTAGACGAGCCTACCCCTCTCCTCTCTCTTGCTCTCTCTCTCTGCCTGGCCTGCCCCACCCCGAGCTCCCTCTCACCTGGCCCACCTGGCAGCCCTTCCCCCCAGACCTGCCTAGCTACCCCTCCCCTGGCCCATGCCGAGCACGTGAGGGTGAAAAGGAAAAAGGTGGCCGAAGCCACCTTCCCCTCCCCCACGCCATCCCCACCTCACCCCGTCCTTATCTACCTCCCTCCCTACCTCTGGCCTCTCCCAGATCTCCCCAGAGGCCCTGCCTCGCCTCCCCTCTTCTCCCTCTTTCTCCACCGCCGCCATACTCCGACGCCGGCCACCACCATCGGCTCACTCTCGTACACATCGATCCAGGAGGCGGGCGAGGAGCTAGGGTTGCCGAGGAAGCCCGCAGCGTCCCCCTGCTTCGCCCTGCACGCTCCAGCGAGGAGGAGGAGCCCTGGAACCGAAGGTCACCGCTACCACCCGACACAAACCCTAGCCGCCGGTGCGCCAGCCTCGCCGACGATCGTGACCGCCTCGAGCCGATCCTCCTGCACCGACGCCCTCACGGTGAGCCCACGAACTCCCTAGACATGCCCAGATCCTGCGCCGCTTCCCGTTCGCGCCGGTAGTTTCGTCGAGCAGCCTGCGCGCGCCGCCGCTGGCGTCGCGCGCCGCAGCGCTCAGAACCCTATCTAGCCGCGCCTCCCTTACCAAACAACAACCCCCACCCACCGCAGCGGCAGCCGCCGCCAAGCGCAAGCCCCAGGTCGCGGGATCGAGCCCCCCGCGCGACGCGGCCGTCCTCTGTCGCGCAACGTTCGCTCGCTGCGCACGCGGAAGAAAAACAGTACCGCGAGCAACTTTTGCACTTAACCCCCTGCCTATTTTTATTCCTAGACCCGCAGTCCCCCTGGCCCCACAGTCAGCGTCGGATGCTTTTTGTAAAAAGGCTCCCAGAGATTTCCAGCCTCAACCCGCGGTCCCCGCTGCGCCGCGTGCAACGCATCATTGTCGAGATGGACCAAGATGGCCTCTAGGCCCGTTTGTCAGCCTCGCGGGCTAGGCAGAGCTGCGGTGTTTAGCGTTTTCAGCGCGCGTGTGGACACCCAGTCAGCATGGGCCCGCTGGTCATTGACTATGGCTGGGTTCTGTGGGTGTAACAAAACCCTTTTCTGAATATCTGATTAGTTTAAATCTTTTAAAATCCAATTCAAATTCAAATTCAAATCAGATTTTAATAACTTTTAAAATACAAATCCAAATTCAACAAATGATATATGAATTTGAATCAGAAAAATGTGAGGATTTCAAATATGCTATTCAAATTACCTTTTGCACAATTAAAATTCCAAGTTGAGTAAAATTACATAAAATGCCCTTTTCCTTATTTATTTAATAACTATTGTTTTATAACTCCGAATTCAACAAATGATATGTCTAAAATGATCAGCTCGACGAGACCTTTCTGTTTATGCTATCTATGACTTAAATTGCAGCATGCATCATATAAATATATAGTATACAGCAACTAATATGACAATAAAATGTGACCAAAACCCAATAAAAATATTATTTCTTGTATCCTACACCTCACCCATGCCATGCTACATTATTGCCATGCAACTTGTGCATCATTCATCATGGCATGATTGTTTGCTTGACGCATTTTATTCCCATGCTTGTGCACTTTATTTATGTTGGCCCTTGTTTGTTTGGTTCTTCTTTGAATAGACACTGAGCAGGGGATATATCAAGAGAACCAGGAGCACTACCCAGATCCGTCTCTCGCTTCAACTGAGTTGCCAGGCAAGCACTACCACATGCTTGGATACATACAGTACCTATTGCCTCTATATTATTCTTGCATCATTGAGTCGCGATTGCATTAAACTGAATCCCAAGTATTGCATGGCCTTTACTTTTAAACCCCACCAAGCTTGTTCCTCCATCCCATGAGCCTTTACTACAGGAGTTGTTTGATCCATGCGAGTCGTAGAACAACATGTGTAGGGTATGTGAGAGTCTGATGGATAACGAGGTACCTAAACAACTCAATCTGAGTAGTAATGGGATAACTAATGAAAGTGGCACCGGTGGGCAATATCTGCTATTTGGTTTTTCCTGCTCACTTGTGTCCCGTAGGACCCCGAGTACTTGATTCCTGTTCCTTGATTTTTCGCGCTATCCACATCCGGGAGGCTTATGGGACCCCCCTGAGCCAGAGCTTGATTCAGTCTTATTTCTTGGGGGCACAAACTAGTTTGAGGTTTTATTTACTATCCTGTATTTATGCCATGCCTTACTGCTTTATTACGATTGCGCGAGGAGCACCTGTACTGTTTAGGATCGGGACACGTTTTCGCTGTGTCGACAAGCCCAGTTTTGGGTTCCCAGTCGTTCACAGTCGTCCACCCAAACCTCGGGTCCGTCTCGGAGTCAGCTAACCGTTCTTGGTGTACTCAAGGGTGGCCCCTGAAATATTTCTGAATCCTGTGATTGCTTTGTCGTGAAGGCCTCGTTGGGTTTTGATTTGGTTTTTCCGAGGTTGATCGAGTGTGTGTTGCTATTTGTGTACCCCTGCAGGGTAAAACTTTCTGAAAGCCGTGTCCGCGGTTTTGGACGACTTGGAGCACAGTTTCTCGATCATAGACAAGCATAACTAAACTACCGCTTTTAATTTGACTAAGTAATTGACTAGTAAATAGTGCAACACTCATGGAATGGTTAATAAAATTGCCAACGGATGGGGGGTTGTTCGTCCGCTTCCTGGTGTTTAGCGAGGAGGATGGATCTGTGGATATTACTGTTATAACTGTTGTCATTAATTCACGGACATCCGTCTAGCTTTGGTTAGGCGGATGGTTAGCGAGTATCTATAGAACTGTTAGGGTTTATCTTTTGCTGCAATTGCGTCACCCCCAGGTTGTGTCCCCTTTAGAGGAATAAAGACTTGCTGAGTACCCCTAGGGTCTCACACGATAAATTATTGGTTCAGATGAACAGGTACACTCGCAGGACGGATACTGGGTGGAGGAGGCTGATGAAGTGGGCAACGATCGTTCGGTGTAGAGATTCCGGGAACGGGGATCTGTGAGATCTGTGGGCGGGATGTGCTTATTTCTGGGCATCTTATGCCGATTTGCTTCTTATCCGTACTCGGACCTTGTTTGCCTTCCTTTGATACTCGATGTGTGATGTATGAGGAAATATCCTAAACTATTATATCTATCTAGGTCATTTGAATCTTCTTGGTATGGCGTTGCTATATTTCCTTTCTTTTTAGATGGTATGGCTCGATGTACTATTGTATGGTGGCTTGCATACATACTCATTTGTGTATGTAGTTGATCCCTTCGCTGCCGATTCACGCCGTACTTGTCCGATATTCGAAATGGTTGGGACGGCCGAAAGGTCTACCGTGAGTGGCTTTTGGGCCCCACCGTACTATTTCAACCATTTCGCTCATCCAGTCTTGTATCTAGGGCGTAATTCACCGAGGTAGTTACAATTGGTATCGAGCCATCCGCCCTTGTGGTCTCAGCCAAATGGTCGTTGTCAGTCTAGAAAATATTTTTGGTAGTTATGTATACTAGGGAAAAACAAAACGTGAGAGTAGGACTGCTTCCACTTTTCTTCTTACCCACCCACCCACCCTTTTCTGGTAAGGAAGTGTAACGTTTTCAATCCTCTCCTTAAAAATTCAAACTAGGATTCACGTGTTCTGGGTTTCCATAGTACCATAGGTTGTGTGTGTGTGTGTGTAATTCCTTGTCTATCTGTTGCATCCAAGTTGTTATCTAATCGGCCTTTTGATTATCAACTGTGGGTACATTCCATACCGACAGGCTTTTGCAAACCGACGCGATCTGTCTTACCCTTTGTTATCCGACGTTATCTTGTTTGGGGTGTTCGTTTCCGAAGTCACCAATCTATAGGTTCAACGTGAGAAGGAAGGGTTAAGATATGTGTTCCACTTATTCATGTGCGGAGTAATGATTTGAGTGCGGGATGGAGTCGCGACCATACCACTACTCTTATCATTCGATTTTGTATATTGAATTGGTAGAGTCACTAATCTTGATTCGTTAAGTAATTTTGTGCATCTATTGGTATTTTAATGCCGAAATTTGTGGAAAATTTTTCTTTGATACATTTGTGTACCACACTCCTTTTCAGTCGTGTGCGATATGCTTAATATCTGCTAGGTGCTTTGAACTTTGTTGATATTTTAATATCATCTTAGTAAATTGTATCCTTTAATCTTGGTTAATTCCATCTTGGTACTATTTTGGATTATTATTATTCTCCATTATAGTTCTGACTTGTGTTTTATATCAATCACAGGATGGCTCCACCACGATTCGATGAGGACATACCACTGAATCGGGATCATTTGTCAAACATCGCCAATGCCTTGGCGACAATGCAGCAGAACCAAGCGCTTTGAGGAAAGTGTTCGAGGAATGAGTTTGCTCCACTACCTCCACCTCCCAAGCGAGGAGACATCAAAAGCTTCCTGAAATTCAACCCTCGCCAATTTGATGTTTACGATCGACCCGGATGCGGATGATTGGTTGCGTGAGATGTCAAGGCTACTCGAGACTAGCGATGTTCTGAGCAAGAGTAGGTAAAGTGTGCTACTCACCTTATGAAGGAGATGCAGCTCTGGTGGGAGAATTACACGAAGGCAAGATGCTGGTTTTTGACCTACTTGGGAGCAGTTCACGGAGCGTTCAAAGAGCAGTATCTGTCAGAAATTGTCATGGAGAGGATGAAGGAAGATTTTCTCAACCTTAAGCAGGGAAATGATAATGTCAACACCTACATCAGGAACTTCATGAATCTTTCTCGTTATGGTGGTGATGAGATATCTGATGACAAGAAGAAGCAAAAGAGGTTCAGGCAAGGGCTCAATGCATCGATCAAATATGCAATCACACATGCAAGGCGTCTTTTCCGAACTTCAGACACACTCTGCAAGAGGAAGCAAGTAGGCAAGTGTTTGAGAGTCAAAGAAACACAACCGTGATGCACCAAGCTCTTGACTATGTCTCCTTCTAAGCGGCGTGTCGGGTTCCTAACACCCCACCGTCGCTCCGGCTTCACCAAGACACCGCAAGCTACGCGTCAAGGCCACCAAACTTCATCATGCTGCTCATGAGGGCTACAACCACCACTACTCAGGCGCTGGCGGAGTCACAGCTACGTTGCTCCACGTCCACGGTGCTTGTTTCACGTGTGGAGACCCTGGGCATCTCAACTGGAACTGTCCGTTGAAAAACAAAGCTCTTCCTCCACCCCCTCCAAGATCTGCGGCAAGCTCTCCTTTGGTTCGTGCACCACCACCTCGGGCTCTCAACATCAACACCAAGCCGGGTCTCACATTGCTTTCGTGCCAGCTGTGTCAACGCCTCAAGCCGAGCATGCACACAGGTTGTGATGGGTATGCTATCCGTTAACTCAGTCCCTGCACGAGTTTTGTTTGATTCTGGTGCATCGCATTCATTTGTTTCTCACAAGTTTGCAAATGAGAATGAGTTAGTCTTGGTTCCTCTCCTTAAGCGGTTGGTGGTACAATCTCCTGGTTCAAACATGAGGGATGTTCATATCAGCCATGGCAATCAAATTGAGATTGGTGGCTCTTCGTTCTCGGCATCCTTAATTGTTCTCCTGCTGTCCAGCTTTTCTCTTTGGCGGCTCTGAATGATGATGCTATGGAAGCTATTCAGAGTGTTCCGGTGGTCTGTGAGTTCCCAGATGTCTTTCCTGAAGAGTTGCCGGGTATGCCTCCGGATCGTGAGGTTGAGTTTGTAATTGAGCTTGAACCTGGAACTGCTCCTATCTCCAAGCGGCCTTATAAAATGGGTCCTGTTGAGTTGGCTGAACTCAAACGTCAACTTGATGAACAAGAGAAGTTGGGTTTCATTCAACACAGTACTTCTTCTTGGGGTAGCCCAACAATCTTTGTAAAGAAGCGTGACAGGACTGATAGACTTTGTGTTGACTATCGGGCTCTCAATGCTAAAACCATCAAGAACAAATATCCCTTCCATGGATTAATGATCTCTTCGATCATTCATTTGGGCTGTGGTGTTCTCTAAGCTTGACTTGAGAAGTGGCTATCACCAAATCAAGATTACAAGGAAGATGTGCCCAAAACAGCTTTCACCACCCGCTATGGCTGTATGAATACGGTTATGTCTTTCGGTCTCACCAGCACTTTGCTACCTTCTCGAGGCTTATGAACTCGGTTTTCATGGAGTACCTTGATAAGTTCGTTGTGGTCTATCTGGATGACATCCTAGTCTATTCAAAGTCAAAGGAAGAGCATGAAGAACACCTTCGGTGTGTCCTAAACAAGCTTCGTGAGAACCGCTTGTATGCAAAGTTTTCCAAGTGTGAGTTTTGGCTGCCTCAAGTAACCTATCTTGGTCACGTCATCTCTGCCAAGGGCATTGCAGTCAACCCGGAAACTGTGAAGACAATTGTTGAATGGCTTCCTCCTGTAAATGTCAAAGAAGTGCGGAGTTTCCTTGGTTTGGCTAGTTATTGTCGTCGCTTCATTCAGAACTTCTCGAAGATAGCGAAGCCTCTTACCGATCTCCTAAAGAAAGGCAAGAAATACCTTTGGACTCCTGCATGTCAAGCAAGCTTCGAGACACTCAAAGAGAAGCTCACTTCCACACCAGTCTTGGTTCCTCCGGATACATCTAAGCCTTTCCAGATATTCTGTGACGCCTCTTTGCAAGGATTGGGTGCGGTCCTTATGCAAGCAAAACAAGTGGTTGCTTATGCCTCTCGACAGTTGAAGACGCATGAGATCAACTATCCCACACATGACCTCGAGCTCGCAGCAGTTGTCTTCGCTTTGAAGCTTTGGAGGCACTACTTGCTTGGCAACCGTTGTGAGATCTTTTCTGACCACAAGAGTTTGAAGTATATCTTCACTCAGCCTGATCTCAACCTTCGGCAGAGGGGATGGATTGAAGCAATCAATGATTTTGATTTGACCATCAACTACACTCCGGGCAAAGATAATGTCATGGCCGATGATCTCAGCCGCAAAGCTTATGTCAACAACCTCATGATGGAAGAACAACAGCCTCTCTTGTGCGAGGAATTCCGTCAGCTCAACCTGGAAATTGTGGAACAAGGGCATCTCCTGAACCTTCTGGCTACTCCTCTCTTGGAAGAAAAGATTCGCTCGTCGACTTGGTGATCCGCACCAAAAGATCATCTCAAACTTTAGCTTCAGTATGAGTCCTTCCGTCGACGATCAAGGCACGCTTTTCTTTGAACACGGATGTTTGTTCCGAACTACCGGGTTTGAGAGAGCAAGTTCTCAAGGAGGCGCATGATTCTGTTCTATCTATCCACCTGGCGGCACAAAGATGTACATGGACTTGAAAACACAATATTGGTGGCCTGGTTTGAAGCGATATTGTGCCAAGTATGTCTCGGAATGTGATGTACGCCGCAGTGAAATGTCCATCGAAACCTTCGGTCTTCTACTGACCATTGAAACCCCGGAATGGAAATGGGAGAAAGTAGAGATGGACTTCATCACGTTTTCAAGGTCGCAGAAGGGCAACAATGCAATCTTTGTTGTCATCGACAGGCTCTCTAAAGTGGCTCATTTCTTCCCCGTCAAGGAAACAATTTCTGGAATTCAGTTGGCTGAGCTCTATATCAACAGAATTGTCTCTCTGTATGGGGTTCCGCTTGAGATCAGTTCAGGCCGTGGAAGCATCTTCACTTCCAAGTTTTGGGAGAGTTTCCAAAATGCTTTGGGAACAAAGTTGAACTTCAGCACTGCTTACCACCCTCAGCCGCAAGGACAAGTTGAAAGGATCAATCAGATTCTGGAGGATATGCTTCGTGCTTGCATTATCTCTTTCGGCATGAAGTGGGAGGAATGTCTTCCCTATGCTGAATTCTCTTACAACAACAGCTTCCAGAAGAGTTTGAAGATGGCATCATTTGAGGCTCTCTATGGTCGCAAGTGCAGAACTCCGATTGGTTGGTCAGGTGCAGGAGAAAGAATCTGGTTTGGCCCTGACATTGTAACTCAAGCGGAGGAGAAGGTGCATATCATTCTTGAGAATCTGAAGATTGCTCAAAGTCGTCAGAAGAGCAATTATGACAGGAAGCACACGGACATGGTGTATGCCCCTGGTGATCTCGTTTACCTTCATGTCACTCCCATGAGAGGCACGCACCGCTTTGGTATCAAAGGAAAGCTGGCTCCTAGATACATCGGTCCATTCAAAATTCGTGGAAGGAGAGGAGAAGTTGCTTATGCTCTTGAGCTCCCGGAGAAACTCAAAGTCCATGATGTTTTCCACATCTCTCAACTCAAGAAGTGCTTCAAAGATCCCGGCAGGACCGTGTATCATGAGCTAATCGATCTCCAAGAAGACCTGTCTTATCAAGAACACCCCACAAAAATCCTTGAGACCGCAGAAAGAAGGACTCGCAACAAGTCCATCAAGTTCTGCAAGGTGCAGTGGTCGCACCATTCTGTTGATGAAGCCACTTGGGAGCGTGAAGATGAACTCCGTGCCAACTATCCTACCCTCTTTGTGTCTTCTTCTTCTTCCTAGAATCTCGGGGCGAGATTCCTGTTTAGTGGGGGAGAGTTGTAGCATCCCATTTGTCTAACAACTGTAATGCTACTTGATCTAGTAATATAATGGCCACTTCCTACATATAATTGTTGCATCATCATCATATCATGTTCATGTCATCATGCCACCTTGCATTTGAGCATCATATAAAACCTTTGGTGTTTTGGTTCTTATCTCATATGCATTATTAATTGTATTTGCCTCTTGATATTGTATTTGGTTCTTAATATATTGTTGAAATGCCCAAGTTGAGTTGGGGGCATATCTCTTATTCTTTTCCACCACCTTTTCTTTGTCACCACCTTACACTTCCACCATACCATAACCTATGAGCTTGTCATTTTTCTTTGGGTTTTATTTCTAGCTCATGTGGGTTGGATGGGTCCAATTCTAAATCCTTTGCTTGGCTTGTTCCATATTTCTGGAATGCATATGTATGAATGCCCTGAATCATTGTTTTGTTTTCACAAGATTGAAACATGGCATATAATGCTTATGCATGGCCCATGCAAGTTTGCACCAATCTCTTAGGGAGTGCATTAAATGAAATGCATGTCCCATGCACTACCACCATTTTTGGTCATCTTTTGGTTTATTTGAATTCTTGGGTGTGTCATCTCTATTTTTACCCCATCACCACCTTTGCTTCTTTCTCCCTTTTGCTTTCTTGTTTGAGTTGTGTGATCATGCTTGATCTAGACACATGAGCCACTCCATCTATCCCTCATCTTTCTCTCTAGCTATCACCATACCATACCCCATCTAATCCTAAACCCTACCCCTCTCTTAACCATCCCCATCCATGTGTGATCATGTGGGCATGCTTAGCCCTAACCCCTCTCTCTCTCTCTCTCCCTCTCACCATGCATGACCCCACCGTCCTTGCACCTCTCCACAGCCCCACACACCTCCTCTCTTCTTTCTCTCCACCCCAAACCCATCTAACCCTAGACGAGCCTACCCCTCTCCTCTCTCTTGCTCTCTCTCTCTGCTGGCCCACCCGAGTTCCCTCTCACCTGGCCCACCTGGCAGCCCTTCCCCCCAGACCTGCCTAGCTACCCCTCCCCTGGCCCATGCCGAGCACGTGAGGGTGAAAAGGAAAAAGGTGGCCGAAGCCACCTTCCCCTCCCCCACGCCATCCCCACCTCACCCCGTCCTTATCTACCTCCCTCCCTACCTCTGGCCTCTCCCAGATCTCCCCAGAGGCCCTGCCGCTCCCTCTTCTCCCTCTTTCTCCACCGCCGCCATACTCCAACGCCGGCCACCACCATCGGCTCACTCTCGTACACATCGATCCAGGAGGCGGGCGAGGAGCTAGGGTTGCCGAGGAAGCCCGCAGCGTCCCGCCTGCATGCTCGGCGAGGAGGAGGAGCCTGAACCAAGGTCACGCTACCACCCGACAAACCCTGGCAGCCCGGCCCTCGCCGGACGATCGTGGCCGCCTCGAGCCGATCCTCCTGCCAGCGCCCTCACGGTGAGCCCACGAACTCCCTAGACATGCCCGGATCTGCCGCTTCACGTTGGCGCGGTAGTTTCGTCGAGCGGCGCTTCGCCGCCGCACGTGGCGTCTGCACGCCGCAGACCCTATCTAGCCGCGCCTCCTTCAAACAACAACCCCACCCGCGCGGCGGCCGCCCGCCAGCGCAAGCCAGTCGCGGGATCGAGCCCCAGCAGCGGCGGCGTCCTCTGTCGCGCAACGTTAGCTCGGCTGCGCGCGGAGAAAAAGCGATCATGAGCAACTTTTGCACTTAACCCCCTGCCTATTTTTATTCCTAGACCCGCAGTCCCCCTGGCCCCACAGTCAGCGTCGGATGCTTTTTGTAAAAAGGCTCCCAGAGATTTCCAGCCTCAACCCGCGGTCCCCGCTGCGCCGCGTGGCAGACCCGCATGCGCCGCTGTCAGATGGACCCGCATGGCCTCTGGGCCCGCTTGTCAGCCTCGCGGGCTAGGCAGAGCTGCGGTGTTTAGCGTTTTCAGCGCGCGTGGACACCCAGTCAGCATGGGCCCGCTGGTCATTGACTATGGCTGGGTTCTGTGGGTGTAACAAAACCCTTTTCTGAATATCTGATTAGTTTAAATCTTTTAAAATCCAATTCAAATTCAAATTCAAATCAGATTTTAATAACTTTTAAAATACAAATCCAAATTCAACAAATGATATATGAATTTGAATCAGAAAAATGTGAGGATTTCAAATATGCTATTCAAATTACCTTTTGCACACTTAAAATTCCAAGTTGAGTAAAATTACATAAAATGCCCTTTTCCTTATTTATTTAATAACTATTGTTTTATAACTCCGAATTCAACAAATGATATGTCTAAAATGATCAGCTCGACGAGACCTTTCTATTTATGCTATCCATGACTTAAATTGCAGCATGCATCATATAAATATATAGTATACAGCAACTAATATGACAATAAAATGTGACCAAAACCCAATAAAAATGTTATTTCTTGTATCCTACACCTCACCCATGCCATGCTACATTATTGCCATGCAACTTGTGCATCATCCATCATGGCATGATTGTTTGCATGACGCATTTTATTCCTATGCGTGTGCACTTTATTTATGTTGGCCCTTGTTCGTTTGGTTCTTCTTTGAATAGACACTGAGCAGGGGATATATCAAGAGAACCAGGAGCACTACCCAGATCCGTCTCTCGCTTCAACTGAGTTGTCAGGCAAGCACTACCACATGCTTGCATACATACAGTACCTATTGCCTCTATATTATTCTTGCATCATTGAGTCGCGATTGCATTAAACTGAATCCCAAGTATTGCATGGCCTTTACTTTTAAACCCCACCAAGCTTGTTCCTCCATCCCATGAGCCTTTACTACAGGAGTTGTTTGAGCCATGCGAGTCGTAGAACAGCATGTGTAGGGTATGTGAGAGTCTGATGGATAACGAGGTACCTAAACAACTCAATCTGAGTAGTAATGGGATAACTAATGAAAGTGGCACCGGTGGGCAATATCTGCTATTTGGTTTTTCCTGCTCACTTGTGTCCCGTAGGACCCCGAGTACTTGATTCCTGTTCCTTGATTTTTCGCTATCCACATCCGGAGGCTTATGGGACCCCACAGGCGAGCTTGATTCGATCTTATTTCTTGGGGCCACAAACTAGTTTGAGGTTTTATTTACTATCCTGTACTTATGCCATGCCTTCTTTGCTTTATTACGATTGTGCGAGGAGCACCTGTCTTTATTTAGGATCGGGACACGTTTTCGCGGTGTCGACAAGCCCGATTTGGGTTCCCGATCGTTCTGACCGTCCACCCAAACCTCGGGTCCGTCTCGAGTCGACTAACCGTTGGGTGTACTCAAGGGGCCCCTGAAATATTCTGAATCCTGTGATTGCTTTGTCGTGAAGGCCTCGTTGGGTTTTGATTTGGTTTTCGAGGTTGATCGAGTGTGTGTTGCTATTTGTGCACCCCATGGTAAAACTTTCTGAAAGCCGTGTACTGCGGTTATGGGCGACTTGGAGCAGTTTCTCGATCATAGACAAGCATAACTAAAGTACCGCTTTTAATTTGACTAAGTAATTGACTAGTAAATAGTGCAACACTCATGGAATGGTTAATAAAATTGCCAGCGGATGGGGGTTCTTCGTCCGCTTCCTCGTTGGTAGCGAGGAGGATGGATCTGTGGATATTCTTTATATATGTTGTCATTAATTCACGGACATCCGTCTATCTTTGGTTAGGCGGATGGTTAGCAGTATCTATAAATTGTTAGGGTTTATCTTTTGCTGCAATTCGTCACCCCAGGTTGTGTCCTTTAGAGGCATAAAGACTTCTTGAGTACCCTA
Source organism: Avena longiglumis (assembly GCA_030063025.1). Classification (NCBI taxonomy): domain Eukaryota; kingdom Viridiplantae; phylum Streptophyta; class Magnoliopsida; order Poales; family Poaceae; genus Avena; species Avena longiglumis. Next base: position 417,818,408 of record CP125975.1, on the reverse strand, counting down.
GGGTCTCACCACGATAAATTATTGGTTCGGATGAGCAGTACACTCGCGGGCGGATCTTTGGGTGGAGGAGGCTGATGATGTGGGTAACGATCGTTCGGTGTAGAGATTCCGGGAACGGGGATCCGTGAGATCTGTGGGCGGGATGTGCTTATTTCTGGGCATCTTATGCCGATTTGCTTCTTATTCGTACTCGGACCTTGTTTGCCGCTTCTGCCTGATACTCTGATGTGTGATGTATGAGGAAATATCCTAAACTATTATATATATCTAGGTCATTTGAATATTGTCGTATGGCGTTGCTATATTTCCTTTCTTTTTAGATGGTATGGCTCTGATGTACTATTGTATGGTGGCTTGCATACATACTCATTTGTGTATGTAGTTGATCCCTTCGCCTGCCGATTCTGCCTGATACTTGTCCCGATGACTGGAAATGGTTGGGACGGCCGAAAGGTCTACCCGTGAGTGGCTTTTGGGCCCCACCGTACTATTTCAACCATTTCCGCTCATCCAGGCTTGTATCTAGGAGCGTAATTCACCGAGGTAGTTACAACGACCTGTCAAGTAGTCGTTGTGGCCCTTTAATGAAGAACGCTGCCGAGCAATCTCCGTGGAAGTGCATCGTCTACTCGCTGCAGGCTTCATCTGGCCCATAAAATACTCCAACTGGCTGGCAAACCTAGTCCTGGTCGAAAAAAAAGAACAAGACCTGGAGAATGTATATCGACTACACAAACCTCAACAGCGCCTGCCCAAAGGAGCAGTTCGTTCTCCCGCGCATTGATCAGATCATCGACTCGATCGCGGGCTTGGAGTTGTTGTGCTTCCTCGACGCATACTCTGGTTACAACCAGATCAAAATGGCAATCGAGGAGAAGACGGTGTTCATCACGCCATTTGGTGCCTTCTGCTACACCGCCATGATGTTTGGCCTCGAGAACGCCAGAGCAACCTATCAGCGGTGCAGGAGTGTCTTGCGAGCCAAATTGGCCGCAACATCCATGTCTACATTGATGACGTGGTGGTCAAGTCCAATCGCCAGAGCGATCTACTCGCCGACCTGGCCGAAACCTTCGCAAATCTGCGGAGGTACAAGATCAAACTCAACCTAGGGAAGTGCACATTCGGTGTACCCACTGGACAGCTGCTGAGGTACATAGTCTCCAAGCGAGGAATCGAGGTGAACCCCACCAAGATCGACACGATCGCCCGGCTTGGCAAACCCGAGTGCCTCCGTGACGTCCAAAAGTTGGCCAGGCGAGTCACGGCTCTCAGCCGCTTCATCCCCCGGCTAGGCGAGAAGGCGATGCCTCTCTACCGTCTAATGCGCAAGAACCCCACATTCCAATGGGACAAGGAGGCAGATGACGCGCACCACGCACTCAAAGAAGTGCTACTCGCAGCCCCGCTACTCGCCGCCCCCGTCGACAAGGAGCCAATGCTCGTCTATGTCACGGCATCCGAGCGAGTCGTCAGCGCCATCATGGTCATCGAATGGCCAGAAGAGGATAAGGAGCGCCCCGTGCAGCACCCAGTCTACTACATTAGCGAGGTCCTCACCTATTCGCGACATCGCTACCCGCAATACCAGAAACTGGTGTACGCGGTCTTCCGAGCCCAGCGACGGCTACCGCACTACTTCCAGGAGCACTAGATCATGGTTGTCTCCTCCGTGTAGTTGCAGGACATCATCCGCAACCGTGAGGCGTCCACAACATCAAATACGAGCCGCGCAAGGTGATCAAGTCGCATGCCCTGGCGGACTTCCTCGCCGAATGGGAAGAGGAGTAGCAGCCAGAGAAGCTTCCATACCTCCACTACTAGTCTCTTCACTTCGACGGGTCCAAGAACATGGACATCGCAGTGGCAGGAATCATACTCACCTTCCCCAAAGGCGACAAGCTCCGCTACGTGTTATACCTCGACTTCACCCCTTTCACCAACAACATGGCTGAGTACGAGGCCCTCCTTCACGGCATGCGAGCTGCTAAGGAGATGAACATCAATCACCTATGGTGCTACGTTGACTCCGACCTCGTCGCCGCACAAGTCTTCGGTAACTGTGACACTGTCTCCCCCACCATGGTGGTATACCGCCAAGCAGTGGACCAGCTGGGGGGCACTTCACCGGCTACTACGTTGAGTGGGTCGACCGTCGCAAGAACAAAGAGGCCGACGCCCTCTCTCGCATCGGATCGGCTCGCAAACTCCACCCTCTGGCATCTTCCTCGACACCATCCACAAGCCCTCCGTCTCTCCCCCAAAGGAGATCGACCTCGGGATCCCGCTGCAACCAGAGCCCGCCCTGGTCGCAGAACCCAGCGGCTGGACTGCTCCATACGTCACCTACCTCAAGGGAGGGACCCTGCCAGCATACGAGACGGAGGCACGCGTGATCGTGCGCTGCTGCAAATCCTTCGTCATCATCAACGGTGAGCTCCACAAGCGCAACATAACAGGCGTGTTCCAACGCTGCGTGCATCCTGGGGAAGGATGCAAGATCCTCCAAGACATCCACGCCGGCGACCGTGGCCACCATGCTGGCGCCCGGTCCCTGGTCGCCAAAGCCATGCGACACGGCTTCTACTGGCTCACCGCGCATGCCGACATAGTCGACATCGTCCGACGGTGCGTTGGGTGCCAAAAGTACGCCAACCAGACGCACGTACCCAGCTCGGCGCTCAAGACCATCCCCATCACCTGGCCATTCACCATATGGGGCATGAACATGGTGGGCCCCAAGAAGGCCCCCTCCAGCTACACCCACCTCCTAGTCGCAGTCGACAAATTCACCAAGTGGGTGGAGGCCAAGCCAGTCCACAAGTGCGATAGAAAGACCGCCGCCAAATTCCTTCGCGAGCTCATCTACCGATACGGATTCCCGCACAGCATCATCACGGACAACGGCACCAACTTCGCCAAGGGTGCCATGGCCGAGTACTGCGAGGACCACAACATACGGCTCGACCTCGCTTCAGTCACCCACCCAGAGTCCAATGGCCAGGCGGAACGTGCCAACTAGAGCATCCTCCATGGCCTCAAGCCGCGACTACAAGTCCCCCTCGAGCGAACTCAGGGATGCTGGGTCGAGGATCTCCCCTCCGTCATCTAGGGAATCCGCACCTCTGTCAACCGATCGACTGGGTTTATGCCCTTTTTCATGGTGTATGGCGCCAAAGCCGTCATGCCGACTGACCTCGAGCACGACTTGCCTCATGTCGTCAATTACGTGGAGGCCGACAACAATATCGCACGCCAAGATAGGGTTGAATAGCTCGACAAAGCACGCGACCTGGCTCGCTCCCGCACCGCCATCTACCAATAGGGACTCTGCCGCTACCACAGCTGCCGAGTCCGGAATCGCACCTTCCAGAAAGGCGACCTGGTCCTGCGACTGATCCAGGACAAGAAGCGCATGCACAAGCTCTCGCCCCCATGGGAGGGACCATTCGCCATAGGGCGAGTCCTTGGGAACGACGCCTACTACATCATCGACGTCTGAGGCGAAGAACAACTCGATGTCAAGCGGCCGTGGAATGTAAACCTCCTAAGGAATTTCTACACCTAGAACTCTGACCTTTATTCCCTTGCCATGCAATAAAAAAATTCGACTCGCACAAATTGTGTCTACTCTCCAACCCTTGTGTCACTCGCACTCGTAAATACAGCATTACGCTAATCACGGAAGTCAACCCTTGGTTGCACGACCAGCACGGCCAAGTAGTGCGATGCAAGGGCGTCGACGAAATTTGGGCCTTGTGTCGTCCACAAAAAACGCCAACCCGGAGCCCCCATCGGAGTCGCCCCGCTCGACTGGCCAGCCGGGCCAAGACAACCGCACTCGCTTCTCACAGCGACCTGATCCTCCGCATACTCGGTGCAGCGACTCAACCGGTCAAGTACCACACTCAGGGACTCGCGCCAGTCCAAACCTACGCGGCTCGGGAAAACACCAAGTATGAGAGCACGCCCTGGACTCGCCACGCGACCGGCTCCTCGAGTCAGGTGGAGTGACGCGCCAAGTACAACACGCTCCGTCCTCACCTACCTTGGGCATGCGACTATAACGGCTAAGTACCACGCTCGGGGACTCGTCCAACCGACCCCGTTCGCATTCGGGAAAACGGCTAAGTATAGAGAATCCCTTGGGTTCGCCAAGCGACTAGCTTTCCAAGCCACGGCGAGTCGACCTCAAATAACTAACAGTTTACAAACAAACATACATAGAAAAACATGAGGTAAACCCCATTAAAGGGCGGACGCGCTTGGGGACTCGCACAACAAAACAATCCAAACTCAAATCAAAGCTAACCCAAGCATACTTGCATTCCTTACTGCAACAAAATATTGTTCGCTTGCAAGGGCAGAGATACACTTATTTCTATTAACGCCAATCGACAAGCTATCTACTCTGCAGGCTTCGAAGAAGACGCGCCACCGCCACCACCAACGCGGATGAAGGGGACCCATGGGTTCGACGGGTGCATCGTGAAGCTGCCCGCCATCACCGAACGGAATGGCTGCTCCATCTTGAAGTCATGGTGCGTCGGCTCAGGGTCGTTCGGAGCAATGATCGTCTCCTGGTATGACAGAAGGTCGCCCATCACCAGCACCCGCTCGGAGTACACAGTCGCCTTCTCGGTCAACTTCAGCACTTCGGAAATTTCAATTGAGCCGGTCGTTGATGGGTACCCACTGGTCACGTCGTCGAGGTCGAAGTCGTCGGGGAAGTGCGCAAGCCCAAGGCTTAGCACGGTCGTGGCTCCGCGGCGGAAATCCGACCGCGACATGTACTCGACCACAGCCGGCGCCCTCTCTAGGTAGGGCCACACCTCCATGAGCTCGCTGGGAATCACTTCCGTGGGCGAGATCTCCTGGAGATATGCGCGAATGCAGGTCGCCGAAAGGGCGGCAGAATCCACCAACATGGTGATGCACTGCCTAGCGTCATACGTCTGCACCTCGGGCTCGTCGTCGAGTATCTTCCCTGCAACCAACAACAACTTGGTGTCATAAGGACAGAAAACTCCGGGCTCACCCACTCAAGGACTCGACGGCATAAGCGGCCCACATGCTCGGGGACTCGCTGACACAAAAACTCACCAATGAGTGGACGGAAACGCCCCGTGATGAAATCTTAAAGAACCGACAAATCATCCTACAGCCCTGCGATAAGAGCGTCGGAAAAATTCCACTCGTCGGCTGTGGCAGCGACAACAGCCTTGGCCCTCTCCTCCGCCGAGCTTGCTTCCGCTTTGGCAGACTTGAGTTCCTTCTCTAGCTCGGCAACCCGCTTCTCTGCGGCGGTTAGCAACAACTGGGCAGCCTCCAACTCGCCGGCCAGGACAAACCCCTCGCGGGCCTTGGCAACCGCGGCAGAATGCCCCTCTGCAGCAAAACAGGGGTGAAGCCCCAACCAAGCACAAGAAAGGAATGGAGAAGGAAACTCGAACACCTACCCGCGGTCATCTGAAGTTGCTAGTTCACCTCCCGCACGGATCGGAGATCGTGCTCCAGATGCTCTTTGGCGGCCAGTCGCTCTGATGATTCGCGTTGGAGTCCCTGCATCGATAAAAAAAGTGTGAAAAGACAGCAAAAAATTCCTAAGTGCCTAGCCGCTGAAATTCAGCGATTAGTCACTCGAGGACTGGACGTCGAAGAATTTCCTAACTGCCTAGCCGCTGAAATTCAGCGACTAGCCACTCGGGGACTGGACAAAAAAAGCGATAAGAATCTACCCGTTGAGATTCAGCGAGCAGATCCTTGGGGACTGGACATACCTGAATGGCTACACCCAGCATATTGTGCAGCTCAACCGCGTCCACCGATGGCAGCACGAAGGGAGTGCGTTCGTGACGCTGCTCGATGTCCGAGCCCAATATCTTGGGCACTTGAGGCAACTGCACTGCGGTATTCGCAGCGGAGGCCTTCGCCATGAAGCGAGGGAAGGTCGCCACCGCTGTTCCCGAAGCACTCGTCATGGGTTCTGATGCCCCGACCAGCGCCGCTGGCTCAAACTGCCGTGACCCCGTGTCCATGTCGACCTTTGCGGCCGTGTCCTCTCTAATCGGAGCTTCACTTGGCGCACTGGCTGACTCGTCCAAGATTATGACGATGTTGTCGCCTTTCTTCTTCTTTGCACCCTTAGCAGGCGCCTCGGCATCGTTGCCCTTCCTCTTCTTTGAGGGATCAACCTCCTCCCCTGAGGAGACTGTTGGTACCTTGGCCACCAAAGGGTGACAAATCTTGTTCACGCTAGTCCTATAAAATAAGTGATCAACGACTCAAGCGACATCTACAAACTATTAATCCAGGTCGACACGACAAACACTTACCTAGAAACTGGAATATAGCGCAGGCTGGTGTGGATGTGAGACCATGTCACCGACGCCTTCTTTGTCGACGAGGCTGCGACAACAAGGAGTTCCGCTCCGGTCGATGCGGGCGCCTCCCTCGATGGCGAGGCCTCTGTGACCGAAGCAACCCCTAGGCTCGTGATTGCTGAGAATGGGGGAAATTGACGCCAGCGGCATCTTGTCCTCCACCATGGCCGTACTCGCCGTCTCTGGTGCCTTCGTCGACGCCTCAGCCCTTGCGTCGTTGGCCATAGTGGTCGCCTCGGAACTAGTCGCCGACCGAGGCGGCAACACCGCCTTGGGCGCTTTATTCTTCTTCGGCGACTTCTTCTTTGACAGCGTGGCCACGCCTTGCGAACTGTGTTCATGGGCATCGCCCTCGCCCCTATCGTGACACTCGAGGCTCTTGTTGTCCTCGAGTTTGCGTTGCCGCTTCCCACGAGTTTTCCAAACTGTGGGTGCGGCGACCTCCATGGCCTCATCATCATCGTCATCGTCATTGTCGGAGGAGGACTCTCTCTCGTCCTCCTTGACCTCGTCTGAGATCTCGTTGTCGGTGGGAGGGAGCCAACCCTCCACAACTTGGAATAGCTAAAATAATGACACATGTTAGTGAACCATGACTGCATCTCTGTGACTGCAAAAATAAACAAGGTAAAACAGACTTACTGTTGGCACCTTGCGCTTCGCGGTGTATGGGGAAATCCTGGCCTTCGGGTCGATATACTCCGCGTCTGTGATCGTCTTCAATGCGGTGGAGTAGTCTCGCCCTTCCACTCGGTGGAGAAGGCCTTGTTGCCGTCATCCTTGCCGGTGTATTCATACATATAGTGGACACGACTGGCTAGGGGCACCAATCGTTGCTCGAGCCAGCAAATATATAAATTGATGGTCTCGAGCCCATCCTTTTTCAGCTTACGAATCATCGTCAGCATCTCGTCTACGACCATCCGCTGGTCATGCGGGAGCTTGCCGACCTGTAGCCGGCATGGTTCGATTCACTCGGTGGAGTATGCCAGGAGCGGTACCTCGCCGGCTGGTGTCGACTTGCTGACATAGAACCAATGCTTCTTCCACTCGCTTGACGCCTTCTTCGGTGGCATGAGGTTGAGGAAGGAGGCCTTGGACTTCAGCTGGAAGGTGAGGCTGCCCGCCGCCAGCATCGTTCTGCCTGCCCCATCGCGACTAATCCACCTGTGGAACAACTCCTGCCACAGGGGAAAGTACGGGCGGCAGCCCAAGTAGCATTCGCAGAACGCCATGAAAATGGCGAGCTGCTCGATGCTATGCTGCCCCAGATCTGACAATTGGAAGCCGTAGTAGGCGCAGAATCAGCGAAAGAAGTGCGAGGTGGGGAATCCGAGCCCCCTCTCGAGGTGACTGGTGAAACAAATAAACTCATCGACGGACGGATCTGGCTCCACCTCCCCGGCCGAGGGAACTCGCCATCTCCCGGCGCAGAGAATCCCTGCATCCTCGAAGGACTTCAGCGTCACCAAGTGCACTTGGAATTGCCCCACAACTCCTTCGGAGGCGCCATTGGATCGAAGATCTGGGCTCCCTGGATCGCTCTAGAGGTTTTGGAGGAAATGGGAGACTGAAGGGCGCACGGAGTCAGAGGAAATGTGAGGAATACTCGCAACTCACCCATCACTCGCCTTATATAGTGGTTGGTTCCCGCCAATTTTGGGCAGCCGTTACCGTGCGGTAATTATGCCGATATTACCGTTGGATTACCCAATGGCTAGTTTGACCAAACTGACGGTCCAACTTCATCTACTCGACTCGCCGACCCATTCGCCAAAGCTGCGACTCGACTATTTGCCAACTGGGTGATTCGACTGGTCACCGATATTGCGACTGAAGATACATGCTGAATATTTTTTCTCTCACTGAAGGAGTCCGTCGCTGATTCGACTGGGCATCCAAATTGGACACGAATACTCCGACTTCCAAAGAACACCTGCGACGAATCAATGACAGCCTCAGGAACTACTGATGGGGATATGTCGACCGGGGTATACCCAATAGGACGTTCCCTACTGGATCATACTCCCAGCGAGTGGTCCTACCGGACGGAGACTGGACCGCAACCCAAGAGGAAGCCAGGCGACTGGAAGCTGAAGGCCCAAAAGCGTAGCTAGGCCTAGTCGGATTAGGTCAAAACCGTCTGAGTCCTTATCCAACTTGGTTGTAGATCTGTAAACCCTAGCAAGGTGTGGCATCCCGCAAAACCACTACTAGAAAATCGCGTTGAATTTGTGCATTGCATCGTCATCGTCATGCATTGTTTGCCAAAACTATGTTCGCAAAACCCGTCCTTGTTTTCTAAACGCCCCATCTCTATTCAAATGTCAAACACCGGGTCTCCGGAATAATTTTGTTTTGTTGCTATCGGGTTGCAAACGGCCCAATTAAATCAAATAAAAGTTTTATTTATTTTAGTAGGGGCAGTCGAACGGGCCAACCGACCCGAACGACCGCCCCAGTTTTCTTAATCGGTCCAAACCTGCCCGCCCTTCTAATCCTAAACTCACCCAACTTCCTACCCATCCCAGCCTAGCCACCTCACCCCCTCCTATCAGATCATGCCACCTCCTCTCACCCTCCCCCCATGACCAATGAAAACCTGACACGTCACTCCCTCTCCCCTCTCTCTCTTTTCTCTCTCCCTCCCTCACAGCTTTTCCCCTGGCCCCACACCACCTAGCGCGCTACACACACACAGCGCACGCTACCCGCGCGCCCCCACTCTCCCTGCCACCTGGGCCCGGCCCCACCCTCTCAGCCTCACCCCTCTCCCACCACTGCCACCCACACACACCCTTACTGGGCCCTCCTGGTTCCTCCTCCTCCTTCCCCGCGTTCTCCCTCTCCCTCCCCTTCTCTCCCTCGCACGCCAGGCCGCACGCCTCCTCCTCGCCTCCGCTCATGCCGCCGCGCCTCCGCTTCGCCCGTCCCAGCATCCTCGCGCCGCCTTTCCCCCAAGCCTCGCGTCGCCTCGCTCCGGCTCACACACACACACTTCCCGCTACACACTGGCCGCCTTCTCCCTTTCTCCTCTGCGCCTCGCTCCACCCCAGGGCCCCTGCCCGCCACTGCAACCTCCTCCTCCGGCTGCGCCCGCGCCTCCAGCCCTGCCTTCCTCAGCAGCCGGCTCACCGAGCTGCGGTCCCCAGCTGCCCGCATCACCCGTCGCCCGCGAACCTCCGGCCTGGCCTCCCCTCCTGCTGAACCTCCGCCACCGCCTGGCCCGCCTGCTCTCTGCCGCCTGCCCTCCGCTCTCCCGCCTCCGCGCCTCTCCACCACCACGCCTCCCGAGCCACCGCTCGAGCCACCCTCCGCAGCCTCCCTTCTCCCTCCCAGCCTTCGCTCGCCGCACCATCGCCCATGCGCCGCCCGTCTCCTCTGCCGGCCGCCAGCGGCGACCCGGCCGCGGCGACCGCAGCCGCCGCATGCCTCCTCCCGCGGCTCGGCCCTGAGCGACCCCGCGCGCGTCCGTGGTGCTCTGCCGCCTAGGGCGCTGCAGCGCGGCCCGCCTCCTGTGGCCTTGCAGCCGTGCGGGACCCGTCCTCGAGCTCTTCATCATCCGTGGCGTCGCTCTCCTGAGCCCTACACCCGGTGGCCGCATCGCCGTGGTCTCCGACAAAGAACTGACAAGATCGTCTAGATGGATGCCAAGTTCCCACGAACCTTATCCTCGGGACCACCAAGTTCGTCTCGGCCCCTTATCTCGTCGACAAGTTCTTCGCAAAGGACCAAGACCGGCAGCACTGACGAGCCATAGACAAGACCTTCATCATGGATGACAAGTACCACGACCTGACCTCGAAGGACGCAGACCACAAGCACCCCGTTCTCGGATCCGAAGACCGATCCCGGCGAAGTCCGGACCCGATGACCACCAAGAACGCCCCGAGCACGACAAGTACCGCACCCCGGACGCCAAGTACTTCACCCCGAGGCCTAGACCGACTCGGTGGCGCGGGCCCGACAAGATCCTCGCGACAGTGAGACCGGCCCCGTGGAAACCGACAAGCCCCCGGCGCGACAAGAACTCCGACAAGGACCATCCGATGCCAAGGTCTTCTTCCCGGACCCGATCCCGAAGACTGACGCCCGGCGACCGAAGCCGAGAACCCCGACACGGACACACCAAGTTCTTCATCGAGGAAACCAAGGCCGTCGACGTGGGACCATAGAACGCCGAGTGCTTCACCCGGACACCGAGAACTTCCCCCTGAACGCCATGACCGTCGACATGACCCCAAGTCCCGAACCCGGATGCGCCAAGACCTACCCCCGATATCCGAGCACGACCCCGGAGGCCGAGAACGATCCCGACGAACCCCAGATCCGAACCTCGCCGAACTCGTCGAACCCTGAACCCCGAGACCGAACCCTGTCGAGCCCCGAACCCCGGAACCCCAAGATCGTCGAGACCCCTCAATGTGTGACCCCTTTTTCCTCGAATCCTATTTTATAACATAATAACAACTTGTCGCATATTGAATTATCATTCATCTCGCATGCATTCATGTGGTTTGGGGGCCTTCCGCCGATTCACCTAATAATTAAATATGGGGCCCATATGCGGGCAAATCTAGCCTTATATTGGCCTTATTTAAACATGTGTAGCGAACCCGTATTACTTCTTGCCTTGTTAAAACAACATTTAAATTGCGGGGTTTAAACAACTTGAACCATCTAATTAATTGTCGGACCCCGGTTCCGCTTAATCTTGACCTAATTGCATCGCACCTTGCCATGTCATTCATCATACATGCATCATGCCGATCTTCTGCCGTTGTATTAAATAGTGCATCCGGTGTTCTTTCTAGTGTTTTGCTTCTTCGGATAAGGCCGTTGAGTTGATGTGAGCGTCGCCCGATCTTGATCGAACCTTCGACAATGTTTTCAAAGAGCATCTCCTCTTTCTACCTATCTTACTTTTATAGTGTTTTGTTCCCTCCTGTTGTTCTCTTGCTATACGTGGCGATGCTTTAGTTTCCGTACCCTCGACATCCCTTGCAGCCCTATATATTTGCCTTGGACACATCCTATTACCATTGTTTGGTAGATAGTTGGACTTGCGCGTCGTAGTTGCTTGCTCAAGTGCTGATGTGTGTCGCCATATGCCACAGTTGCTGATGTATTGCCGCATGATGATGTTGGAGATGATCCTAGTTTACTTATCGTCATTTTACTTTCTGTTTAACAACTAAAATTGAATAAGCAGAGGCATCGGTGGGTGATAGATAATATTTGGTTTCCGAACGCCCACTTGTGTCCCGTAAGACCCCGAGTACTTGATACCTGTTCCTTGATTTTGCGCGCTATCCACATCCGGGAGGTATATGGGACCCCCCTGAACCAGAGCTTGATTCATTCTTATTTCTTGGGGCCACAAACTAGTTTGAGGTTTTATTACGATCCTGTACTTATGCCATGCTTTACTGCTTTATTTACGATTGTGCGAGGTGCACCCTGTACTGTTTAGGTAAGCGGAGTGATTACGCGGTATCGACAGTCCCCGTTTGGGGGCATACTGTCGCTTACAGCCATTGGCGCAACCTTGAGTCCGTCTCGAAGCTTGCTTACTTGCTATGGTGTACTCTAAGGGTGGCCCCTGAAATATTTCTGAATCCTGTGATTGTTCATCGTGAAAGCCTCGTTGGGTTTTGATTTGGTTTTTCCGAGGTTGATCGGCGTGTGTTGCTATTGGTGCACCCGGCGGGTTAAAACTTTCTCAAAGCCGTGTCCGGATATGGACGACTTGGAGCACGAGATCTCGATCATAGACAAGCATAACTAAAGTTTATTGCTATAAATTTGACTTATAATGACTAGTAATCAGCTCCACTACAACGGAATGATTAATTAATTCTGCCCACAATTGCTTGTTTGGTTGTCGCCATGACAATTGTATATGACTAGTAAGTATTGCAACTTCAACGAATTGGCTGAATAAAAGTACCAACAACTGCTGGGTTTTGGCTTTATCTCACGCTATCTGTACCTGATTAGTAATTGTTGCCACTATCACCGAATGATTAACTAAAATGACCCACTGCTTATTTTATCAGGATGATTACTTAAACCTGACTAGTAAAGTGCCGCAACTATAATCGAATAAATAAACTGCCAACTGTGTGAGTTCCTCGGTTGACTTCCTCGTTTGGTCTCGAGAAACACCGGGATGGGTTTGTTTGGTGCTAGTCTCGGTTGGATCCGGATAGGTCTTTCTTACCCCTCTCGATAACCGGTTGTATCGAGTCTCTGTAGATTGTTTAGTGCATCTTTGCTGCCGCTCGACCCACCATACCTTTGTGGCGAGGACCGAATTCTAGCCTCGCCGTGTCTTGGCCTCGATCGACGCTCCTTCTTTGTTTTCTGCTTGCCTTTGTCGGCACCCTTTTGTTAAGCAGGTTTTGAGATCGACGTTAGCGGCGAGGTTACCCTTCCGGCTTGGCTCAGGGGTTATGGGCGCCATTGGTTATTCTTGTGGCTCTTAGCCCCATTTGCATCTTGTCCGTAGTGGACGTTCTATCGTTTTCAAGGTGAATTGGATCTTGTATATTATATCTGTATTCTTGACTCTTTGAGTCGTGTATATATATCTGCATGGGTCCCATCGAGGACTGTTGTGTAATGTTATTACTTCGTTTTCCACCCGCGAAAGTGCTGGTGGCACCTTTGAATCGTTTCTATGCGGGTTTGGCGAATTTTGCTAAAACTTGCATAGGACCGATTCGAGGGTGTTCTGAGTGGTATCGAGCTCGGTTGCGATACCCCACAAGTCCAGCCTGTAGGATAACCTAGCTAACGGCCGAAGTAGAGTGTCAAAACTATTTTTGCAAAACCGGTTGGATAGTTCTGGTTAGGTCTGATTTTACTCCTTACCCCTCTGCTGTTCTCCTCTTATCTCGACGTGTTTTGAATCTGCTCTCTTATCTTTTCTTCGAGTCCAGGATTTCTCGTGGTTGGGTTTCCGTCGTACCTTCAGGGCTTCGCTTTCTTCCTTTTGTAACGGAGGTACTACGATCATCAGTCTGCAACCTGTCTGTTGTACCCTTCCTTCGATCTTTTGTTCCTGAAATCTTTATCCCTATGCGTTCCTTGCCGGATATCAGTGTCGTTGAAAAACATATGAGAAGGACGAGCTTTGGTGAAGTTGGGGTTAACCTTGAGCATGTGTTGTTCATGCCAATGGAACCACCGCGAAACCTAATCAGTGTGTCTTTCATACGATTTCTGCTGACAACACTCCCTTGTTTCCGAACCTCGCTTGTCGAGATCTTCAGTCTAATTCCGAGAGTTGGATGCTTAATCCGCTTATCCGTGTGCAGAGTAATGGTTTGAGTGTGGGATGGAGTAGCTACCCTACCACTACTCTTATCATTCGCTTCTGTACATTGAATGGTGGATCGATGCCATTTTACTCCTTCCGTGGAAGTTAGAGGTGACCTTACCTTTAACTTCGTCCGTTGGTTATCCGGAGTGCTCTTTTGACGAACAGGAACAACGACCTCTTGTTAGTGGTGTCGCGAGGATCTACACGAAGCGTGAAGACGCAGACCGCCGACCTTCCTTCCGGTACCATGAGGCGGATCTCGAGGGCGAGATCCCTTGTTAGTGGTGTCGAATTGTGGCATCCCGCAAAACCACTACTAGAAAATCGCGTTGAATTTGTGCATTGCATCGTCATCGTCATGCATTGTTTGCCAAAACTATGTTCGCAAAACCCGTCCTTGTTTTCTAAACGCCCCATCTCTATTCAAATGTCAAACACCGGGTCTCCGGAATAATTTTGTTTTGTTGCTATCGGGTTGCAAACGGCCCAATTAAATCAAATAAAAGTTTTATTTATTTTAGTAGGGGCAGTCGAACGGGCCAACCGACCCGAACGACCGCCCCAGTTTTCTTAATCGGTCCAAACCTGCCCGCCCTTCTAATCCTAAACTCACCCAACTTCCTACCCATCCCAGCCTAGCCACCTCACCCCCTCCTATCAGATCATGCCACCTCCTCTCACCCTCCCCCCATGACCAATGAAAACCTGACACGTCACTCCTCTCCCTCTCTCTTTCTCTCCTCCCTCCCCTGGCCCCACACCACCTAGCGCGCTACACACACACAGCGCACGCTACCCGCGCGTCCCCACTCTCCCTGCCACCTGGGCCCGGCCCCACCCTCTCAGCCTCACCCCTCCCCACTGCCGCCCACACACCCCTGACTGGGCCCTTTGTCGGTTCCTCCTCCTTCCCTGCTTCTCTCCTCCCTCTCTCCTCAGACGCCAGGCCGACGCCTCCTCGCTCCGCCGCAGCCCCTCTTCGCAGCGCCGCTCAGCCACGCCGCTGCCTGGCCGCCCGCCGCCTCCCAGCATCCTCGCCATGCCAGTTTCCCAAGCCTCGCGTCGCCTCGCCCTCGGCGCCCGCCACACACGCCCGCCGCCCCGCCTCCTTCCTTTCTCCTCTGCCTTCCACTTCCACCCCAGCCCCGCCTGCAGCCTCCCTCCTCCGTGGCCCGCGCGCCTCCGCAGCCCTGCCTTCACAGCCACGGCCTACCCGAGGCGCGTCGCTGCGGTCCCCCGTGCCGCCCTGCGTCGGCCCCGCCTCCCGCATCACCCGTCGCCGCGGAACCTCCGCTGGCCTTCCCTCCGTCTGCCTTGGCAAGGCTGGCCGCCGACCGCCTCCGCCTGGCTTTGCCGCCTGCCCTCCTCCGCGCTCTCCCCGCCTCCCGCGCCCCTCTCCACCACCACGCCTCCCCGGAGCCACCCGCTCGAGCCACCCCTCCGCAGCCTCCCCTTCCCCCTCTGGCAGCGCGCTCGCCGCCTGCACCATCGCCCCGCGCGCCGCCCCCGTCTCCTCTCGCCGTCTCCGGCCGCAGCCGCCGGCGACCCGCCGGCGGCGACCCGCAGCCGCCGCATGCCTCCTCCATGCCTGCCCTGGCGACCAGCAGCGTCCGTGGTGCTCTGCCGCCTAGGCGCTGCGGCCGCCTCCTGTGGCCTTGCAGCCGTGCGGGACCGTCCTCGAGCTCTTCATCATCCGTGGCGTCGCTCTCGAGCCCTACACCCGGTGGCCGCGCGCATCCGTGGTCTCCGACAAAGAACTGACAAGATCGTCTAGATGGATGCCAAGTTCCCACGAACCTTATCCTCGGGACCACCAAGTTCGTCTCCCTTATCTCGTCGACAAGTTCTTCGCAAAGGACCAAGACCGGCAGACGACGAGCCATAGACAAGACCTTCATCATGGATGACAAGTACCACGACGACCTCGAAGGACGCAGACCACAAGCACCGTTCGGATCCGAAGACCGATCCGCGAAGTCCGGACCCGATGACCACCAAGAACGCCCGAGCACGACAAGTACCGCACCGGACGCCAAGTACTTCACCCGAGGCCTAGACCGACTCGGTGGCGCGGGCGACAAGATCCTCGCGAGTGAGACCGCTCCGGAAACCGACAAGCCCCCGGCGCGACAAGAACTCCGACAAGGACCATCCGATGCCAAGGTCTTCTTCCCGGACCCGATCCCGAAGACTGACGCCCGGCGACCGAAGCCGAACCCGACACGGACACCAAGTTCTTCATCGAGAAACCAAGGCCGTCGACGTGGAACCATAGAACGCCGAGTGCTTCACCCGGACACCGAGAACTTCCCCCTGAACGCCATGACCGTCGACATGACCCCAAGTCCCGAACCCGGATGCGCCAAGACCTACCCCCGATATCCGAGCACGACCCCGGAGGCCGAGAACGATCCCGACGAACCCCAGATCCGAACCTCGCCGAACTCGTCGAACCCTGAACCCCGAGACCGAACCCTGTCGAGCCCCGAACCCCGGAACCCCAAGATCGTCGAGACCCCTCAATGTGTGACCCCTTTTTCCTCGAATCCTATTTTATAACATAATAACAACTTGTCGCATATTGAATTATCATTCATCTCGCATGCATTCATGTGGTTTGGGGGCCTTCCGCCGATTCACCTAATAATTAAATATGGGGCCCATATGCGGGCAAATCTAGCCTTATATTGGCCTCATTTAAACTTGTGTAGCGAACCCGTATTACTTCTTGCCTTGTTAAAACAACATTTAAATTGCGGGGTTTAAACAACTTGAACCATCTAATTAATTGTCGGGACCCCGGTTCCGCTTAATCTTGACCTAATTGCATCGCACCTTGCCATGTCATTCATCATACATGCATCATGCCGATCTTCTGCCGTTGTATTAAATAGTGCATCCGGTGTTCTTTCTAGTGTTTTGCTTCTTCGCGGATAAGGCCGTTGAGTTGATGTGAGCGTCGCCCCGATCTTCGGTCGAACCCTTCGACAATGTTTTCAGGCGAGCATCTCCCTCTTTCTACCTATCTTACTTTTATAGTGTTTTGTTCCCTCCTGTTGTTCTACTGCTATCTGTGTTGCGATGCTTTAGTTTCCGTACCCTCGACATCCCTTGCAGCCCTATATATTTGCCTTGGACACATCCTATTACCTGTTGTTTGGTAGATAGTTGGACTTGCGCGTCGTAGTTGCTTGCTCAAGTGCTGATGTGTGTCGCCATATGCCACAGTTGCTGATGTATTGCCGCATGATGATGTTGGAGATGATCCTAGTTTACTTATCGTCATTTTACTTTCTGTTTAACAACTAAAATTGAATAAGCAGAGGCATCGGTGGGTGATAGATAATATTTGGTTTCCGAACGCCCACTTGTGTCCCGTAAGACCCCGAGTACTTGATACCTGTTCCTTGATTTTGCGCGCTATCCACATCCGGGAGGTATATGGGACCCCCGAACGAGCTTGATTCATTCTTATTTCTTGGGGCCACAAACTAGTTTGAGGTTTTATTACGATCCTGTACTTATGCCATGCTTTTTGCTTTATTTACGATTGTGCGAGGTGCACCTGTCTTTATTTAGGTAAGCGGAGTGATTACGCGGTATCGGCAGTCCCGTTTGGGGCATCTTTCGCTTCATGACCATTAAGCAAACCTTGAGTCCGTCTCGAGCTTGCTTACTGCTATGGTGTACTCTAAGGGTGGCCCCTGAAATATTTCTGAATCCTGTGATTGTTCAGTCGTGAAAGCCTCGTTGGGTTTTGATTTGGTTTTTCCGAGGTTGATCGAGCGTGTGTTGCTATTGGTGCACCCCGGCCGGGTTAAAACTTTCTGAAAGCCGTGTCCGCGGATATGGACGACTTGGAGCACAGTATCTCGATCATAGACAAGCATAACTAAAGTTTACTGCTATAAATTTGACTTATAATGACTAGTAATCAGCTCCACTACAACGGAATGATTAATTAATTCTGCCCACAATTGCTTGTTTGGTTGTCGCTTGCGACAATTGTATATGACTAGTAAGTATTGCAACTACAACGAATTGGCTGAATAAAAGTACCAACAACTGCTGGGTTTTGGGTTTATCTCATGCTATCTGTACCTGATTAGTAATTGTTGCCACTATCACAGAATGATTAACTAAAATGACCCACTGCTTATTTTATCAGGATGATTACTAAACCTCGACTAGTAAAGTGCAACTATAATCGAATAAATAAAGCGCCAACCGTGTGAGTTCGGTTGACTTCCTCGTTTGGTCTCGAGGGGGAAACACCGGGATGGGTTTGTTTGGTGCTAGTCTCAGGTTGGATCCGGATAGGTCTTTCTTACCCCTCTCTGATAACCGTCAGTTGTATCGAGTCTCTGTAGATTGTTTAGTGCATGCTGCCGCCTTTCGACCATACCTTTGTAGGCGAGGACCGCCAATTCTAGCCTCGCCGTGTCTTGGCCTCGATCGACGCTCCTTCTTTGTTTTCCTTTGCCCTTTGTCGGCACCCCTTTGTTAAGCAGGTTTTGAGATCGACGCCGTTAGCAGGGTTACCCTTCCGGCTTGGCCTGGGCAGGGTTATGGACGCCATTGGTTATTCTTCAGGGCTCTTAGCCCCATTTGCATCTTGTCCGTAGCTGGACGTTCTATCGTTTTCAAGGTGAATTGGATCTTGTATATTATATCTGTATTCTTGACTCTTTGAGTCGCTGTTATATATATCTGTTCTGTGGGTCCCATCGAGGACTGTTGTGTAATGTTATTACTTCGTTTTCCACCCGCACGAAAGTGCCTGGTGGGCACCTTTGAATCGTTTCTATGCGGGTTTGGCGAATTTTGCTAAAACTTGCATAGGACCGATTCTGAGGGTGTTACACAAGGTGACCCTATATAAACCTCCCTAGGGCACACATAGCACTTACGTTCCATCATACACCCCCTCGACTCACCGCCTAGCCACCGAGCTCGCCCTTTGTAATCTCTCATCAATACAATCTAGCAGGAGTAGGTCTTTACCCTCCGGGGGGCGAACCTGGGTAAACCCCTGTGTCTTTGCCCTCATCTCGCACCGCAGATGGCTGACCACCCTTGCCCCTCGTTCTACTACTCACTGCCAATCACAGCATCTGCCGTGGCCATTACCACGACAACCCCTTTTTGGATGATTTATGGAGAAAACACAAACTTTGTGGATTCATCGGATTATCTCCTAATTTTTATTGTGTCGAGAAGAGAAGATCAGTTTACTACGAGGATATCCATCTTTCATGGGTATTAAACTATGAAGTTGGACCCATCTGCTAAGTTCCATATCAAGCAAGAAAGTTCCCATGGTCGCAAAAGACCTCAATGAGATAGGCCATGATACTCTTTGTTATGTTCCGGATCAAGGGGAAATTTTGTTGGGCCAAACCACATATGTATTCCATAGTCTCATAGTCATATCCTCTCTGCTCATGAATTCTTCTCCAATTTTCACTTGTCCCCCTCTCTAGCGTGGTGAATCAAAGAGAAGCAGCAGCTAGGGTTAGCTCGCCACCACCGCTTGGCACACACTTGGGAGTGCCGAGCACCGCATATGATGGGGTGGAAGGACCGTTCCACCTCAAGGCGGTAGAGGAGGGCTACAACCCGCATGATGGTGAGGACAAGCAACTCATGGACGACGGCGGTGAGCGCAGCATGCCCGGTTAGCAAGGCAGCGGCGGAGGGCCAAAACCCGCATCATGGCGAGGAGGAGCAACTCGTGGATGAAGACGACGAGCACAACGTGCCCGGTTATCAAGGCGGCGAGGAGAAGCGACTTATGCGGCTGCCTGGTTGCCACCCTGGTGTGCAAGCTAGATCGCCAAGCGAGGCGAGGATGGGTGGAAGACCATTTCGGCCTCAAGCCAGCGGTGGATGGCCACGACGGGGGCAGCTGAACTGGCGTGTGCGGTGGCTAACATGAATGACCCATGGTCATCCACGTCGAGCATGGCGACAAGGATAAGGTGACCATTACCAGCAAGGAGGAGCGACTTATGCAGTTGCTGAAGGGAATATGCCCTGAGAGGCAATAATAAAATTGTTATTATGTATATTCCAAGTATATGATAGATGTTTATTTTGCATGCTATAATTGTATTAATACGGAAACGTTAATACATGTGTGTTTAATAAACAAATGGAAAGTTCCTAGTTATACATCTCTTATAAACTAGCTCGTTGATTAACAAGATGATCAAGGTTTCCTGATCATGGACGTTGGATGTTATTAATAACGAGGTCACAAAAACATTATTGGAATGATGTGATGAACATTCATTCGAAGTATAGCATTACGATCAAAGTCATTGTTTTTATATTGTTATAACATCATATAAAGTAATCCTAATCCTTATACCATGAGATCATGTCAATCAATAACACTAGAAGAGTATCTTGATAACATCAAACGTCACACCATAATAGGGTGACTATAAAGGTGGGTTCATTGCTACAAAGGTGTTATGTAGAGGCTCATGGATCAAGAGTGGAATTTTCCCATCCCGATGACGGATATATATACTTTGGGCCCTATCGGTGATATCACATTAGTTAGCTTGCAAGCAAGTTATGTGATCACTAGAATGTTATATCACGGGAACAAGAAAAGAGTACATGTCGGTAACGAGATCAAACTAGGTATGGAGATACCGATGATCGAATCTCGAACATATAATATATCGCGAGACAAAGGGATTAAGTTACTAGCGTATAAGGTTCTCACGATCACAAGAAGTCATCATTGAATGTGTGGGAGTCAGTATGGATCTCTAGGTACCGCTTCTGATTATTGATCCGAGAGGGGTCTTGATCATGTCCACATTATTCGCGAACCGTAGGGTGACACACTTAACAGACACCGATACCATTTGGAACAAATATATTCTAGATGAAAAGAATTACAAAGCACAGGAATTATTTCACTAGACACCGGAATTGTTATGGGTGAAATTTCTGAAATTGTTTCTGCATGTGAAATTGAATACTAGCAAGGGGTTTTATGTGAACGTTTGTTAATTAATGTAATTGACAAAATTCTGAATAAATAAATAAAAGGAGTTTTATTTAAAGAGAGATTACATTAAATTTGGTGGAAATTTAATGGGAATATGAGTGGGTTTTTGAGTGGCAATATGGAGGGACTTTTTGGTGAGTGGGAGCTCGACCTACATGAATGGAGGAAGGGGTGGGGGCATCCCCCATGGCGTCGGCCATGCCCCTTGGGGTTCCCCCTCCTCCTAAAAAAGGCCCCCTACTCCCTCTCTCACACTCACACCTCCTCATGAAGGATCTCTCTCCCCCTCTATTTGTAGGGTTCGCAGCATAGAAAACAAAAAATTTCCTACGATGGGAACAACTAAGTACCAAGATCTATCTACTAGATACAAGCAACGGGTGGATATACATCGATAGAATACATACCCTCGAAGACCGAATAACATTAACGAGGTTGTACTCGTGGATGATGTAGATGAACGCTTGCCGATCTCAAGATCGTGATGATGTCCATCTGGTCCAGCCAGTCCAACACCATCAAGTCCAGCACCGCAAAGTAGTGGTGCATCCGTGATTCCACACACGTCCGGGTACCCCGACAACCTCCGCGCCCTCGCTCCAGCGAAGCAGCGGAAGAAATAAAACCTTCCAGAAAAAGCCACCGGGAACATGTATCTCGCTGATCCGAGACCATGGGGAATTCTAAAGGGGGGAGAGAGATCCTTCGCGAGGAGGTGTGCTTTGAGAGGGGGAGAGGGGGACTTTTATAGGGACAAGAGGCAACCCAAGGGGCATGGCACCCAGCCATGGTGACTGATCCCACCTCTTCGACATTCATGTGGGTGGAGATCCCACTCAAAAAGAAAAGCCTCCACTCCCATAAAAGAGCCACCACTCAAAAATCCACTCACATGCATTAAATTTCCACCAAATTTAATGCAAGCTCTCATTTAAATAAAAATCTTTTATTTATTTATTCAGAATTTTGTTAATTACTTTAATTAACAAATATTCACATAAAACCCCTTGCTAGTATTCAATTTCACATGTTGAACCAGTTTCAGCAATTTCAACCGAAACAGTTTTGGTGTCTAGTGAAATAAATTCCTGCGCTTTCCTATTTCTTTCTCTGGCTAGTTTATGAGAGAGGCATAACTAGGAACTTTCTATTTGTTTATTAAACACACATGTATTAACATTTCCGTATTTAATACAATTATAGCATGCAAAATAAACATTTATCATAAATAAGGAATACGATAATAACCACTTTATTATTGCCTCTCGGGCATATTCCCTTCACTAGTTTATCCCCCATGGTATCGGACTAGCGAGATACATGTTCCCGGTGGCTTTTCGTTTGGAAAGAGTTGTTGCTTCCACTGCATCGCTGGAGCAAGGAGGCGGAGGTTGTTCGATGGCTTGAACGTGTGTGCGAGCATGGATGCGCTGGCGATTTGCGGCACTGGACTTCTTCTCGATCTTGAGATCGGCAAGCGTTCGTCTACATCATCCACGAGTACAACCTCGTTAAAATTTGTCGGTCTACAAGGGTATGTTCTCTATGGATGTATATCCACCTGTTTCTTGTATCTAGTAGATAGATCTTGATACTTAGTTGTTCCCATCGTAGGATTTTTTTGTTTTCTATGCTGCGAACCCTACAGTGGTATCAGAGCCGAATCTATGCATAGATGCTTTGCACGGGTAGTACACATATGAATATGTGGGCGATGATGATCATGTTATTTCTTATTTTTTTGTACTTTGGATATTGGTGGCATAGTGGGATGAAGCGGTCCGGACAAACTTTACATGTCCTCGCACATGAGACCTGTTCCACGCTTGACATGCAACTAGTTTTTCATAAGTGGCTAACGGGTGTTTGTCTCTCCTACTATAGTCAATATCTAATTTACAACGATTTATTAATAATTTGGTTATCCTCGTTGTGGTTCCATGTTCGTAGGTAAGAACGGTTCTATCTTTGAAAGCCCTAAGCCACGTAAAACTTGCAATGGATAAATTAGAAGGATCTAGTTTAGATTGTTGCTGGGTGAAAGAACATGTTGGGCCCCCATGTGTGGTTTTGGTAATTAATGACAATCTTTATGGACTAATGTGTGTATTAAGTTATACTTGTAGAATTTCCATTGGCATCGCTTGGAGCATGTGTTGGCTTCAAGGTCGACGAAATGCAAAGAAGATATGTTGTGCAAGCTCAATATGCGAGGTCGATGATGAGGAATTAAGAAAGGCGTTCCGTCTTGAAAAGGGCAAGATCATCTACATTGAGATCAAGTGGAATGCTCAAGGCAAAGGTATAATCTTGATAGGTTTTCCCTTTTGCTGGTCTCACGTTGTGTGTATGAGACCGGGTTTAGGATAGATAACTGTACTATCAAGAGGGGCTCTCGTATGATTAATTCGGTCACATCGTTCGGAGAGAGCTCAAACCTTTGCATACTTGCATCATCGTATTTGGTTGTTAGTTGTTCTTATCCATGTGAGGATATAGAGCTTGTGGTAATCTCCATAACAAGCTCTTGTTCATCTAAATCGGATCTCCCATTTGTATCTTGTTGCGATTTTGATTTATGCGGCTTTTCGGTTTCTCACCAAGTGAGGTATATCACATTATTCTACTTGGGAAGCCCTTGTCTGTCCTCTATTCAACGCAATTTGAATCGGGTCAATCGGAGCTACCGTTTATAAGTTATGACCGTTTGAATATTTGCCGTTTTAATTGAAAAAGAAAAAGAAAAACTGGGCCGAGCGGTACTACCGCAGCCCAGTACCGCTCGTGCCTGGCGCGCGCAGCCTACTTCAATCTGGCCCGGTACCAATTTCCGGTCCTACCGGACTGGCCCGGTAGTACCGCCGGGTGGGCCGGTACTACCGACCGGCCTAGTTTAGTCCAGACCAGCTCCCAGATCCCCTGCATCGCTCGCGTCGCTAGCCCTGCCCGCGCGTTGACTTGGCGCTCGCTCGCGGGCCGCGTTGGCCTTGCTACTCCAGCGCGCGCCGCCTCGCTGCTCGATCCCGTGCTTGCCCCGCTCCGCTTGCGCATCTGCTGCCCCCATGTGCGTGCACTGCGCGTCATCGGCGGGCCCGGATGCTTGCTTTCGCGTCTTGTTGCGCATGCTCTGCTGCCAGCGCCTTTCTGCGGCGCTCTACCTAAGCCCGGTGGCCGCTGCATGCCTTCTTCTTTCGTCGCTTCTGCCCGTGCTGGCACATGCGCGTTGCTGTGGCCTTGCTGCTCTGCTGGCCCCGCACGCGGATCCCGCCCTGCCCACGTTGACTCACTTGCTTGCTTGCTCGTCCAGGTGCGGTAGTACCGGCGATTTACGGTACTACCGGTTCATGCCTAAATCTGGTCCCAACGGGTATATTTTCGGGGCCTTTAAATATGCTTTGTCCGTTTTGAGTTTAGATAGCTCTTCTATTATCTATTAGACTAAACTTTGTCCACACTTGCTCTAGATCGTGAACCTTGCCTAATATTTTCCCTCCGTTGATTCTTGCCATATTTGAGTGGAAGAGAGATGAGATCTAGCCCCACGTTTTGACCTAACCGATTCATCTCTTTGTGAGTGCATCTTTGGGGATCTAGATTTTGGGGATTTTGTGTCTCTCTTGATTCCTCCTCTCTTGTTCCCCCAATAGTTTTAGTAGCTTTGTTGGAACTTGAGAGTGAGGGATTTGAGCACCTTTGTGGTATTCTTGCCATTTGCATTTGGTGCATCGGTTTGAGTTCTCCTCGAAGGATTTGGTTTGAGTTGCTCATTGGAGCTTGTCCCTCTTGGGTTCTTGGAACCCTAGACGGTTTGTGGCCTTGGTGGCATTATGGCCTTTTGTGGCATTTGTTGGGAGCCTCCAATTAAGTTGTGGAGAAGTGCCCCAACCTTGTGAGAGGTTTCAGTTGCCACCGACAAGTGCACCGATAGTGGAAGCGTGGATCGATCCTGTTGGGGTGAGATTCACCAGAGAATAAGGGAGGCCTTTTGTGGCGTCGGTGGTTTGATACCACCCCCTCTCCAAACGAGACGTACTCCATGTTGGGAGGAACTCGGTAAAATATCGGTGTCCCCGCGTGCCTCGGTTATCTCTATACCCGAGCTCTTTACTTATGCACTTTACATTGTGATAGCCTTCGTGCTTGAAGTAATATATATCTTGCAATCACTTTGTTGCTTGTATTGCTTAGCATAAGTTGTTGGTGCACATAGGTAAACCTTAGTTGTTTCTAGGTTGTGCTTTACAAAGTAAACACTAGTTTTATTCCGCCTTTGTTGAGACACTCTAGGAAAAGTTTTAATCGCCTATTCACCCCCCCCCCCTCTAGGCGACATCCATATCCTTTCACTGGGATAGTGTCATTATATGATAATGTTGTAAGTAGATGTATAGTTGATACTCTTACAACACACCTAACGTGTAAGTTCCATGGACCTTGGCCTTACACACAAAGAAATGATAAAGATCATACCACGATGCACATGATAGTGATCTAGTGCAAGAACCATATCATTTCACTTTTCACACATGATGTTGTTACATCTTATATTGCTTGTTTGGCATTTTATTAGCATCATAAGATGATCCCTCATTTAAATATCAAGATAAAAATGTGTTCTCCCTTAAGTATGCACCGATTATGTTTCACCGCTTTGAAGATATCACGTGATGATCGGGTGTACTTGAATCCATGATCATATTTCGGGTGTAAGACAGTTTTACACACGCAAAATACTAAGGTTCTTACTTGGCGAGCCTAGCATGTACAGACATGGCCTCGGAACATGGACCGGAAATTTAAGAATGAGTCATATATTTGATATGATGCTCATATAGATGCTCTCCTTTGAAGCTACACCGACTCACGTGATGATTGGACTTGGTGCAGTGGATTTGGTTCATGTAATCACCAAAAAGACACGAGAGATGTAGTTTTTTAGTGGGAGTTCTTCATAATTTGGGTTAGTTGAACTCGATCTATCATAAACTTAGTCTAAACTTTAAAAACTCTATTGTAGATGGCACCACCTTCTTTTAATTTCAATGTGTTCATGGAGAAAGAGAAACTTGTGACGAATGGTAGAAACTTTACCGACTGGGCCATGAATTTGCGGATTCTCCTCTCTGCTGCACAAAAGAAATATGTGCTAGAAGCGCCGCTAGGCCCCCCACCACTTGATGATGCCCTTGACGAGGAAAAGAACGTCTATCAGACTCGTCAGGAGGACCACAACTTAGTTCAGTGCGACATACTGTATGGTCTAGAGCCAGAACTTTGAAAGCGTTTCGAAAATGTCAATGCCTTTGATACAATGAGTGAGTTGAAAATAATTTTCGACACCCATGCTGCTGTAGAGAGTTATAATGCTTCTAAAAAGTTCTTTAGATGCATGATGGAAGAGAACAACTCCGTTAGTGAGCATGTACTCAAAATGTCTGGGTACACCGATAAGCTTGTGTCCTTGGAAATAACGATTCCCATTGACTTAGTCATACATCATGTTCTCCAATCTCTGCCACCTAAATACAAGAGCTTCATGATGAACTATAACATGCAAGCCATGAAGAAGTCTCTCCCCGAGCTTCTATCAATGCTTAAGACTGCAGAGGTGGAGATCAAGAAAGAATATCAAGTGTTGATGATCAATAAGACTACCGGTTTCAAGAAATTCAAGAAGGGTAAACAGAAGGGAAAGAAGGGCGTCAAATCTGTTACCGCGCTTGAAAAGAAATCCCAAGATGGCCCTTTAGTCTGATACCGAGTGCTATTATTGTAAGGGGACTGGCCATTGGAAACGCAACTGCCCCAAGTATTTGGCAGATAAGAAGGTCGGCAAGGCAAATAAAGGTATATATGATATACATGTTATTGATGTGTACTTGAATAGTACTCGTAGTAGCACCTGGGTATTTGATACCGGATCGGTTGCTAATATTTGTAACTCGAATCAGGGGATGCGGAACAAGCGAACGTTAGCAAGGGGTAAGGTCAAGATGCGTGTCGGCAAGGGATCAAGTATTAATGTGATCGTCGTCGGAACGCTGCCTCTCCGCTTACCGTCAGATTAGGTATAAACCTAAATAACTGTTATTTGGTGCCTGCACTGAGCATGAACATTGTATCCGTATCATGTTTGATGCGAAGTGGTTATTCATTTAAATATGAAAACAATGGTTGTTCGATTTATATGAATGATATCTTTTATGGCCATGCACCTGTGATAAATGGTTTATTTCTGTTAGACCTTGATAATAGTGTTACTCATATTCATAATGTTGATGCTAAAAGGATTAAACTTGATAATGATATATCTGCATATATGTGGCACTGCCCACTTGGTCATATTAGCGTTAAACGCATGAAAAAACTCCATTCAGATGAACTTTTGGAATCACTTGATTTCGAATAATTTGATACATGTGAGCCATGCCTTATAGGCAAGATGACTAGAATGCCGTTTTCCAGTTCAATGGAACGGGCGACAGATTTATTGGAAATCATACATTCTGATGTGTATGGTCCTATGAGTATGTCGTCACGAGGTGGATATCATTATTTTGTTACTTTCACAGATTGAGTAGATACGGATATATCTACTTGATGAAACACAAGTCTGAAACCTTTGAAAAGTTTAAGGAATTTCAGAATAAATTGGAAAATCATCGTAATAGAAAGATCAAATTTCTACGGTCTGACTGTGAAGGTGAGTATCTAAGTTACGAGTTTAGCATACATATGAAAGAGTGTGAAATAGTTTCACAACTCACACCTGACGGAACACTATAGCGTAATGGTGTGTCAGAATGTTGTAATCTTACTTTATTAGATATGGTGCGATCTATGATGTCTCTGACTGACTTGCCACTGACATTTTGGGGTTATGCACTAGTAACCATTGCATTCACTTTAAATCGGGCACCATCTAAATCTATTAAAAAGACACCATATGAATTGTGGTTTGGAAACAAACCTAAGCTGTCATTTCTTAAAGTTTGGGGTTGCGATGTTTATGTGAAGAAACTTCAGCCTGATAAACTCGAACCCAAAGCGAAAAAATGCGTCTTCATATGATACCCTAAAAAAACTATTGGGTATTCCTTCTATCACATATTCGAGGGCAAGGTTTTCGTTGCCAAGAATGGATCTTTTCTAGACCGATTTATCTGAGATCTCTCGTAGTTTAGGTGTGCATTAAAGCGGCACACTCCCTTTAATCTCTGTGTTGTGTATATAAATTACTGTACACCCAAAATGTCACCGTGGTGTCAGTGGATGATTGGTATAGCGTTGATAACCGATAATTCTCCTAAGAGGTTGGTGTCCAAGATCTGTGAATTATCAGCTAGCTGGTTGTCCCATTCAAATCGCAATGAACATTTGCTTCACGCCAAGGAAATATTTTTTTAGGTCTTTGTCAAGAATTTCCAAACCACGCAGGGGTGTTTTTATTGTTGTGAAATGGAAGTATACCCGGGTAAATGTCAGATTAGGGTTTCATGAAAACATCAAGTGATCATCATTCAGCAAGATTCATATTTTTCTTTTGATTTTTCTTGGATCCCGCTTGCAATTGTATCTTGCATTCAAGAGGGATATTTTCACATGGAAAAAACTGGTTCTCCTATATAGCACAACATTTGGGTGATTCACCACGCGATTTCTCTGCACATTATAGTTTTTGACCTTTTTAGCCATATTTGATTAGTATGTGTTCTTTTTTGCTTGAGCTAGATGGGATCATGGAATATATATTAGACATGCACATGAGAAATGGCTATCCATGAGTGAGAACCCCTGTCAGGTTTTCGTGTTCTACTTATGATTGCACATTTATTTCGTTGTTGCTTCACTATGCATTGTTTTGTTTTTTTGTTTGTTTCAGTTCATCAACCAGTGATGTTATTACTTTGAGGCACTGCACTATGTGTCTTAGAACGCCTCATGGTGCGGCATCTCAATGTGGATGTGGCCCATGGAGTAGAGTGTTTGACATCGCTTATTGCACTGTGAGGGGCTGTCTCTAGCACACCAATGACTGCACCACTGACTTAGATTTTTCCGCCATTATCAGTGTCAATCCATGGTAAAAGAATTGGCAATTGAACACTTCCATCCTTTTATTTAGAGAAAAGAGAATATGTGCATTCTTTAGTTCCTCAGCAATCTATATCTATTATATGTATATATACCTAATAATAAAGAATGAAGTGTTTCTCCCGATCCAACGCTTTTTAGGATAAATTTACCCCCGATCAGTTGAGATGTATTGCACCCTTTGCCACCCCCTAAGTAACTTACCGACAAATTCATAGTCCGTCTATAATAATATAGACTCCTCAAAAACCTCCAAATGAGATCAGGGGTGAAGATCCAAATCACAAAAGATGCAGATGTTCCTTCAAATGCTGTTACTCGTCATGTGGAATTGGTTGGAACTCCTAAAAGTATTGATAAGGCTGAGCAGCTCATTAAAAGTGTTATAGCTGAGGTATGCTAAATGTATCATGATTTTGATGCGTGTTTGCTAGATAGTTAACTAGATACATATACATCTAGACAAAGTTGAGTCAACTAATATGAGTTGGAGGGAGTATTTAAATTTTAAACTACACAATCCACACAAAGAAACCACTATACTATCTGACTTGGCTGGACTTGATATGTGTTTTTAGATTACTTAGCACGAGTATGATGGATTTTTCCATTTATATAAAAATAAAATTCTTTATGGTTTTCATGACATAAAAACTTTAGTAAAAACTAAGCTAAGATTATTATTTGTTTTTATGTTTGTGTATTTTTCCCGTTGTAATGCACGGGTATGTTTCCTAGTCCATGGTAAAGGACGAATGGTAAAGGACGAAGTGTTTCTTATGGTCCAAGACTTTTTTGGATTTTTTATCCTTCCACAAAACCACGTATTAGCCACTGATGCCACAGCCAAGTGAACATAACTGTTAAAATAAACAAGACAGGCTGACAGGGAGGAGCCGGGCATCGGGTGCGTTCCTCCGGGGCGATGGACTCGATCGCGTAAAAAAAGAGGCCGGTAGGTAGACCACATGCAGGTGCCTACGTTGGCCTTACGCGTAGAAAAATAGGCTAGTAGGCCACCAGGACGTAATAAAATCTCTATGCGCTGATAATGGGAAACGAGAGGGATGCATGCATGAATCAAAAGAGGAATTAAATCTCTCATGTCCGAGTGCGAGAGAGGGGAGAGGACTCTACAGACAAGGCCAACATCGAGTCCCCGTTGTGCGGAGGAGGCCATGCCGTTTGTCAGGGAGGTTGCGCAGCGGGGCGGTTGGTGGCGCTCTGCGAGAGAGGGAGGCGAACACGGGTGGCGGCGCGCGTGGAGTCAGGGAGATGGAGGTTGGAGGACGAGGGCTTCGGCGAGATGGATAACCGGCGGCGGGGTTGGAGCTTAGGGAGAGGAGCATGTCCGCTCGGGAAGATGAAGAGGAGTGGAGTGGAGAGAAGAGGATCGCGTTCTGGAAAGGTTGTAATGGGGCGGATGTGAAAATTATAGACGGGGTTGGGGGGCTGGTTATGATTGTGCGCCACGTGTGTAGTGTGTATCGGTGGTGTGTTGATTTTGCGCCGCGTGTGTAGTGTGTACGATGGTGGAGCTGCTCTGGTGCTACGACAACTTGAGGGAGCTCTTTTTTTTCCAACCTGATGGTGGCGCACAGCTATCAATCGTCCCTTTTTCATTCTCCGGTCTGGACAATGAGAATTCCAATATATTGGATAAAGTAGAAAAAAATTGAGACTAAAACTACACTACATTATCCATTATGATTCGCTACACATCTCTCTTGAATAATATTTCCTTTTCTCCTTTGATCTTGACGGTTTGAAAGCAGAAACCTGTAGCGATATGGCATTATGTCAAGTAAAAACACGATGTCAAAGAGTGTCAATTACAAACAAATTATGAATTGGTGGCAATGAGGAACTGTCAGGACAAATATGTGCAGTTTGTTTTTTTCTCCCTTTTTAGGGGTTCCTCATTTGCTATTTTGGAAGAAACTAACTTAAAACATAGGATTTCTGTCTTACATTTTCACACCAAAAAGATAGAGAGGGATACATTAGATTACATTTAAATTTAAAACTGAAAACAAAGTATAGGATAATAGATTAATTTAAATTTAAAAGTATAGTAAAATCGAGTATATGAGTGTATATATGTATCAAGTAAAAAAATAAGATTCATATTACGCCAATATATTATACTCCCTCCGATCCATATTACTTGTCATTGAAATAGATGTATTTAACACTAAAACATGTTTAGATACATCATTTTAGTAACAAGTAATATAGATCGGAGGAAGTATGATCTTTTTTAATGTGCATAGACATAAAAAGAGACATATTTTTGCAGCTCATGCTAACTAGAGGAGAAAATAAGAAAGATCAAAGTAAGACTAGCATCTTAATAAAAAACTAAGAATTAATAGAAGTATGTGGTACTACAAGTTGGTACAACTAGAGATTTGCATTCTAATTTTTTAGATAAGCTTATGTTTAAAAATGATTTACTAAAGTGTATAGGTATTTATTTCTCCCGGTGCAACACATGGATATGTATGTTTCCTAGTAATAACATAGAGACGAAGTATCCTATGATCCGCTGGAACGCTCGGGGCATTCTCCTTATATATATACACTACTGTAGTATACAGTATACACCTTTAGGAAGACGTAAAGCGACTGTTGACCGTGTAAGCTTCACTCTCGGCCCCACGCATCAGATAGCGCGCTTCGAACGAACGAGTGCCATGGCGCTCCAGCCGCTGCTCCGCCTCCTCCTCCGGCCACCCCCACCGCCGCCGCCTCCTCACCGGGCGCAACACCTCCCACCCCTTCACTCCACCCGCCGCACCGCCTCCGCTGCGCTCCTCCTGCTCGCAGCTGCCCCCGCTCCGCGGCCCGCCCGCGCGGAGCCCAACGGCGAGGACGACGTCGACGAGCCCCGTGTCGTCCGCCTCTTCGAGGTAGCATCCGTATCCCCTCCGCGTTACAGAACTTCACAAAAACCCTAAGCCGCGCGCAACTCTCTCTATGCCATTCGCTGCAGGAGGCGTCGCCGTCGGTGGTGTTCATCAAGGACCTCGTCGTCTCTGCGCGGCCGCGGGGACGGGACGCTGGGGGAGCGCAGTCCGTAGAGGACGAGGAGCGGGACGCCACGGTGGAGGGGACCGGCTCCGGCTTCGTGTGGGACTCCTCGGGCCACATTGTAAGCAACTTAATTTCGTTTTTCTGTTATTCAGATACATCACGGGTTTCAGTGGAGGGACGTTGGACGTGCGATTTGATACTGTTTGACACGAATTATTAGTGATCGAATGGGATCCTGTGCATTACATTGTTTGATGCAAACTAAGAGCAAGTACAATAAGCTTATGTAAGCAGGCTATAAGCCTTTAAATAATATATTTAAGATGATGTGGATGAGAGAGAAATGGAGAGAGAAGATTAGTGGACTCTTATGCAAGAGCTAGCTATAGCACATGCTCCTAGGCACTTTGTGTGAATGTAAGATGGGCCTTAGCCAATAAAATAGTACATAGTTATAGCTTACTATTGTATATGTTGACTATTAGGTTGGCTATAGATGACGTGACGGCGACTTATAGCCAACAACAGGCTTTATTATTGAACTTACTCTAATGAGAGTTGATTAACCAACTCATAGTGCGAGCACCTTAATTTCATTTTTTATTCAAATTTATTACGAGTTTCAGAGAATGGATGTTTGTGCGTTTGGTTACTGTTTGATGCAAAATATTAGTGGTAGAATGGGAACTAGGTTGACATTGCAAGGATATCTGGTACTGCAAAAGAACTAGAAATAGACAAATCCAATGACATTTCCCTCCAGCCGTCCAGCAGTTTTTTGCTTTTGTCTTCAGTTGTTTAATCTGGTACGAATTGTCCTAATATGTCTAGATGATGTTAGTTATCTTAACTCTAATATTTTCTTAGTATTGACCACGGGATTGCACGGCAACCTATATTAAAGATGGGGTTAGTGCAATTTCCAGAGGATATGTACGGCATGGGGACATGTCTAGATGATGCATTTCTATTTGTCTTGGCACTCCTATGTAGTGTTTGTCTATAGAACACATTGCAAGAACATAGATTCATCTTGACTCATGTAATATGTTACTGAAATTTACAATTGAGTGCTTGCTTTGATGCATCAGGTGACAAATTATCATGTGGTTGCAAAATTAGCCGGGGACGGATCTGAATCTCACCGCTGCAAGGTTTTCCCTTTTGTTTTTACTAGCTACTCACTATAGATAATACTTCTGCTTTTTTTGACTTTCTTAGTTGAACTGGTGTTTAGAGAGAAAAGAGAAGCCCCTGTTTATGCCTTACCCATTTCTTAATGGTTTTGTAGGTGTTTATAGAGGATTCAAATGGCACTAGTTACTCAAAGGAAGGGAGGCTAATAGGATATGATCCGACATACGATCTTGCTGTTCTGAAGGTTCGGAATTGCAATTTTTTTTGGCTAGAGTAGTGCAGTTGCGATGATGTAAATCTGCCTCCATGTTGCATTCTTTGAAGTCAGATGGTTTTGCAGGTTGATCTTGATGGTGATAAGTTGAGACCTGCTCTTATTGGCACATCTCGTGGTTTGCGAGTTGGGCAGAGCTGCTTTGCCATTGGGAATCCTTTAGGATATGAACACACCTTAACTACTGGGGTAATGCCACCTTAAAAGTTATCCATTTTTATTGTTAGACACAAACTTTTAAATTGCCAGGATTCATCATTCCAAGATGGATGCACATTGTGGAGTCTTTTTATAATGTTAAAGCTCCTTTGACGTGGCAAAGTATTCTGATAATCTGATCATGATCGCTGAAGTATCCTATAGGTGGTTAGTGGATTGGGGAGAGAGATACCATCTCCCAATGGGAGGATGATTCGTGGGGCCATACAGACAGATGCTGCTATAAATGCTGGTAATGTTTTGCTTCACTGCATATCATGAATCATCAATAATGTCGAAGAAAGCAGCACATACACAGGAATACATATATAATTATATGGATAAGAACTTGGTGGTGAACTGCTTGTTCTTTAGATGGCAACCTTTTGGGCCTGCTTGGGTGAATAGTTTTGTCCCAAATGCATAATCCGATTAATATCCCTAGGCTATTGATGGCCCAACTATCCTAATACATAAATAGGGTCTTAACTGTAGTGAAATTCTTGATAGATTTACTACTCCATCCGATCCATAATAAGTGTCGGGACTTTAGTTCAAATTTAGACTAAATTGAACTAAACCTCCAACACTTATTATGGATAGGAGGGAGTAGTATATAAGTTGACAATAGTCTAGTTAAAACCTAGCCGCAGATTCACCTGTCGAGGTACTGCTAGTCTGCTGCGGTATTACCTATACTGGATATGGTGGTTGCTAAAAAGATTTTGTGATGTGGTCTGACACTCTGACTGCAGGGAGTTAGAGACCTTTTGGTGTTGTCTGGTTGGCATTAATAGTTTGTCCATAATTTGCGCCTGTCCATCCATAGAAATGCATCACAGGCATACTCTCCAACCTCTTTTTACTTACTACTATAAAAAGATCACATACAAAGGCAAAGAAATGCCTTTTGTTTAAGGCACAGGTCAAACATTTTGTGTGGATGCCTTGCGGTTCAGCTTCATCAACTGTCGTTTAGTAGGCACCAGTCAATAAATCATCAAAAGAGTTGGAGGCAACTATGTGTTTCTTACTCCACTATTCCTCTTTTAGCTTCCGTTCCATGTTTTCATTTCTTTAGCCGTGCTGCTCCTTTTGCACTGTTGTTCGATCATGTAAGCTGAATGTGAATGCTAACATGCATTGAATACTCTGTAAGGTTATTTATTTCAGTTTTGCAAACATCGACAGGTAACTCAGGAGGCCCACTCATTGACTCTTATGGCCATGTGATTGGAGTTAACACAGCTACATTCACACGTAAAGGTATTACCTCGATCTCAAATGATACGTTGCTGAAGATATTTTGTTTTTGCCTCCTTTTCTCTGCCTTGACTATTGTGGTGTCAGAAGCCGAGCATCAGCTTTTCTTTTTTCACATGGCATAGGTTTAAAGTAGATCATATTTTAGCGCGAGGAGATGAAGTAGGTAGTTATATTTGCAAATAATTAAGTTTTCATCCTTGAAAAATCTTTTGTTCGATAGAAACCTAACACTAAGAACAGAACATACTGTAGCACCAACCAAAGCAATGCAGTTTCATGCCTTGTGAGTCGTTTTGTGATCCTTATGTGAACCACTGTTTCCTATATGATGATAGGAATGGTCAATAGAATGTGAAGATAAAAAATTATTCTCCTTTTCATGATACTCCCCAAG
Organism: Avena longiglumis; assembly: GCA_030063025.1. Taxonomy (NCBI): domain Eukaryota; kingdom Viridiplantae; phylum Streptophyta; class Magnoliopsida; order Poales; family Poaceae; genus Avena; species Avena longiglumis. The sequence goes on along the minus strand of CP125975.1, from coordinate 417,783,269 downwards.
GGGCAAGCAAAGTGTCCTTATGCCGTGGTCAAGCTACTCCATTTTTCCTTGGTTCACTGGGAAGCTAGATTTTTGTCTTCTACGAATTCAATTGAATTCTTTGTCAAGATAATATTTTAAATTTATTATCATTGCATAGATGTTGCAGTGGATCTCTCTCATTTAATGATAAGGTCTAGATCTATTTAAGCAAACCTGTTGGTGGTACTGTCTAGAAACTAGTAGTCATAGATTGCCAGCTTTATGTGATGATATGTACCAGATGGACTTGATACCACTCCTGGTTCTGGCACACATAACAATCTTGTGGCAGATCTCACAACTTAAATAGCAATACCTGTACTAGAGCCATCACTTGATCATTTTTAAGTGTTCAGGATCCTGTGCAGAAGATAAGCTGAAGCGAAAGCTTGTCTGCAAACTGACGAATCTTCATGTCTGTTTATTGCAGGATCTGGCATTTCATCCGGGGTGAACTTCGCTATCCCTATCGACACCGTTGTACAGACAGTACCTAACCTAATAGTGTATGGAACCTCTGTGAGCAACAGGTTTTAGTTAACTCTGCTGTACATTCTGTGCTCAATCAATGCAAGTTCTCTCTTTGCTATGTGTTTTACTGCCATCTGCTCAAATGTTGCTTCTTCAAGAGAACATGTGCTACGAGAAAAGAGTGTATCTCAACTAATTGATCAGTAACAAGCTCTCCAGTACAAGATCGTTACTAAGACAAATAAAATCTAAATATGATGTGCGAGAGTGGAGCTCACAAAATGAGTGTCCTGGTAACAATGGTCTCTCCAACAAGCAGTTGTTTATTACCAGTATCATGGTACAAGAGCCCAGTTCTTTTTTTTCTGTAGAAATGACCACTTCGTCTCTCCTCTCCCTGTCTCCATCCACAAAAAACGTAGGTGAGAAACCCTTTATTAGTGATTACTAAGTGTAAAGTTAAATGATGATAATTTCAAGGAACTTCAGAGAATGTAAATGAAGCTGGAGGTAAAGTACGCATGTTACATCGGAAGTACAGTACTTGTATGACTATATGAGGAAGCTAGCTAGTCAACAACTGTGAGCAAGCAACCTACGGTAAGGGAAATCTGGTTTGTTGGGTGATAGTCCTGTTCCTATCAGGATCCAAGAACCATTCTCATCTCACACTGTCAAGGAAAAAAAAGGTACTCCTTTTTAGCACTATCATAACAGCGACAGGCTCATGACTGTAAGCTCGGCATGAGCAGAAAGCAGGAGCTGTCTGGCTGCAAGATATTCCTTTACGAATTAATGTTGGACTTCTCTGTTTGTAGGATTTTTAACGTTACTTATTTGTTCCATAGGATTTATTTTTGTTCCCTGACGGAGTTAAACTGTGTGCCTTGAAATTCTTGCGTAATTCCTAGCTATAGATCAGTGATGGCCTAAGGAGTCTAAGGGGACTGTCTTAACTGGAAATCTTTGAGGGTAGGGTTGATGCTTGATCCCGATAGGACACCAACCCTGACCATACAGCCAAACATTCTGTTATATCTCCTATACACGCATTATTTTCTCCAGTTTTTGTTTACAGTTGGAATGGACTGGGACTCCACCGCCCAAGGTGACCTTCGGCAGCCGGCAGTATAGATGTTTCTATGACTGGCTGGCAGGCCATCTTTTTCCATGCATTATTGAGAGACTGGTCACTTCAACATCACAGATGATATTGAACCCTTTCAGCTCGAATAGTCACATGTCTAAGGCATGAAGGAAAGTGCGTCGGTACACCTCGGTTAGAGCTTTGAAAGCTCTCAACATTTTGATCTTTTTCGACTTACCAATTTCATTATTTTCAACTTGTACTGTAGACCTGCAAACTTTGTGCCATGTTGAAGGGCAGAACGGTGTGGCAAAGAGCCGACTGAATGTGAAAATTCTGTGGAGTTCTTTGTTCCCAGGTTAAGGTTGTTAAAACGAGTCATGAGATTAATCATCTCATAGATCCGGATTTTGCTAAGTTTGGTACGAATGGAGTCAAGTAGCAGGGATTGTCATAAGGCAGTGTTCCTTCCGGCGTGTAAAGCCCTTCATTTCTGTGATTATAGCAACTCTTTTCTTCCAAATTTATAAAGCTGTTTCCTTTCCGTGGCCAAAAAGATGACACAGAGGAGTATGCTTTTTTTATTAAAAAAAACTAGAGTGCATGCTTGCATCTGTAATTCTGAAAAGAATATTTTCTTCCTAATTTATAAATCTCATTCAGTGGCAAAAAAAAAAAAAAGAGGAATGCGTGCTTGCATCCCTAGTTTTGAAAGAACGGAGCTTCTAGTAGTGGGAAGAAGCGAGATGTTTGTCTCCGTCAAGGGAGGCATGGCCAGGCTCCCTGATTGAGCTTCATCTCCAGTTGTTACAATTGCGACAAGAAGATAACGAAGAACGAAAACGAAAAACACAGCAAGGGGACACAGATTTAACGTGGAAAACCTCTCCAACAAAGAGAGGAAAAAACCACGGGCGCCAGCCAGCGAAACTTCACTATATCGAGGAGTGTTTACAAACGCCGGGGATTTCACAGATGCAACTCTCCCAACCGGCGGCTTACAAGGGGTTTATATATAGGTGGAAACCTAGGTCTTCGACGATCCAGACAGATTATGCCATCGCCACTCTCTGCGTCCCGTTGGGACGGTGTGGGCCAACCAGACTCGTTACACTCGGCCCAAGCCTCCCGGCGGCCTCGCTCCTCGTCGAAGTTGGCCTATACTTTGTAGAATTTGGATCAACATATAACAAACTCCACCTTGAGACAAATTCTCCTTGTAGCATCAAGAACCATCTCCTGAACAAACAAAGCAAATACTTTCGCCAATAGCCACTTGGGCTAATCAGTTAAACCAACTAAGTTCGAGCAAAGCTCAAACTTAGCAATGTAAACAGTTTAGTCATCATATCGGCAGGATTATCATGAGTGCGATCTTGCATACCTTTAATTTACCTTGAGCAACAATGTCTCTAACAAAATGGTACTTGACATCAATGTGCTTAGTTCTCTCATGGAACATCGATCTTTTGTAAGGTATATGGCACTTTGATTGTCACAAAACAAAGTAATGCAAGAATCATCTCCACAAAGCTCAAGAAACAAACCTTTCAACCAAACAGATTCTTTGCAAGCTTCAAAGAATAGCCATGTATTCAGCTTGAGAGTGGATTGTGCAACAACGACTGCAATGTAGCCTTCCATTCAAAGACAACCTCCAACATTAAACACATAACTGTGAGGGATCTTCTCTTATCCAAATCGGCAAGAAAATCTGAATCCACATAGCCAACGAGTCCTCACCGGTCTGCCAAACTTCAAACAAGCATTGAAGTGCCAAGAAGGTACCGAAAACCCATCGAATGCCTTCCAATGTTCTTTACCAGATTAGCCATGTATCTACTTATCAAACTCATAGCATATGATAAATCAGACGAGAACAAACCATGGCATACATCAAAGAACCAACGGACTAGAATACGGCACCTTTGACATGTACTCAAACTCTTCATCGGTGGTAGGACATTGAGAAACCGACAATTTAAAATGAGGAGCAATAGGAGTACTAACTGAATTGGCACCATCCATATTAAAACGATGAAGAACTTTCTTAATGTAACTTTCGACTAAGAAATAACAAACCAGATTTTCTATCTCGTAATTTCCATACCTAAGATCTTCTTAGCAGCACCAAGATCCTTCATCTCAAACTCACTACTTAGGTGTGCCTTCAAAGTAGTGATTTCTTTCATGCCCTTGGCGAGAATTAACATATCATCAACATATAGCAAGTATATAGGTGACCCATCAACAAACTTGATATAAACACAACTATCATATTTAGACCTCTCAAAACCATGTGAGATCATAAATGAATCAAACCTTTTATACCACTGTCTTGAGATTGCTTTAAGCCATAAAGAGACTTCTTTAATTTGCACACAAAATCCTCTTTACTGTGCACTATGAACCCTTCGGTTGGTCCATGTATATTTCCTCATCAAGCTCTCCATGCGTAAAAGCGTCTTGACATCTAAGCTCAAGCTCAAGATCACGCATAGCCACAATACTAAAGAAAGTACGAATGGAACTATGCTTCACAACCGAGAGAACACATCATTGTAATCAATACCGGAATCTGTGAACCCTTTTGCTACTAACCTTGCCTTGTACCTTGAAGGCTCTTTGGGAGATAGACCTTCCTTTTCTTGAAGATCCACTTGCAAGGACCGCCTTCTTTTGTTTAGGCAAGCGCACAACATCCCATGTGCCATTTTTCTCAAGCGATTGCATCTCTTCTTGCATAGCGAAACCCACTTCGCGGTCACGGATGCAATGGCTTCATTATATGTAGCAGGTTCAGAATCGTTCTCCCACCGCTCAAAGACAACTCAAAGCATAATGTACAAGATTACACTCTTCAATTAAACGAGGACGAGGACCACACGATTCGCCTCGATCTCGGCGACAATGGACTCATGTGGGCTGCTGCAAAGCAAGAGTGAGTCGAACAACAATATCATCAATGTTTTCCTCATGTGTATCTTCAACGATAGCATCATTATCAGCTTTTCTGCGTGTTCTCCACCCACATTAACTCTCTTCTCTCCAACAAAGAATGAGAGGTATCCGATGGCAAGCTATCATGATACATAATGACTCATTGAAAACAACGTTTCTACTTAGCAAAATCTTTTAGTTTCAGGATTCCATAGTTTATATGCTTTAACTCCGAACCATAACCAAGGAATATGCACTATGACCCTAGGCTCTAACTTTCCATTATCAACATGAGCATATGCGGTCGACCAAAACTCTCAACTGTGAATAATCGTGCGAACGACCATACCTCAATGGGAGTTTTCTTCTCAAGTGGAATAGAAGGTGACCTGATGAGGTAACACTGTATTGGTCGCTTCACCAGAACGCCTATGCATACCGCATTAGACAACATACAACGAGCCCTCGAGATGATGGTTCTGTTCATGCGCTCGCCACACCATTCTGCGAGGAGTATATGGGATGGTGTGATGCCCGATCATGCCATCGTTCGCAAAACTCCTCAAACTCATTAGAACAGAATTCCATACCATTGTCGACGTAGTACCTTTACCTTCTTCTCGATCTGTTTTCAACCATAACTTTCCACTTCTTAAAAGCATCAAAACATCGATTTATGCTTGAAAATAAGGCCACACCTTTCTTGAGTAATCATCAATAATAGTAAGCATATAATTAGCACCACCAATAGAAGTCTTACGGACGGACCCCATACATCAAGATGCACATAATCTAATATGCCTTTGGTGGTATGAACGGAAGCATTGAATTTAACTCTTTTATGTTTACCAAAGATGCAAAGTGCTCACAGAACTCAAACTTACTCAAGTTGCAACCATCAATCACTCTCTCTTGACCAACTCGCCATGCCTTGTTCGCTCATATGCCCAAGACGCATATGCCATAGATGTGTTTTACCACAATCATCGAATCATTAGAAGTAACAAGAAGCAATACCGTGCAAAGTGCTACCTCTAAGAACATATAATTTAGCGTAATTCATATCACCTATCATGTGAATAAGAGAACCTTTGATACCTTCGAACTCGATGCCCACCGCATACTTGTATCCATCAACGTCCATGGTACTCGGGGAGATCAAATTTACGCCATGCTTGGTATGTGCTTCACTCAACGTCGTGTCACGCCATCATGTGTCCTAATCTTAACATCCAACACCAACGATATGGCATGGGTTGTCATTCACACGCACAAAATCTCCGATGCACAGACTCATATGAACGAACCAATCTTTGTTACAAGAAATATGAAACGAACATGCGTATCAAGTATCCATTCATCATCACGAGAAGCACAAGCAAAAAGCTAAGCATTCACCATCGAACTATCGAAACAACAGCAGCCTTACCATTGCCTTGATCCTTATCTTTCGGTTGGTAAGTCGTTCCTTTTCTCCTTATTCTGACTTCCAAAGAATCATCAATAACATGATTAGATTTCTTACAATACTGCAGAACTTGTCCTTTCCCTTGGACTTGAGCGACCTCTGCCGTCTTTGCTCTTATCTGTTGCCATAGTTGTTGTACCTGCCGGTCTGCCACGAACCTGCAGAGCCTCGGCCTTGGATGACGTCCCATCCGACCCTACCATAGTTTTCATCTTTTCCTTCGCTTGAGGCGTCATGTACTTGGCAAGGGTTAGTTCATCACGGCTCAACAATATTGTATCACGAAAGTGTGTATAGGAACTAGGCAACGAGCATAAGAGTAGAAGAGCTAAATCCTCATCATCATATTTTACCTCCATAGATCGCAAGTCCGAAACAATCTCTTTAAAAACAGATATGTGATTCATTACCGATCCACCTTCTTGCGGCGAGAACAACTTCATCTTCACGTTCATCTTCTTGGTTAGATCCTTTGACACACGATCGTTTCCGCTTTTTCCCATAGGGCGCAGCAGATTTCATCTCTAGTACTTCCGCAAAATATTATTGGACGATGAAGTTGAATCAAAGACAAAGCCTTACGGTCCTTCCGCTTCTTCGCGGACCAGGTCTTAGCATCCTTTTCACCGAATCCATCCGGCGCTTCATCCGGATCGAAGTTTGGGCGAGAATCGCCGCATCTTCACCGCCACAAGGAGAATCTTGTGGTGTAGTCCAAATTGGTAGATCGAACTTCAATGACGACATGTCGCAAACCCTAGATTAGAACACGGGGCTCGATACCACTTGTTACAATTGCGACAAGAAGATAACGAAGAACGAAAAACACGCAAGGGGACACAGATTTGCGTGGAAAACCTCTCCAACAAAGAGAGGAAAAACCACGGGCGCCAAATAAACTTCACTATATCGAGGAGTGTTTACAAGCCGGGATTTCACAGATGCAACTCTCCCAACCGGGCTTACAAGGGGTTTATATATAGGTGGAAACCTAGGTCTTCGACGATCCAGTGCAGATGCCGGGGCTGCCGCCGCCCCCATGGCGTCCCCGTTGGGCACGGTGTGGGCCAACTTCAGACTCGTTACACTCGGCCCAAGCCTCCCGGCGACGGGCCTCGCTCCACTCGTCAGAAGTTGGCCTATACTTTGTAGAATTTGGATCAACATATAACACCAGTGTTAGGGAAGGTGGAGCCAACCGCCGCCGGCATAGTTGATGCTGGTGCCTGCCTGCCAACTCTTGTCACCTCCTGCTTACAAGTCTTGTCACAAGAGGGTGGCGGCAGCGTAACAGGTGTCGACTCCCCATGCATTCTTGTTAATGAACTCTGTAATTGGGTGAATGCCTATCCTTGCCAATTTCCATGGTAGTCCAGTACTCTTACACTCCATGCTAATACTAGCAGGTTTACATTTCTTGCTGAATTTCTACCGCAAATATTACGTTTGTAAATGTATACCCGCAAAAAAATATGTTTGTAAATAGAGCCATATTTCTCATACTACTGCAATCTATTTCTTGGAATTTATTGATTAATATGCAGACAAGGAGGAATGATAAAATATTGGATATGCAACAAAGACTAATCTGTACTGATCCCAAGATCTTCTGAAAAGAAATCTTGACAAATCTGAGCTCTACTCAACCAGTGGCGCTAACCTCATACGTAAGCCAAGAAGACAACGACTAATTGACAGGTACCCCTAAAAGATAATTAATCTTTTTATCCGTCCTCATTGCAACAATATTTCTTGGTGCATTGATCATGGCTCTAATCTCTCGTCCTTGCTCAGTTGTGTTCGCTTTCGACCACATTTTTGTTCAACAGATGCCTATGGTACGTGCTGCCACTAGATGCAGGCAACCAAATTTGATAGGGCGCACGCCGACAGCGCAGAGAAGTCACTTTTAAGTTTGGTGAGGTGTACTCCAAATTGGCATGTGTAGTCTATCATATTGGATCCAATATTTCCAACGTGTCAAAGCTCTAGATATTTCAGGCATAGTTAATATCTCCCTCTGCATTTAGATGAGATCTTTTCAACTAATCGTCACATAAAAATATTGTAAACCGTGTGGTCTGAAAAAGCCACTGCAACATCAGACGAAACCTCAGTTAGAAAGCATTCCAAAGAACCATGAACAATCTTTAGAAAGTGAAACATATCCAATATAATGCTTCTTCATATGTAGTAACTAATGTAAAAGTACTAGAGTAGCTAAAAAGCAGATACTGGCCAAAACCTTTATTGATCTTCTACCTTAGATCAATCATATATATCGCAATCTAGTGTTCTATCAGGTCAAGCTAAGGATATTTCGTGGGGGAACAAAGTCATATCAGATGTGCTAGACACAAGTGTGTTGTCTTGTTGCTTGTATTTGTATCCATCTTTAACAATTTCAACCAGATGGCGCACGCATGGGCCTTGTGCCTTATCTCCAAGGCAGCCATGGGTTGGTGTATACTCAGGATGAGGCAAACATTATTAAATTTGAGCTTTTTGCCAGCTGATCAAATCAGCTTGTGTTTTCCAACATGATGTGGTATGGCTTCAGCTTCTTGTACAAGATGTAACATGATATATATAAGAATTTTAGTTTTTGCACATGCATGGGGAATTGTAATTCTTGGGGTAGTCCCAGATGATACAGGGGCTCGATGGAACACATTTCGTGATGAATGAACAATGGCAAATCGACCCAACAAAGCAAAACATATATTCAGATGGCTTGTTATCTTTAGCCTTTAGACCTTCAGAGGTAGGTGCACCACTGTTGCGGGTAGGGCCGGCTACTTGGCACCACCGAAAACGAACAATACGATCGAGAATCACACATTGGTGGTATGTATTTTTATGATTAACTGCACAAACTTGAAGCCTTTGTAGGGGCGACATGAGTACGGTTATATCCAGGATTCTACCAGATACTGGACTTGCTTCTAGTATTTGTAAAATAATCGGTGCATGATTCCTACATGATTTGATTCATCTCGATTAGACGGTGCTCACCAGCTAAGTTCAAATCATGCATGCTGAGTACACAGTTTTTTACTAGTAAGTTTCATGTCACAAGAATACAGACGTGTCATGCCAGCTCAGAGTAATTAGTAGTAATGTCAATGCGTGTCTTCTACTTTATTACAGCTGAGTGATGACGTGGTGTTGGGATAACTTCTGTGGCCTTTTTCTAGCTAGCCATCAATCACAAGCTTAACAAATAATAGAGAGCTTGATTAACCTTGGAGCAACCTAGCAAGCTAGTAGTAGAAGTAACTACTAAGTAGTAAGTGATTGGTCTAACTAGCTTGCTCCGTTTTTATCTTGAAATATATTGTATCTCACATTTAACCTGGAGAAAAACTTATGCTTACTTAAAAGTTAAAACCACCAAAAAACTTAATATATTTAACCCTGTTCATCCCCAAAAAAATCTAATACCCTGATGCCCATCGAGTAACAGTTGTTCACAGCGCCTCCGGCAAACTGTCAGGGACCGCGAGTCTACACTAGTTATGAATTAGTACAATATTGCAATCAGGCAGGCAGGCAGGCAGTACTTACACATGACAGGATTATTTCACTGTTTCCGTAGATTTTTTATGCATCTGCTCTGCTCCTCCCCTGCACATCTGGATCCTCATGTTAGGACAAATTAAACATCAATGATACACTACAAATTAAGAGATTTAGATTCTCCTCAGGAGGCGTTAAAAATGGTTGTGTACTTGTTGTAGATCAGCAGGACAAGATCTTGTCAGAAAAACAGTTGATTGCAAAACAAGATCTTCGGTTGATTGCAAAAGAGGATCTTCGGCGAGACATTACGAGCAAAGGGCAGATACTGGAATAAATCCTATCCAACTTAAATCTTGACAAAATTAAAACCTTCATACAATCTTAAAAAAAAAATTGAACTTCCATTATTACTGACATGGCCATTTTTTTCTTAAGGTGGGCCTACTTGTTTGATCATTCTCCACAGGAGATCTTCCTGCAGGAAGTACAGACAGAGGATATATAATTTTTATTTTGACACTAAATAGTATTATTAATGTCTCTTTCCCTCTCTTTAATGTCTCTCCATTTCTGATGTACAAATCTAAGCCTTGCTTGACACGCGCTCCTCTCACTCTCACTCTTCTCTCTTCTGCTCCAGAAGATGTAGCAAGAAAGAAGCTGCTCACTAATTTTTACTCGAGTACTTAGCTAACTAATACCACTCACACTGACACCACTACAGCCTCTTAGAAACATGTACACTGCAGGATTCGAGCTGAGATCAGGCTTGTAGTTCCTTCTCGACTTGCAGCCTGATCTCCCTGTTGAACCTGGTGATGAAGTCCTCCACCCTCCGGTTGAGCTCCTCGTCGGAGAGCCTCGCGTAGAACTCGCTCTCCTCCTCCTCCTCGGCAGAGGCGGTCGGACGGCGCCGCCCCTCCGTCGCCGTCCGCCGGAGCTTCTCCTCCCTCACGACCACCACGCTCTTGTCCTGGACCACCGGATCATCATCGGGCACGGCGGCCACGAGCGCGTGTGAGTGGGACCTGCTCCGCCGCCTCCTCGCCGCCCTCTCCTCCCTCGCCAGGCTCCTGCTCTCCGTCAGCCTCGCTTTCACCATCACGCCGTCCTCCACCGGCGCCATCTCTCGAACTTCCGGCTTAACATCCTCATGGTCGCCTCTCACAACCAATGCGTGAGCATGGCTGTCCACGGAAACCTCCGAATCGACATGGACGACGACGTCCCTCGCATCTTGGCCATCGTTCACGATGACCACAGGTAGAAGCTCTTCGACAGGCACAGCCGTCGACGCGACGGGGGCCAGGAAGGGGCGGTCGTCGACGTAGGCGGAGGTGGAGGAGGAGGAGGAGCCAAAGAAGAGCATGCCGGAGTCGGCGGCGATGACGACGATGATGGAGTTGGACATGAGGAACCAGAAGGTGGTGTCCCGGATGAGCGTGGCCGGCGGCACGTGGAGGACGGAGACGTAGAGCACCGGCAGCGCCATCACCAGGATGGAGATGGACACCTTGGTCACCATCGTCTGCTGCTGCGGCATGCTGCTCTTCTCCGGAGGAGCTTGCATGTTCACCAGAGGCAGCAGCATGTGTTTGCAATGCAAGCCTTGCGCTGCTACTATGCCTATTCTTGCTTGCTCGTGTTTGAAATTTGAGCTTGGCTTGTGACTTGTGTGAATTTGTGGTGTGAATGAAATGCCCCTTTTATAGGAGAAAGATCTAGCTAGAGAGAGAGGGAGAGGGGGGTAAATTAATGCAAGCTAATTGTTGTTGTCTCTAAAATTTGTGTAGGTGTGTGTAGGCCTGTGGTTGTACGTGGGTGAGAATGATTGGTGTGTCTAGAGAGAGTGCATGCATGGAGGGGGAGTGTGAGCATCACCAGTACTAGTACCAGCTCCCCCCAATAATCATGTGTGGCTGGCTGGATGGAGATGGGGTAAAGAAAGGTATGGTGGTTTTGCATGCCTGATTAGAGAGGGCAAGCTAGATAGGTGATGGTGCTGCCCTTGGTTTTGATATTTTGGGGTGCAATTTGCAGAGGAGGGGCACCCTGTTTTGAATGGGCATTGTAGCACATGTTGGCCGGCAGGCTAGGACAACCAATGATATGCATGGAGAGGAAAATCATGCATGGCTGTTTGGTTTGGAAAAGCAGAGTTAAGAGCATGCTTCCTTATATCTACACCACCTACACCTACCTTGCTATATCAAGATAGGATAAAAACCATGGTGCTCATCCATATATACCACTATGGAGTAGTGGCTATGGAACCATGATTGTGAATTATGTATTTGTTTCTTTTACAACTTCACTTTATTAAATTAGCTTAAAAATTGTTCTTGACTTATCCTTGTTGTTTCTTATCAAAATGGCTTGCAGTCTCTTTTTGTATAACATAGTACTCCCTCTGTCCTAAAATACTATGCATTCTAGATTTAGTCAAAGTCAAACTTTATAGAGTTTGATAGAATACATAGAAAAAACTATAAACATCTATAGCACCAAATGTATATATTATGAAAATATATCTTATGAAGATTCTAATGATACTTATGTTGTATTATATGTGTACATAAATTTTTCAATATGTTTGGTCAAACTTTACAAAATTTGACTTTGACTAAACCCAGAATGCAGGGTATTTTAGGACAGGGGGAGTATACATGATTAAACTTTTTTTTTTGAAGTGTACTCTCTCTGCTCCCAAAAAAAATAAGGCGCACAGGCTTTTGAAAATTTAACTTTGACCAAGAACTAGTCCAACAATACATTTTTATATTATGCAAAATCGATACCGCTAGATTCATGTTTCAAAGAAATTTGAAATGGTAAAATTTATTTTAATAAATCAAACTATATATTTTTTTGTGTCACATAACTCACCCTTTATTGGTCAAAACTAAATCTCAAAAAAGTGTATACGCATTCTCTTCGGCAACAATCTAGTTAGCTCTTGTCTTCATTAGCATAATAGAATCTTAAAAAGTCACCACCCTACAAATGCAGTTAACCACTCAGGCTCAAAATCGTAAAAGAAACGCCAAAAGGCTCACCTTGCCTCGATTCAAATCAATGGTGGATGTTAAGCATAATGTGACTCCAAAAGTCAGAAATCATAATTCCAATCAGAATGAGATAGGTGGTTCAAAAAGGCCAACCCTCTTTTTGGACAATCTAACCCAGATTGTCACCTTTATGTTGTTACAAGGAACGGCTGAAAAGACTTAGCTTCACTTTGTCAAAATGATTGCAAGCCGAGCAAAAGGACAAAAAATAATCATTTCGGACTTAAATCAATTAATGCAAATCCATACTATGCATTTCATATCACATCAGTAATCAGATCACCCACTAAATTCTTTGTTTGCGTTATGTTAGTCATATGTGTATGCATGTCATGGAGCTTTTCCCATCAATAATTGGGCGGAAATATCAAAAAGTAATAATAGTGTGCTCCACGGCCACACGTGTCGCTCTTCCTAGCCTCTTAGGCCTTCTGTTGTCTACCAACCTCCACTGGTGCAGCTCTGGATCATCGCCGTCCATGCATGTAGTGGATTGGGACAATTTTTGTTGACTTGCCTGAATCATTTGTTTCATCTAATTAATACGTGTTCTTCCATCTATATATGGGGTGTTGTATATATATGGCAACAATACATGTTTAAATCAAATTTGTTCGTATCAAAATTTGAGCTTGAGATCCCCACCCACTCCCCCATACTATCTATTTTTTGTTTCCGCGAGGAAAAAGACTATATTTATTAGGCATTGGTTTGATTACAATCGATGGCGATCAAATTAACGCAAGATGGCGATCAAATTAACGCAAGATGGATACTGAAACTGCCATAACACGCAGCCGGTTCCTTTTCACCAATTACATGGGGGCATGGGATTTTGTGATTTGACACTATATATTCAATGAAGCTTTGTTACTAGGCAAGCGTCACATTCTTTTTTGACTGTGTTGCTTGGTATGCGATGATTCGCAGGCATAAGAGTGTGGTGGGACTTCTATGGAAGGTGTAGCGGGGGTGGGTCATCGGTGCTTTCGTCGATTTGGCGATGTTGGCTTTTGTTTCTCTTTCCTTCTCTAATTTTTTCTTTTGTACTTGATTGTGCTGTTTACCCCAACAGTGATATCGAAGTTATATCGTTTGATTGCTATATTAATATATTATGACGAAAGTTTGTTTCAAGGAGTGAAGCAAGCATGACGTTTAATTAAATTTCCATAACATGAATGTGCACCGCTGCTCAAAGCAAAGCTTGACGAGCATTCAAAATCAAAGATCTTTTATGGAAGTCCTCACAATCGCTGGTAAAGGAAATGCTTTGGTAATAAGTACTCACTCCATTTCATAATTCTTATCTTGATTCCAGTCCAAATTCAAACGAGCAGTAATTGAACAGAAGGCTTGGGCTTATGAACATTTTGCACATGAGCAATCAGTCAGTCTCGAACCGTACCTCATCCAAATTAGCAGTGCTCTGGCTCACTAACGTGTCTTCTCGGAATGCGTGTGTAACTTCAATTAGCAACCTCACTCCATTACGTGTATCTAGTTACGTGCTAATTATATTGTATATAGAGCTGACCCATTACGTGCCCGAGTACTGAATTTGGTACGTACATACGTGCTGGCTACAAGAGCAAGCTTTAATTTGATTGGTTCGTTTTGGTAATCATGGAGTCCAAGGTGGCGGCAAGTAGGTACAGATATTTAGGTCAAAAAGCCAAGCTTTGCAATCAGCGTGCACGAGATCTAACAGTGCGTGGCCTGTTTGCTTTGCCTTGTTTGGCATGCGTGTGCATATCGGTGAGACGATCGAGGCTATGGTTTCTGTGGAACCTTCCGGACTCTTCTTAGCACCACCTTTACACTACCCGGTTTAGTTCCGCTAGAAAGTTGATTAGAATATGTAGTCAATCTGGTGATACTGGTAATATATAGTCTCTGATAATAAAGGGGCGAAGATGCACGGGTGGAAACAGCTCTAAGCGTCCCGATTTGTAAGAGGCTTTAGTCCCGGTTGTCAGGACTAAAGCCTCCACACTTTAGTCCTGGTTCGGCCATGAACCGAGATAAAAATGGCTCCACGTGGCTGCTGCTTCGTACGAGGGAGGGGGGAGCATCCGTCCCGGATCGTGTTAGGACCCGGGACAAATCTCTCTCTCTGTCGCGACAGCATTTTGACCACTTTTTATGCCGTGGTAGAGAATTTATTTATATTGTTTTATTTTTTATTTTGTGTTTGCACTCGTCAATGAAGAAACCATTATATTACACAACATCGTCATGACTATAGAGATCCAAATGTCGAACATATTACATTCGATACACGGGTTTTATGCACATATATACATCCAAAATAAGCAATTTATATGGTTCCTATTGCCTATACACACAACTCCACATGGTATTCTCCTTTTGGGTTTATGATCTCTGCATCTAAGAATCCCGCCAATTCCTCCTGAATTGCTCGTTCGCGATCCTTTGGCAGAAGACCGTCCCATAGTCGTTCGATCTGATTTAAAGAAGGAGTCAACCTATATGAATGAAACTAAACACAATTTGATGGTAATAAAAAACTATGAAAATTGTTTATGTACGTTAGGTTGCTCTAAATTTCCGTCCTTCTCACAACACGTTTGACGGATGAACTCGCAAACATAGTATTCACATAAATTATTTCCTGGTCCCTGCGTCAGGCACTTTACGAGAACATAGTTCAATCAAAATAATAATCGAGCATGATAATGGTATCAAAACTATAATCAAAGAGATGCGCGGATCTAGCTAGTGGTACTTACATGTAGTGGTTTAAATATAAGCTCCTCTTTCCAAACATCCCTAGCCTTCTTAGTGAACCGTTTTCAAGCGCTGCCCGGCGAAGAAAACAAATAAAAGGAGTTATTAATTACTTAATATTATAAAATTCACGAACGTTGCCGATATAGTGCCGTAATAATTAGAATTACTGCTGGAGCATCATCTGCATGTCTGCCCACGTCTCAAGAGGTTTATGTTTCGAGTCCATGACTAGTACCCGCCCTTTTTCAGGTTGAATGATTAACAAAATATAGTAGAAGTTGCGCATGCATAACTCATCAATTATACACTTAACGTCGAGTAAGCGAAACAGAAAGTGTATACAAGATAATAACACTAACTCGAAGTTGTAAGGAAACAATATTTCCTTTTTGGTTTCTTGAAACCGTAACGCGTGTATAATATTATCCTCTGTATCCCGGGGTCTTATTTTGAGATCAGTTTTATGAAAAAAATATGGGTCAATGAATCCAATGTCATAGATTTGTCCTCGGCTGCATTCGAGAATCTTCATTCTACATAATATAGTATAATTATATACATGCAATAAACGAGGTGAGATAGCTAGGAACTTAATTACAGAATTAGTACTTACAAACAATAGGCACCGATTTATCCAAGGCATCTTGATTGAATAATTGAAATAGTTCAATAAATTCAATTATTACCGTGTCATCATCTTTCCCGTAATGCTTTTTTTAACCCTTAGCATTATCCAGTTAGCCCCTAACTTTGTGGCATTCATATACCAGTTATGCAATCTTTGCATTTTTGTTGGTAGATTCTTTACCTCCTCAGGTTTGACGAGAGGATTCCCGTACTGGTATGTGTATGCTACTTGAGTCTCGGGGAAGTACTGTAACTGGGATAAGTAGTGGGAAATACTAATACCTTGAGCAGCAGCCGCTTCTCCGTATAGTGCAACTACCTATGGATCATACTGCTCTTCGGCCGCATATTTGCTCGACCCCACATTGGTATGGGAAATCACCTTGAGAGGAGCACAAGATTGTTTTTTTGTTCTCCGAGCTGGGGAATAGATCTCCCGCTTGCACTAGTGCTCTTCGACAAATTCTGTGTCGCATGTGACTTGAGAATAGAGCGCTCATAGTCTGATGACACCTTTGGCTCGGGTTGGTGAAGGCCCTTTAGCATTTTGAACACTCGGACTTTATCTTCTTTGGTGCTGGGGAACTCTAGATCTTTCGGCCACCTCAGCTTAGCGAAAAAATTTATCGTTTCCGCCTCGACGATCGCCGTAGTCTCCTCTTGAGTACAGTCATAAGCTCTCTTGGGAGGAACCTTTGGTACTTTTGGAAGAGGCTCCTATTTACGTGTCGGCAATCGCTTACCAGTCCGTAGAGTAGCGGTGGTACGCTTACGCTTTTTTTCCTGAGGCACCGGTGATGGCTAGCACGACAGCGATGCCTGCCGTGGCAGCGATGGCTGCGCTGGAGACGGCTGTTGCGCTAGAGACGGGTGAGGCAACAGAGATGACTGTTGTGCTGCTGGTGATGGGTGAGGCGGTGGCGAGGATGCCCTTGGCATCTGATTTGGAAGCACGATATATTCCTTTGGCCATAGAATGGTGACGTTTGTTGCTTCTCCCAGTTCAGTCACATCCCCTTCACCTGCAAGGTAGTCAAGCTTCAACTGGTGAAAGTTGTGCATGACTTCATCCACCCCGATAACAACGTAGCTCTGTGGAACCGAACGACAATGGTAAGTTGGTTCAGGTCCAATTGGTAAGGCATAGCCGACCGCCACCTTTATTGTTATGTTCACAACTTTGACATGTAGCTCGCAATGTGTCGTCTGCGTGATATTATCCACTGGGTAGCCAACACGAGCCATCGTCGGTGCACCATCGTCATCGTCATCACCCGGGACCTCGGTGGAAGCCACACTGTTTTTCCGATTATTCGATAGGCCGGTAGCATTGAATGCGGGTTCTACCACCATGTGTTGCTGATATGGGCCACTAGTACCTTGCTGGCTAAGTGCGTCAATTTGATCTTGTTGCCGCTTTATTTTTTCTTCAATTTTACGCATCCGGTCTTCCTGAATATTTGCTTCAATTTCCGCCTTTTCCTTTCTCCTCTTATGGTATCAGGATATTTCTTCCTGTCTGCGGGAAACCCAGTGCTCCATGTTGGGAGCCTATTGTGCCTCGTGTTCGTACTTCGTGTTCCTTATTCCCAATGGCGAGTGTGAGCTCGTCATTCTCTCTGTCGGGAATGAACTCCCCCTTTTTAACAGCCTTTACTGCATTTCTTATGTCCTTGATGGGCAAGGGGTTTTCTTTATGTATTATGTTATATATACACTTCCCTTCTGAGTCCAATGTTCCCCCATGCCCGTAAAACCAATTATTTGCACGTTCGATCCAATCGTATGTCTCTGGGATGACCTCTTTAGAACGTAGTTCATCCTCAAGTTTCTTCCACTTAGAAATGCCAGCCCTGTAGTCATCTTCCCCATAGTATGGTGATACTTCTTGTCAGCAGCATTTAGCTTATTCGTTTCAGGCATTTTCTTAGCTTCCGCTGATGTCTTGTAATCCACAAACTCATCCCAGAATGGTTTTAACTTCTGATACTGAATCTTCTCAAAATCCGGAGTCTTATCTTTCACGACATAGTCAAGGTGCAATCTTTTCTTACAGTTGGTGAATTGTTGGGACATCTTCTTAAAATCCCACTCCTTGACCTTTTTTTGGGTGGCAGCGGCATGTTGCTTGGCCTCCTCAACTGGATTCTCCGCATTTGGATTCACCTCTACCGTCGGTAGGGTGAAATTAAGCATGAGCCTCTTCCACAGTAAATCTTTGGCCATGTCCGGGACATATAAAGACGTTCCCTCTTCCGTATTAGCAGGCTTATTCCAATTTCGAATGGTGATCGGGACGAAGTCCCTGACGATTACTCTGCATTGTGCCACAAATTTGTTTGCGACAAGAAGGGGAGCCCTCGGTTTGCCGTCGTCAGCGACTTCTTCGATCCTGTACATCTCATGGTCTTCCAACTTTTTGGTTGGGCCTTGTTTGCTCTTTGTAGTAGATTTGCTCGATCCGGAGGGCTAAAAGAAGAAAGATCGTTAATATATGTATATAGACAGCAGATGATTAATTAATTAATATTACATGCACCTCGCCGAAGTTTGTAATATTGAATGTTCCTACGTAGCGATCGTCTTCTCCATCATAGAAGGCATCTCCTTCTCCCTCGTGGAAGGCATCACCTTCTACCCCAACTAAGCCGACGCCTTCTCCCTCAAAGAAGTTGTCTCTTCCGGCAAAAAGAGGATCACCCTCACCGGAGTTATTCAAAAACGTCGATACATCCATATTTTTCTCCCCGTGGATCACACCATGGATCAAATCTTCCTTTTCTTCGTCTCTGCCATGTGGTTTCATATTAAAGTTGATTATAAATGCATGATTATATCTCTAATAGATAGATCTCATGTTGATATATTATTTGTATTTATGATTTAATATTAATTACTTATTGATTTTACAAGTTTTATTCAATTTCTACAATTTCTAAAAATATTAAAGGGTTTATTGCATAAATCATCTAAATACACTTAAATATTTACAATATTTACAACTTAAATCATATAAATATACTTAAATCATCTAACAACTAAATCATCTACATAAACCTAAAATAATCATCTAACAACTAAATCATTTAAATATACACCTAAATCATCTACATCATCTTAATATACACCTAAATCATCTAACAACTAAATCATCTACATACACCTAAAATCTAAATAATATATACATCTACATACATGCATACACACCTAAAATCTAAATATAATATATATGTACATGTACATACACCTAAAATCTAAATAATCATCTAATTAAAAAGGAATGGGCCTCTTGGGTGTGTACGTGTGCAAGGACGACCGGCGGCGGCGGTGGGCAGGGGACACTATGGTGGTCGGGCGGCGACGCGACTACGGGTGGGGAGGAGGGGGAGAGGCGGCGGGCAGCGCTGGACACGGCGGGAGGCGCTGGAGACGCATGCGGCAACGGTGCTGGACACAACCGGAGAAGAAGGAGACGACGGCCGGAGTGAGGCGAAGACGGACGAGGCGCACAACAGCGATGGACGGAGATAGAGGGCGGAGGCGGCGGCGCTGATGTCGACGGTGGGCGCGCAAGGACGGGGCAGCCTGCCGGCGTCGTGGGGATCAGGGAGGCGACGTCTCCGTGCTGTGTGCGCATCGGGTTGCAGAGAATGGAGATGGGGAAGGAGAGGAACAGACGCACGTCGTTTATAAAAGGGAAGGAGCATACATCTCGGTTGGAGACGGGACGTATGACCCTTTAGTCCCAGTTGGTGCAACCAACCGGGACTAATGGAAAATTTTGGGCTGAGCCCAAGCGACGCGCGCAGGTGGCTCCAGCCGGGACTAAAGGTCCTATTTTCAAAGTTTTTACAGATTATCTCTCTATTCCCGCCTTATTTTTTGGAATATTTAGGTGTTTAAATTTGTAATGGTTTTAAATAATAATTAATTTGGAATATTAAACAACTTTAAACATAAAAAGTGTTTGAATTTGAATAACTAATTCAAAACCATTTTCTGTTTTTAAAAATAATTAATGTAATTATTTAAACTATTAACCATTTTAAATTAAAATGACTTAACAAATATTTTTTGCATATTAATTTGGAATATTAAAAAACTTTAAACATAAAAAGTGTTTGAATTTGAATAACTAATTCAAAACCATTTTCAATTTTTAAAAATAATTAATGTAACCATTTAAACTATTAACCATTTTAAATTAAAATGACTTAACTAATATTTTTTGCATATTAATTTGGAATATTAAAAACTTTCAACATACAAAGTGTTTGAATTTGAATAACTAATTCAAAACCATTTTATATTTTTAAAAATAATTAATGTAACAATTTTAAATTAAAAATGACTTAACGAATGTTTTTTGCATATTAATTTGGAATATTAAAAAACTTTAAACATAAAAAGTGTTTGAATTTGAATAACTAATTCAAAACCATTTTATGTTTTTAAAAATAATTAATGTAACTATTTAAATTATTAACCATTTTGAATTTCTTATGCCCATTTTGAATTTTCCCGTTTCGAACTAAGGTCGTACCGGCGTGCATGAAGATAGGGGACGAGCCTCGTTAGAACTTGCATTGGATCTTTGAAGAAACAACATATTGTGAGTCTAAAAATGATTTTTTTTCAAAAAATCACGGGCGTTAGATCATGTACCTGTAGTACAAGCCGGACCCACTTCCTATCGATTCGGAAGACATTTGTCTTTTTCACGCGGGAAGGAAGGAAAGGTTTGAGATCTCTCGGTTGGAAGATTGTCCATGTAAGGTGGTCTAGTATTTTATAAAAATGGGACGGTAGCATTCTGAAATAGCATTTTTGTGGTTGCTTCACAAAATGACCCTTTTTGCGCTCGGAAAATGGAAAATGGCATTTTCGTGCGACGAAAAGGAAAACTTTCCTGCAACATTGTTCTCCATCCCAATGTCCACATGCATGCATAATATGGGCACAGTATCACAAACTATGCCACGATTCAGCATATAACATCGATCATTTGGACCGAAAGCCATGAAACCTCGAACATGATAGGTCATTTTGTGAAGGTTTTTAAAAGACATAATCAATATACCAAGTTTGGTATTTTTCCTTGCAACTATGTCAGATAATATGGCACCACGCGAAGGATTTACATTGTCCAGCCACAAAACAAGACTAACACTCAAGACATTTATTAATATTAAAAACTGAGACTACGGAATCGGGACTGAAGGCTCCATTTAGTCCCGGTCCAGCCACAAACTGAGAATAACATTCAAGACATTTATTAATATTAAAAAACTGAGACTACGGAATTGATACGTCCAATTTGTATCACTATTCTATATAATAATTTTCTTCTATTCATTGATATATTTCATATTAAGAGGTGATACTTATGTTATTTCATCTATTTTTGCATGTTGGATGATTCTTGGAGGATAAACTGCCAGGGTCAGGATTTTGATGGAAAAGCGATGTTTTGATGCAATTTCGCGAAGAACAGAAAAATACCAGAAAATACACGAATTTTTTTATTTTTCCGAAAGACAAAGGATGCCAGAAGGGGAGGCGGAGTTGGGCCACAGGAGGCCCACCCCCCTAGGCACGGGCCACCCTAGGCCGCGCCACCAGGGGGTGTGGCCACCCTAGCCCACCTCCTGCTCTGCCCCTTCTCCTATATCTTCCTCCCGAAACCCTAAAGTTGGGGGAGCGACCACAAAAAGATTCCGCCGCCTCTATAGGACGGAAACTACATAGAGAGAAAGAGCTCTCCGGCAGACAGATTTCTGCTGGGGAAATTCCTTCCCGGAGAGGGGAGATCGTCGCCATCAACACCGTCATCAAGCTAGACTTCATCGGGATCATCATCATAATCCACACCACCATCACCATCATCACCATGCCATCCCGCTGTAACAATTGTGTTGAATCTTGCATAGTTCTTAGGGGAAACTTTCTGGGTGTTGATTACTTTTGTAGTTGATGCTTGTGAGTGGAACCATTGAATTATTGTTTATGTTCAGATTGTTATTCATCATCATATCATCTCTGAGCTTGATCCATATGATGTCTCATGAGTAGTTCGTTTAGTTCTTGAGTACTGATACGTCGGAAACGTATCTATAATTTTTGATGTTCCATGCTTGTTTAGTATCTACTTTGCTTTGCTTTGTCTACACTTTGAGGTGTTTTTATATCTTTTCTGGAACTAACCTATTAACAAGTTGCCACAGTGCCTGTTGCCTATTTTCTTCTGTTTTTGGTTCCAGAAAGGTAGAAAATCAATATTCTCAGGATTGGACCGGACAAAAGCCAAAGTCAATATTTTACCGTGAGGGACACGAATCCATAAGACGAGACGAAGAGGCACCAGTGGGCGGCCAGACCCCCCTGGGTGCGGCCAAGCCTAGCCCGCGCCTGGGGAGGCTGTAGGCCCCCTGGTCGCCTCCCGACCTCGCCTCTTCGCCTAT
Source organism: Avena longiglumis (assembly GCA_030063025.1). Lineage (NCBI taxonomy): Eukaryota > Viridiplantae > Streptophyta > Magnoliopsida > Poales > Poaceae > Avena > Avena longiglumis. The sequence goes on along the minus strand of CP125975.1, from coordinate 417,760,850 downwards.
AAGAATCCCCCGGGGAGAAAACCCTAAAGAATCCATCATACTTCCAGAAAAAGTTCCGCTACGCTGCCACCACCGAAGGGGAGATTCGGGGGACAGAAAGTCTCTGTTCTGGCACCCTGCCGAGACGCGGAAGTGCCCCAGAGCCATCTCCATCGATCTCCACCACCATCTCCATCACCTTTGCTGATTCCCATGATGAGGAGGGAGTAGTTCTCCTTCGAGGCTAAGGGCTCTACCAGTAGCTATGTGTTCATCTCTCTCTCTCTCTATGCATGATCTTGTGGTCATGAGCTTTGTAATCAAGTAGATCTACCTTGCTACTCAAGTGCTTCAATAGATCTCTGCTCTCCCCATGTGTGTTGTGATGACCCAGCATACCACTGCATGTTGTAGTATACTATAGTCGTGGACATAGCACTCACGGAGTACCATTCCGCAAATATTACATTCTCAGAGTGGTACAATAGAAACAAAGCGGGTCCACAACATACATTGTTATTATTACAATCAGAATTTACATGACGACTTTGAGATCCTCCTAGGTCCATAGAGGTATCCCGATGACTTAGGGCTAAACTATAATAACTCAGAGAACAGAATTAAGAAGAAACTAAGGTTTATACGAGATTTAATATAGATAGAGGATAGAGATCTATGCTACTGGACTAGATCACTATATATGCTACATCTACACTTTAGATACTCGGTCTCCATTCCATAGATGTTTTCGTAATTGTTCCCTTCGACGCTTCCGGATAATTCTGGTTCTTCGTAGCGGAATTATTCTTGGTCTTCATTTAGATATAGTATTTCTTCTTCCTGTCTGTTAATGTCTTCAGAATCTAGCAAGGGTTAAGAAGATACGTTGAGTACAAGCATACTCAGAAAGTTCACTAAAAAGGAGTGTTTGATGCACTATATCTATAGCCACAGGACATAGGTCGTAGGCAATGCAAGTTTTTGTAAACATTTCTTCAAAGGTTGCTTTTATTCTGAAAAGCTATGTCCGCAGCCTTCACGGGTTTACCAGAACTTTCATGGAGTTCCTTTCCCACTGCGCTCGCAGCTCCTTCCTGGAACATGGAGTAACAAGTTACATTTCTTACACTCTGCAGAGGTGCGTTACTTTACCCATGAGAGATCTTAGCTTTGTTGCACATCCGGGCGCGCATTCCCGTTCACACTTCCTTGGTATGAGGCCCAGACTAAGATCCAAGCCAATCACTGTCCTTCTCCGCGACCCCGCATACACCACAATTGTTGTATGCCCAAACTCAAGGTAGACTTTTCCCCGTATAAAATGGCTATACCTTAGTTGGATACACACAACAACCATGAACACTACATATCTGTCTTTTGTAAGCCCAGATCCACGGTAGACTTTTCCCCGTATAAAACGGCTATACCCACGATCTGCAACTTACAAATGGCCAGAACAGTGTCCAATGCATGCGAAAGGGAGCCGATCCAGCTGACTTCTTCGTCCCATTCCAAATCTCATGGTTAATGCGTAATATACGGCGCAAGAATCACTGGCGACATTGGTTGTTAAGTCCTAGATAATATGTTCCTTTACCACCGAAACTTTCATAGTAGATTATTACCTCATGGTAAATAACCTATAATCATATTATTATGAAAATAGTGTTTTCTGATTTTTTTTTAAATGAAGGTGTTAACAACACTGGATTTGTAAAATACTTTATAGAAAATAATCAAAGGACATGAGCAAGTGTGAACTTGCCTTGATATAGCGAAGTATTGTAGTTGAATGTCTCGACTTGACCCTGGACCTCGGGTTCTACAAAAGTACCATCATTTCCTGGAAAGGACAATGTTTAAAGAAGCAATATGTTTTTATGCATAAGTAATGCTATGCATTTTGTAAAACGTTAAATAATTCCCCAACATTACATGTGAGTTGGATTTAGATGATTTGTTTATGATGTGAGTTATCTTTAAGTTTATTTCATAAAGGAGTGTAGTTATAAGGGTTTTTGGATAACATATAAGATATGAAAGTAAGGTACAATTGTAATACAATTCTAAGATTGGGTGATACCATGTAATCATTACAAAGTTTATGTTTTAATTTTTTTATGGTTTAAAAGAAATGGTATAGTGTTTCTTTTGAAAGTGGCAAAAAGAATAACATTTGAAGAAAATATTATTTATGTTAAGTTAATCAACTATGAAGATTAATAAGATTAAATTTATGGTTGAGAATAAGGTTTGAATGATTTTGAGTCATTATATATCTAGCTTATGATATGTCAGACCAAAGTTAACTATAAAGATATAATTAGACTTGGGATATAATATTTATGGCATTAACAATAATTAGGGTTTTACTTAAGCATGATGAAACTTAGTCTTAAAGACTTAAAGATAGTATCCTAAATTATAATTATATGTTAGACTATTTTAGAGTTAAAAGATTGTGTTTTGAACATGATTATTTCTTACTTAGGAAATAATGTTAAATAATTAATAAAACAACTATACCATTTTAATAATTGAAGATATATGATCTAAGAATTTTAAAATGTTTTAGGAATAATATATTTAGTATTATCTTAGTAAGTATTCTTACTTAAAATCTTAAAATTGAATTTTATTTTATTTAGGTATTATCTTGATTTTTTTATAAAATTTCTCAATTATTGAATGTCTTTAAATATTTTTTTTAAGTTTTATTTGTAAAATTTTAAGATAGTGTTTTTATTAGATAAGAGATTTAATTTTATGCATGAAAGTGATTTTTATTTATTTTTAGGAATTATTATTCATTTATTAAATTTAATTTAGTTATTTAAGGGTGTTAATGTTTATCTGCATTTTATTAAATTTAAATAAATATGATTATATTTTTCTTAGGTGGAGATTATTTTTATAAGAATTTAGATGTATTAAATTTATTTTTAGTATTTTTCCTACATTTTTATAGATATAAAATAGTGTTCAGGGGTGTTTTGGTCATTACTTTATTCTAGCTTTTTCTTATGCCTTTTTTTATTTTTGTATATTTGGTTGGTAACAAGAAAGGCCCGGCTGGCCCAGCCCAGGCCTGGCTCGGGGTCAACACGACCCCGGCCCCTTCATCCTTCTCGCTCACATCTCGCTCCTAGGACAAACCCGAGCCTCCCCTCTGTGGCGCCCACTGCCGCCGCTCGCCAAATCCCGGCAAACACCGGTTGTTGCGGCCACCGCCGCCAGCCACCCTAGCTCCGTCCATCTCAGACCTACTCATCTCTCCAATTCGATTTGTGAATGACGCCCTATTGATCTCGCCCCCTTCAATTATCTGGTTCTAGGGTTCTTACTTCCCAAGGCTCTAAAGGTTGATGTCAACCTCGTTGGTTTGTGGTGGTGCCCTGGTGATGCGGAGAGGGCCTGGTGGTGGTGTGTTCGTGGTCGTTGGCCACAGCCGCTTGTGGTGAAGAGCTGGTGTTTTGTCGGTGTGGTGATGTCCAGCACCTTCGTGCTTCTCCTCGGCTGTCTTGATTGCGGCGTAGGCGCGGGTTGCAGCGCCTTTAGGTGCTCCTCGTGCCACCGCCCTGGCTCTCATCACCTCTATGTCACCACCGTCTACTTCCTCTTCTTGCTGTGCGAGGCCAATCGGGTAAGCTTTTCTCTATCCCACTCTCTCTCAATATGAACCCTAATTTGGATTCCTCACTTTGGTTCATGATACACTAAAGTCGCTTTGCTACATAGCTTGCCCACTGAATTTGGCTTGTAAATTTATCTATTTGTATTGGATAGTGGACGGTGCTGGTTTGTGACTGCAGGATAATGAATTTATTCTTATATGAGGTTTGGCTGGTTGTTGAAATGATCCAATATTAATTGGTTTTGATCTAGTTGGCTTGTGGAATTGTTTGGTATTGGCTTCATGCTAGCTAACCTGTGTTGTTGCACTACTGGTGTGGCTTACACAATCATAAGTTATGTACTGCTGGAATTGGTGCTATAACTTGTTGTGGAATTATCTAGGAATAGCAGTGATATTACTCCTATCCACCTTGTTAATGATTTGATCCAATGGATCATATGGTTTTGGGTTGCATGCTTATCTCACCTACTGCAATCTGCTGTGAGCATCCATTAGAAACTTGTGGGACTCATACTGGGCTTGGTCTGGTACTGCCTTGCAGGACCAATTTGGGTTTCTGAAACTTTATAATTGTTAAAGATGGTTGTGGAGTTATATGTGCTTGATTCTTAGGGACAATGCCTGATGATACACTAGAATGATGGTTGTAACTTTGATACTAATTTGGAGCCTGGGAAAAGGACCTGACTTCATGCCTTATTGACAGTAAAAGAATGTACATATTTGATTCCTAGATTCTTCTACTAGGAAAATGATATGTGTTGATTGGATTGCCATTGTTGCTTAAAAAGTTAGCTTCTGTAATATGACTATGCTGTTGTGAAATCTCTTTGAGAGTGAAGACATCAACAGATCATTTTTATGATTTGCTATACTTTTGTTTATAGAATGTTGGTCCATGTCCTTGCCAATGATGCCAAGTCTGAGGCTTTACTTGTGTTGCACATGATCATATATAATTGTTGCCTTGCAACAAATTTGGCTAGTCTCTCTGTACAAATTTTTGTGGCTATTGTAGCTAGGCTATGTTGCTGTGGTACCTCCCTAGAGGATGCACAACAATATAGATCCTTCTACATGATTTCTATAAAGCTTGGTTAGCAAAAATAAAATAATGGGCAATTGCCAAGGATGCAAAAGGCTGAGGCTGGTTTGGTGGATTAATTATGGAGTTGTATGGATAGATTCTCTTTAGCTCTAGGATGATCTGGCATAGCAATTCTATGCCAACTGAGAGCTCCTCTCCCTATATGATTAGCTCTCTTGAGTTGATAAGGACTGGTATTTCCAGATCTGTGTGTGAGATACAAGAATAGTTACTACATGATCCAGTAGTTGGTTCTGATGATTATTACCTGATGTTGGTTAGTGACTTATGGACTGTTGTAAATCTTCTACTTGCTCTTGATTAGCTGCTGGAGATCTTGATCTTCTTGAGTTACTATAACTTCCCTGCTACCAACAACCTGCTTCTCATCAAGCTGCTGCTAATCTTGATCTCCTCCTTGTCCTAGCTCCTGGATGGCTCCACTGAGCAACCAGAGTTAGGGATGTGGTGGTGATATGGGTGAGTCTTGTGGTGTAGATGTGATGCACCAAATTGATCTGGGAATGAATCAGTGTTTGTGTTCCTGATTTAATGGAAGCAGTGTGCTTGACACTCTTGTACTACTGAGATAGAGGAGTGTGGTTTTGGCTGGACTATTGGGGTAAGTGAGAAAGAATCTTGGAATTCCCTCACTGTTACCTTTATACTGCTGTACTGGTTGCTGTGGTGGTGACAACACATGCTATGCATGTATTGTGTAAGTTGTTTGTGTGCTTGCCTCCTGTGTGTGGATCAGATCAAGTAGATATTGGATATTTGCTGATGGTTTTACCTTTACTACTTACTGTTTTGGTAAAACTTTCCCCACTTTTGTCAACTGCCAATGAGGTTGTTATGAGGCAAAACATTCTGATAAGAACATATATTATTTTGGTGAAACTTGCCCCTATTTAAATATGCTCAATGATGTGAATAGCAATGCATTTCATTGCCATACTGAGAGCAAAACTAATCAACACTAACTCTGTTTCTTTTTATATTCTATTTGTTTTACTTTATGCTTTTACAGGAACAAGATCAGAAATTGAGAAGATGTGAAATGAATATTATTTTTAGGAATTTCTTATTATTTCATTTATAATTTGTAATATTCATAATTGTTGTAACATATTCCTTGGAATATATTTACTTATACCTATTAGTTCTTATTGTAATACTCTCATCTGTTTGAGTAAACATAAGGATATTGTAATATTTTTTATTAATGTAATAAAGCATTCCTTTATTATAAAGGAACATTTACATATATTATTGTAATAAAGAATTATTTTATTTATTTCATTCTTGTAATTTATTTTCCTTTTATTCACTTAATTATTTTATTATAATCTTTTCTTTATTCTTTTATTTTGAAGGAACATTGTAATGTTGGATTTTAAGGATCTTTATACTTTTATTTATAATACTTGCATTTGTATTATTGTGAATAATTTGTTATAAGTCAAATTTCTCCCCTCATAACTTTAGAAAACAATTGAGGTCATATCAAAATTCATCTCACTCCCCTTCTCATAACACTAAACCTAATTCATCGGAGTGAGAATTATGATCACTCTAGTCTTTTTATTTGGCGAAAAATTTACCTGGATTTTCAGATGCATGCATGCAGATGCACAAAATCCTAAATCTACCCTTCGTTTAGTCCTAAATGATGGGATGTTACATGCGGAAAAGTGACAGTGTGCATGCCATGGTGGCACTCAGGCTTGAGTCTACATAAATACTCTTTGTGCTTTAATAGATCTATGCTTTTCCCCACGTGTGTGAAAGTGACATCGGGCATACCGTGTGTGGCACTTTGGCTAGATTGAATATTTGTTATGAGTTATATTTGGAGTTGGATGTCTCTATGAAATTGTGGTGTTTGTTGGAACTATCTAGCGCTCAAGGTGATAGTGTGGGGTTATCTAGATTAGGGAAGGCGAACTTTGAGGTGTGCTGTTGTAGCCCTACCGTGGATTAAAGTGTCCAACCAGAGAGTAGTTAAGAGTAGTATCATGAAGAGATGATATTTATATGAGAGAGTGTTCACTCATGAAAGTATGATCCCTAGGCCATGTTTCTAAGCATTGAAACACCATTTGCTACTAGATATGTTTCATGTTTGCTTGCTTCCATCCTTTTGCCTTTAGTCTTTACCTCATTGTCAAGCTATTTTCTGGCACTCACACACGTTACCCCACGTCAACAACAAGTCAGAAGCTATTTTCTGGCATCATTACCACTTGTATTTTACTATCTCTTTGCTGAACTAGTGCACCTATACACCTGACAAGTGTATTGGGTGTGTTGGGGACACAAGAGACTTCTTGTATCTTGATTGTAGGTTTGCTTGAGAGGGATACCTTTGACCACTTCCTCCCTGAGTTCGATAAACCTTGGGTAATCCACTTAAGGGAAACTTGCTGTTGTTCTACAAACCTCTGCACTTGGAGGCCCAACAACTGTCTAATAGAAGTGCGTAGACATCAAGCTCTTTTCTGGCGCCGTTGCCGGGGAGGTAAGGTAAAATGTACTCACATCCTCCGGTGTGATTGCTCGAAGTTATTTCCTTTAGATTCTGCAATTTTGTCTTTTTGTTTCTTGTTTTCACTAGTTAGGCTTAATGGAAAACAACAACAAAATTAGAGAGCTTTATAATATTTATCTTGAGTTAGAACTTGAGTGGTTTGAAAAGAAAATTTAAAAACCTATGGAACTTTCTTTGCATGCTAATAGCAATGTTATTAGTGTGAATTGTTTTGAACACCATTGTTACTAATGGTATGAAAACGTCTAAGCTTGGGGAAGCTAGTTTTTATGAAAAAAATCTTTTTAGTTCCCCAGCTTTAGGGAAGAAAATTTGCTCTTATGATACTTTATCTCCCATATGTGGTAATTCTAATGATACTTGTGATATTTTAAATCCACATACTGAAAGTGTCCCTTTTAAAATACCTATTGAAATTGTTGAAAGTGTTATGAATAACTGCTATTTTGGAGATGGAACTGTCCATCCTAGTGATAATTTACTCTTTATACATGAATTATGCGAGTTGTTCAAGTGTGCAGGTATTTCAATGGACCAAGTTAAGAGGAAGCTATTCCCTTTCTCACTTAGGGACAAATCAAGGGAGTGGTATGAGCTACTAGATGATCCTCATCATTTGGAGTGGAAGGAACATGAATCTCTCTTTTACTCTAAATTTTATCCTCCTCATGAAATTCATAAAGATAGGAATCATATTTATAATTTTCATCCTCATGAGGGAGAAAGTATTGCCCAAGCTTGGGAGAGATTTAAGTCACTAATGCTCAAATGTCCCATTCATGAGCTCCCTAGTAATATTGTTATTAATAATTTATATGCAAGGCTTTCAGGACATTACAAGGACTATCTAGATACCTGTTCAGAGGGATCCTTCACAAGTAAGAAGGTCAAAGCTAAGTGGGATATTCTTGAAACAATTCAAAGCAATACCGAAGATTGGGATAACGACAAAGGTAAAGAACCAGGTATAAACTATGAGTATGATTGCATTAAGTCTTTTGCTGAAACTGCTGATTTTCAAGAGCTTAGTGCTAAATATGGTCTTGATACTCAAATTTTTGTTAGATACTATAGAACCTTTGCTTCCCATATTAATGCTCCTAAAGAAAAAGGGACATGTATCATGAACCTTTTAAAGACAATTGCATGGAAAATGAAAATTTTATTAATGATTGCAATAAACATGCTCAAACTTCTGAAAGTACTATTTCTTATAAGCATGTTAATTTTTGTGGTATGCATAGACTTTGTGAGAAGAATCAAATAGAAGAAGAATATTGTATCACCCACTGGAATGAAAAAACCAGAACGTGGTATAAGACTCTAAATGATCTTGGTAAAAAAATTGTGCCCTCTACCCTTTTATTTGTGAACTCTGCTATGAAGTGGGTCATTTCAATTTTCAATGCTCATGCCATATGAGTATTGCAAGCTTGTATTGTGATAACGCGATCACTGATAATCAACATGATGAACTTACATTGTTTTTGGGATGTGAAGAGTTATCAAGAAAAACTTCTTTGGTAGACATGAGTGCTTTTGGTATGAATTGCGTCCTGCATGGGTGTCATCTTTATTGTGTTGATAATTTCCACGCGAATACTTACATACAAAATCTTATAAAAGATGATATTTTACCAAAATATGATAGGACTAATATGAGTTTTGTTCTTATTAATGAAAAGGAGGAATCCTCCAAAGTTTCTTCTATTGTCTCTAACAATAAGCCAGGGTATGTGGAGAAGCTTCCTTTCAAGCCTCTCCCTCCTAAAGAAGATAAGAAGAAGAACAAGAAGAAGAAGAAGACGAAGAGGAGTAAAAGGAGAGAGGAAACAATATCTTCCTCTAAGCATGTTGCTCCTATCATAGTTTTTGCTCATGAATCTAAACTAGATGATGTTCCTATGCCTATTACCTATAGTAGTGATCATGATTGGGAAAAGCACATCACTTTTGATATTGAAAATCTCTTTGGTACCAATTCTGAAAATGATGATATTAATAGTTGTGCTATTAGTGCTATCCATGTTCCTTCCAATGATGATATGTTTACAAATGAACACACTTGGGAAGATAGCTATTATATTGCTTATGGTGATACCAAACCTCCAATGTATGATGATTACAATGATAAATATGATATTTTCAGTCCACCTAATATTGAGTAGGAAATTAATTGTGATTACAATATGCCTCCTATATTTGATGATTATGGTGATGAGAATAATAATTATAGCTATCTTGTTGACTTTGCTCCCACTACAATTAATAAGAATGATTATGCTTATGTGGAGAGTAATAATCATTTTATGCATGTGGCTCATGATAAGAATGTTTTATGTGATAGTTATATTGTTAATTTTGTTCATGTTGCTATTGAAAGTTATTATGAGAGATGGAAACATGGTTTTATGCATCTTAATAATATTAAGTTTCCCCTCTTTATGTTGAAAGTCTTGAAGTTGCACTTATTTTGCGTTCCTATGCTTGTTGCTTTGTGCTTTCATGACTTGTTTCTTTACAAGATTTCTATGCATAGGAAGTGGGTTAGACTTAAATGTGTTTTGAATTTTCTTCTTGATGCTCTCTTTTACTTCAATTCATATTTCTTATGTGAGCATCTTCTCAAACTATTGTGCCTAACTTAAAGGCGTTAAAGAAAAGTACTTGTTGGGAGATAACTCAAGAGTTTCCTTGAGTCTTGGAAGTTATTACTTCAGTAATGACCTCTCCTTATCCTTTTTGTTTGCTTTTTGTGCCAAGAATGAACTATAATTAGAGGGAAGTAAGATTTGGGGAGTTGCTGTCCTGAAACAGATTTCTGTCCTCCACCATAAAAATTAGTGAGGAGTCTTTGTAAGTCGTATTGAGCTAAAAATTTACAAATAAATCCCCCAGTATGTTATCTAACTTTTGTTAGTTCAACACTTTTGATTTTAGAAACATAAGGTCTTCAAAAAAATCATTTTCTACCTGCTGGTCTGTTTTGACATATTTCTGCCATTATTTGCATTTGCTTCTTATTGATTCCTTTCTAGGTTATTTTTGGGAAATTGAGTTTTATGAAGGAGTTGCTACGGTAGCTTGTGTTTTTAGTGAATTTTTTCTGTTCTAAAGCTAAACCTAAGGTTCTATTATCTTTTGAATACACTAATGTTGCTAATGAAGATTGTGTGAAGTTTTGTATGAAGGAAAATTTTCAGGTGTAGAGAGGGAATGATGTAATGAGATGAAGAATGGACAAAAGCTCAAGCTTGGGGATGCCACCCCGGTGTCACCACAAGAAATATCCAAGAGGTACAAGTGTCAAAGCTTGGGGATGTCCAAGGCATCCCCTTCTTCATCAATAAAAAGCTCAGGTCTGTCTAGACACTTCGTTTTTATGGTTTCATGCAAAGTTGTGTTGTTCTTGGAGCGTCTTAGTTTTCGTTTGCTTTTCTTAGTTTGCTTGAACAAATTTGGTTGGATCACAACACACTTCTTTTGGAGAGACACACACTTTGTTTTCATTGCCTAGAACACTCTAGTTTTCATTCTTATTGTCTTGTGAGTGTTCTCTTTTGCTAAGCAACGTGTTATCCTTAGTTTTCTTGTGATTTCAGCTTAGAACTTTTTAGTTCTTCTTTGTGGATTTGTGGGACATGCTCACTGATCTTTATTGATTATTACCTTTGTGAGTTGTTTCAAATAAGTCAATTGGTGTTGGAAAAGAGTAGAAAGTTCCTGCTTGAATAGTACAAAAGGGAGATTGTTTTGACTATGGCTTAGACTCTATCATGTCATGTAGGTATTGTTTGACCTTATGCTTAGTGATTATTGTTGTAGCATGACTTGCTCCAAATCATTGAGAGTGCTTAGTGTGCCTTGAAACAATCATGCGTTGTTTTAGCATGCAAAAGCATAGTATTGTGGTATTATCCTTTGATGCTTTGTTTGGGTTGACTTGGCACATGATCACACCATGTTATGACTATGAACCAGCCACCTTAGACTCTATGATCATTTAGTTTTTGACTTGTGATACCACTTTATGCTTTTATTAGTAATGTTTTGTCGCTCTGCATGATTATGGCCACTATCGCTCTCTTAGTTGGTTGCTCCCAGTCTTTTGCTAGCCTCCACTTGTATGAGTAAGCTCTACTCATGCTTCCAACTCCCAAGAAACCAAGTTATTCCAAAGTGTCCACTATAAACTCCTATGTACGGTGTGTTACACCATTCCAAGTATATTCTTGTTTTCAGCTATCTTCCAATTAAAAACTATTCTGTTATGTGAAAACTTAGTGATTAAACCCCTCACAAACTTGATGGAACACTTTATACTCTTTGCCCCTAATAAACTTGAACCATTGTGTCGTGTATGTTGTATATGCTTGCACTTATACGTTGGAATTAGCAGAACCATGTTGTCATGGGGAACGTTTTCAACCTTGCACTTGTACTTTGTACTCAGTTGATATCATGCTCTTTTGTCTATGGATGTCACCGGTGTGAAATAAAGAGGGAACTTGTAAGTCCATGGTGTATGTATTTTGTGTTAGAGAAACGCCTGGGCCGCTAGCCTAAGCCATGCCTAATCATGGTGGAAACTTGCACCATCACCATAGTGAGCTATCTATGAAGCATCCTCAATAAAAAGCTATGCATATAGTAAATAAAAAGATTGCTGAGATGCTCATTGTCTGCTTGCCTTGTCATTTTGGTTATGGGAAAGCTCCTGTACCATGTGCAAGGGGTACCCCATTGACGGTTCTATATGATATGCAAGTACTTACAATGACAAGAACTTATAGGTGACTGAAGTTGAGTAGCATGAGGTGTGGCCCTCGTATTCAAGGGACTTGAGATTGCCAACTTATACTTTTTCAAGCATATACTACATAGTTTGTTCACTTTAACCTTAATCACTTCAAGATGCTTATGATAGGGGCAATGAGAGCTGAAAGCTAACAAGTACCATAATTTTTGGAAGCTCTTTTTGAAACTTGAAATCCCTGCTTCCCTTATGAAGGGCCTTTCTTCCACTATTATTTGAGTCTCCACCTTCTACCTTTAGGCACCATTAAGAGAGCATAGTTTCCATTCTTAGTTCTATGTGCAATGTCCCAAAGATTATTGATTGATGCATATTGTGCTATTACTTGTTCTTGTGCTACTTATTTCTAGTCACCCTTGTGAACTTTGAAGGTGTCCTATGCATCTATATTGCTACTCCATGAGGGACAAGCTGGTTGCCACTATGCTATGTTTTCTGTATGTGAAACAATCAAACGTTTTTCAATGCATGCTATTCATGATCTTTGTTTGTATCCTTTCATGTTGCATGCATATTTACTTTGTCCTATTGTTAGAACTCCATATTTCATGCACATGTTTAGAGTTCTTTGATCCCAGCTTTCAATGCTTGCAAATGGTTTGACCTTTATTTTGATGGTGCATGTCACCTCAAAAATTCTTCTTCTTATCACTTACCTACTCGAGGACGAGCAAGAGTTAAGCTTGGGGATGCTTGATACGTCGGAAATGTATCTATAATTTTTGATGTTGCATGCTTGTTTAGTATCTACTTTGCTTTGCTTTGTCTACACTTTGAGGTGTTTTTATATATTTTCTCGAACTAACTATTAACATGTTGCCATAGTGCATGTTTCTTGTTTTCTTTTGTTTTTGGTTCCAGAAAGGCAGAAAATCAATATTCTCAGAATTGGACGGGACAAAAGCCAAAGTCAATATTTTACTGTGAGGGACACAAATCAAGAAGACGAGACGGAGAGGCACCAGAGAGCGGCCAGACCCCTTGGGCGCGGTCAAGCCTGGCCCGCGCCTGGGGAGGGTGTGGGCCCCCTGGTCGCCTCCTGGCCTGGCCTCTTCGCCTATAAGAAGCCCCCGGGGAGAAAACCCTAAAGAATCCATCACACTTCCAGAAAAAGTTCCGCTGCGCCACCGCCATCGAAGGGGAGATTCGGGGGACAAAAATTCTCTGTTCCGGCACCCTGCCGGGACGGGGAAGTGCCCCCGGAGCCATCTCCATCGATCTCCACCACCATCTCCATCACCGTTGCCGATTCCCATGATGAGGAGGGAGTAGTTATCCTTCGAGGCTAAGGGATCTATCGGTAGCTATGTGTTCATCTCTCTCTCTATGCATGATCTTGTGGTCATGAGCTTTGTAATAAAGTAGTTCTACCTTGCTACTCAAGTGCTTCAATAGATCTCTGCTCTCCCCATGTGTGTGAAAGTGACAGCGTGCACGCCATGGTGGCACTTAGGCTTGAGTCTACATAAATACTCTTTGTGCTTTAATAGATCTATGATTTTCCCCACGTGTGTGAAAGTGACAGCGGGCATACCGTGTGTGGCACTTTGGCTAGATTGAATATTTGTTATGAGTTATATTTGGAGTTGGATGTATCTATGAAATTGTGGTGTTTGTTGGAACTATCTAGTGCTCAAGGTGACAGTGTGGGGTTATCTAGATTGGGGAAGGCGGACTTTGAGGTGTGCTGTTATGGCCCTACCGTGGATTAGAGTGTCCAACTGGAGAGTAGTTAAGAGTAGTATCATGAAGAGACAATATTTATATGAGAGAGTGTTCACTCGTGAAAGTATGATCCCTAGGCCTTGTTTCTAAGCATTGAAACACCATTTCTACTAGATCTGTTGCATGTTTTCTTGCTTCCATCCTTTTTCCTTTAGTCTTTACCTCACCGTCAAGCTATTTTCTGGCATTCACACACGTTACCACACATTAACAACAAGTCAGAATCTATTTTCTGGCATCGTTACCACTTGTATTTTACTATCTTTTCGCCGAACTAGTGCACCTATACACCTGACAAGTGTATTGGGTGTGTTGGGGACACAAGAGACTTCTTGTATCTTGATTGCGGGGTTGCTTGAGATGGATACCTTTGACCACTTCCTCCCTGAGGTCGATAAACCTTGGGTAATCCACTTAAGGGAAACTTGATGCTGTTCTACAAACCTCTGCACTTGGAGGCCAACAACGTCTACAAGAATAGAAGTGCGTAGACATCAAGGACATGGGAGAAGTCATGTTGTTAGTAGTTGAATTGTGTTGAGGTATTATTCAATGTTTAATATTTAAGTTGTGGTGCTATTCTTCTAGTGGTGACATGTGAACGTCGACTACATGATAATTCACCATTTATGGGCCTAGGGGAATGAATTGTGTATTTGGCTACTAATTGTGGGGTTGCCGGAGTGACAGAAACCTGAACCCCTGTTAGGAAACCTTTGCACAAGGGAGTGTAGGATATCTTAATTACTTTCTTATAGTTGCGGATGCTTACAAGGGGTTTAATCACAAGTATGTATTAGTCCTAGTAAGGTCAGTACATTAGCACAGGTTCACCCACACAACACTTATCAAACCAAAGAAAAATTAATCAACTATATGAAATGAAAGCACTTGACAGTATTCCCATGTGTCCTCGAGAACATTGGGTCCTCATAAGTATTATCACCGGCTTGTACTTTGATAAGAAAGGATTGGGCCACTTGCTGCAATTATTTGTTGTCTTTATTTAATTGCACTTTATTTCTTTGCATTATCAAAAACCCCTAAAAATCCGTTGCTAGTATTTTTAGTGAATTCTTGAGCCAGTATCACTAGTCAACACCTTCTGCTCCTCGTTGGGATTGACAATCCTATTTATCCAAAGTACTATGATACACCCCCTATACTTGTGGGTCATCAAGACTATTTTCCAGCGTTGTTGCCAAGGAGTGAAGCG
This sequence comes from Avena longiglumis, assembly GCA_030063025.1. Classification (NCBI taxonomy): domain Eukaryota; kingdom Viridiplantae; phylum Streptophyta; class Magnoliopsida; order Poales; family Poaceae; genus Avena; species Avena longiglumis. The sequence goes on along the minus strand of CP125975.1, from coordinate 417,745,839 downwards.
CTATTGAAGACTTCTACTGTGAGTATTGCTTTTTTTCGTTTGTTACTTTGTTTCCAATATGGATAACCCACTTGGTTTTCTATTTGAGAAAGCTACTACCACTGCTAGGGTAGTAGATGAAGCACCACTTGTTGAGATAGATCCTTTTAACGTACCTACAAGAATTGTTGATCGTGTTATGGATAATTATTATTTTGGGGATGGAACTGTCCATCCTGGTGATCAGTTGCTTTTTATCCATGAATTATGTGGGTTGTTTAAGTGTGTAGGTATCACAATAGAACAAGTTAAGAAGAAGTTACTCTCTATATCATTGAAAGGAAGAGTTGAAGAATGGTATAAGTTGCTGAAGACTAGACAATCTATGGAATGGGAGGAAATTGTACCTCTCTTTTACACTAAATTCTATCCTCCCACTGAGATTCATAAGGATAGGAATCAAATATATAACTTTTTGCCTCGTGATGGAGAAAGTACATCCCAAGCTTGGGGGAGATTGAAGTTACTAATGCTTAAATGTCATATTTATGAACTCCCTAATAATATTATTATTAATAACTTTTATGCAAAGCTTTCTCTTCATGATAAAGATTTATTAGATGTACTCGATCATTCACACGTATGAAGGAAGAAGCTAAATGGGATCTCCTAGACCGTATTCAAGAAAACACTGAAGCATGGGAGAATGACAAAGGAAGAAAGTCAGGTATAAATTATGATTATGAATGCACTAAATCTTTTATGGGAACTGATGACTTTCATGATATTAGTACTGAGTATGGCCTTGATTCTCAAGTTCTTTTAAATTTCTTTAAGGATTTTGCCTCTTACATTGAAATTCCCAAAAAGGAGTGGAACAAGTATCGTGCACCTTATAAAGATATTGTTAATCATGTTCCTATTAGAACCACTGAAGTTTGTACCGTTGATCCTATTTTGCCTGAACCTTATATTGAGAAAATAACTTTCCCTAACAAGGTAAAAGAACATTATATTATGGCTAATGTGGTTAGCAAAAGTACAAAGAAAGCTGTTGAACCTGATGAAGAAATAAATATTGAACCTATAGTAGCCATTGTGAAAGATCTTGTCACTAAAACTATAGAAGATGGGCACATTATCTTTTGTGAAGATGCTTCTAATATTGTCTCTCATCCTAGTAAATCTAGGAAAGCTAGTGTCCCTGTTCTTTCTGGTAGAATTAGTGATCATTGCTATTATGGTTTATGTGACATTGGTGCTAGTTCTAGTGCTATTCCTTATGAGATTTACAAGGAAATTATGCATGAAATTGGTCCTTGTGAACTTGAGGACATTGATGTGGTTATTCACATTGCTAATAGATAGACAGTCTTTCCAATTGGTATTGTAAGAATGTGGAAGTTCTTTGTGGTAAGATAAAGTATCCTGCTGATTTTCTAGTGCTTGGTTCATCACTAGTAAAACTTTTCCTATCATTTTTGGTAGACCCTTTCTAAACACTTGTGGAGCTATTATAGATTGTAAGAAGGATAAAGTTTTAACTAAATTTGATGGAGAATGTTATGAGTTTAACTTTTCCAAATTTTCTAAAACTCCTAATGAAAATGAATTGCCTAACGAGGATTTCAGGGTTGGGCAACTCGTTGCTATTTCTCTTGCACCTAATAATGCCTTCAGCAATATATGGAAGATCATGAAAGTGAGGTCTTACTGAAATAAACAAATGAGATTGATAATATTTTTCTTTGTCAACCTAAGATGCTTAAGCATAACTGTAACATCCCAAAAAATATAACCCAAGGATCATCAAACTCAAATCACTAAAAGTAGGGTTAACAAAAACTTTGATTAATTTAAAATCATATGAATGCATGTGAAATGATTTGACCAATGCATGAATGGACTTGTGTGATTAACCTAAATATCAAGAAATAGTTTAAATATGAAAATAACATCATATAAAACATTTCCATGCAGAAACAAATCAAAAGAAAATAAAAAACAAAGCAAATAAAGCAAATGGTCATTTTTGCCAATCTTGCTCACTAGGTCACTTTAAGTGTTTCTAGTCCAAGATTTCAAACAGAAACTTTCCCAATTCTTTTTACCCCTTGATAGAACTAGTAAAAGTGAATCAAGGCTCACCTTTCAAACTTGCAGAAACATTTGGCAACCCCATTCAAATCACAATTCCAAATTGAATGTTATTCATATGTGAAGATCATCCATTTTCAAAACCCAACCAAACCAATGCCCCTTGACTAATCAAACTAACCAGACACTCCCTAGTATGTGCCTAGCAAACCCACAAAGTTTGAATCCAAAATTCAAATTTAAACTTCTTGCGGCCATTTCATCAAACACCTTGCAGATTCAAATCAAACAAACATCAAACACTATAGTGTGCAGTAAAATTGGCCTAAATTGTTCCCTCTATAGCTCATTCTACACTCTCAGTAGATGATCAAAGTAATCTAACTAGCTTTAGCACCACTATGAGCAAGCCTAGCCATTAATGTCAAGCATGCTGAGAGCACCATTGCCACCCCATTGTCGCCAGCGAGCTAGAGGTCGCACTAGCCTCGCCAACCTTGTTTGGGACATGCAGCACCGTCCACCGCCACCCACTGTCCCAGCCCCGAGCAATGCCAGCCCCTGGACCACACGACACGCCCATGCCAAACCTCTCTACGCACGAGCCGAGAGCGCGCCCGTGCGCCACGCTCGACCAGCACCCACAGACCGCGCGCCGCCCTCGCCGCTTGCAGGGATGATCACCAACACCCCAGCACCCCGCCAAACATGCCCGTTCGCCGCCGAGTGGACCAGGCGTGCTGTGCGACATTAAAACCGCCATCGGACCTGCTCAGAGCACCGCGACGTTTCGACCGATCAGCACCGCCCCACGCCGCAAGACCATGCCGTTGAGCTTCGCCAGGGAGCACAGCACCGTCCCCTACCCTCTCCCATGCCAGTAGCTTCCTGTGCCGTCGACCACAATGAGCTCAGCCCGCGCCCGTCGGTCCCCTTCCGCCATTATAAATAGAGGCCTCCACCGCTTGTTTTCGCCACACCAGTTCACTCCCCTCTCTCCCAGAACCACCCCACCTCACTCCCGGAGCAAGGAGAGCAGCGCATCGCCGAAATTTGGCCGGAGCCCACCGCTGCTGGAGAAGAAGGGAGCCGTCGATTGGAGCCGCACCAGGAGGAGCTGCCGGTACCAGGAGAACCGCCGTCGTCCACTTCATCGTTCGCCCTCGTCGCCGACCCTCTCCTGAGCCCCGGTGAGCCTCCGACGATCCCCACCTGCCGCGTTAGGGTTTCGTATCGCCGGTGCTGCCCGACGTGGACGATGAACTGTATCCGTTCGATTAGAGTTAGATCGTGCGGTTCACACTGCCCCGTACCACTTCGCCCCTTCCCGTCTCACTGACGCGTGGGGATAGCTACTTAACCAGCCCGCGTACGCGTTGTGTGTAGTGGGCCAGCCTAGTAAAACATCCCGCGCGACCCAACAATTCAAATTAAGCTTTATTCATTTAATTTCAAACATAGTTCTGTACCCAGATTCAAAAATCAACCCAGCTCGATTCACTTAACCAAAATGCATGAAACCAATTTTGTTAGAAAGGTACTGAAATGATTAATCCAAGCCCGTTGGACTCAAATCATTTGGAGTTATAGATCAACCATGGTAAAAATAACAAGGAAGAAGCTTTTCCGCATTCAAACATTTTTCAAAATTCAACCATAAGAGCTTTTGAGTTGTTTTCAACTCTCAAAAATCACATTTTATCATACCTTTCAGAATATATAAAAACATATGGGTTTACTTGCAGAAATAATGTTCAAGTAATAAAAGAATGCTACATAAGCATTTCTAGTCACTTTATTTATTTTAAAAAATGTTAAACCTTATTAAATTGTGACACCACTTTAAATCACATTCCCATGTATTGAAATATGTGGTGATGACATGTGTCAACATGATCCCATGTTTGAGTTGGAGAATATTAAATCTTAAGTAGTTTTTCAATGAGTAGAAATTACTTTTCTAAAAGTAAAACCAATAAGGCAAGTGCTTTAATCTTGTAATATTAGTGATGATGCTAGATCATCTAGTGTGAACCATTGCGTGATGATTGGAAATAGTTAAGTATTGTTTGGTGATTGTATACCTCGTATTTATTTATAGACGCTAGTACCGACCAAGGATACGAGGAGGAAGGAGGATACTACGAGGAAGAAGCCGAGGAGAACTTCAACCACTGCTATGCTCAAGGAAAGATTATACTGATATTTATGCAAGCCAATACTTTAAGCCTTGCAAGATAACCCTTGCAATACCATGAAAACTACAAGCCTTAAGCATATGTGATCATATCCACTTGATAACCCAATCCTAGTTTTACTTGCAAGCTTTATACTTTATTTCTTTATCAAAGCTTTATCTTAGAGTTCACATAGTGAATTGTAGATACTAGAAGAATATTGGAAGGTAGCATAAAGAGCATAAAATTTGGCCTAAGTTAGATAACCTTGATGTCATCCTAAGGCATGAGATTGAACTTAGCAAATCACCACTTGTTTACCACACTCATTAGTATTTACCACCACTTGTAGATGCTAGTGCTAAGCATAAAACTTGATCAACTTTAGATGGGAATACTTGGTGAAAATGGTTATGAAAACCTTAGAATGATGAGTCATTCTACTAAAATGTTTTGACATGTTTTTCCGAACATTAGATGATTTTGATGATGAAAATGTTGAGGCATGAGCCTTAGCCCTTTATAAAACTGATGGTTGTCTAGATGCGATACCATTCTAATTTTACCGTACAACCACAATACCCGAAAATTGGGTAGGGCTTGACTGGAAATTTATATACCTTAGTATGGGTTCCCTCGCGGTCAAGGTCTGAGCTGAGGCTACCTTGTGAAGATTTTCCACCTGTGCAGTACCCAAGATGACAGTTGGTCATGGTTGGGAGGCCAAAGTCACAGGAGAGGTGTCTATACTATTGCGTGTAATTGAAAGGTTAGGATTGATTATCCGCATACTGAGTATGGTGAATTCAGGATTGTTCCTGACGGATGTATCGAATGTTGTGGTGAAAGTGTACAATCTCTGCAGAGTGTCAAACTATTCGAATAGCCGTGTCCTCGGTTATGGACAGTTGGAGTGGCCATACTGTTCCCCCATCAGATGTTTTAAAAATGACTTGTGAAATGATTTGTGACTTTGACTTGACCACAACAGAGTTGTGATATGAAATTCAAGTTCCCACTTAGGTGTTATAAAACTTTCAACTAAATTTCTTGCTTCTAAACTTAGTAGAGGTAAATCTGGATTTTTGCAAAACAACCTTAGAGCTTAGTATCCTACTACAAAAACCCCCTTAACTTGTTAGTATTAGTTTGCGAGTACTTAAAGAGTACTCATGGCTTTGTCCCTGGCTATTCCCGTGGCCAGACTATGAAGAGGAGTATCAGGATGACGGACCGCAGGAAGGTTACGACAACTAGGATCATCTCCCATCGTCAGCATTGCCTGTGACCTTGAAGATGGAGTTTCGCCTACGCTATCGTTACTATTACGTTATTCCGCTGCTTAAGTTGTATTAAGAACAGGATCACGAGATCCTTATTTGTGTAAGACCTTATGTATGGTTTGTAATGGATGATGTACTATGATATCCAAATCTGTTATGTCTCGCAAAAATGGTAATCCTGGGATTGTGATGTATGGCATAACAGACATCTACGATTAAAAATCCGGGTGTTGACAATAACCTACCTGTGGAAGAGTTGGGTACCACACTACCACCTAAAGGGGATCCTGTCTTCGATTTAAAACCCTTACCTGATGATCTTAAATATGCTTACCTGGACGATAAGAAAATATATCCTGTTATTATTAGTTCTAAACTTTCAGGTAAGGAAGAGGAAAGATTATTGGAAGTATTGAAGAAACACCGATGAGCTATGGGGTATACTCTTGATGATTTAAAGGGGATTTCTCGTACTATATGTCAGCATGCTATTAATATTGAGCTTGATGCAAAGCCATTTGTTGAACATCAACGCCGTTTAAATCCTAAGATGAAGGAAATGGTAATAAGTTAGGTATTAAAACTTATTGATGCTGGTATAATTTTTACTATTGCTGATAGTAGATGGGTTAGCCCTGTTCATTGTGTCCCCAAGAAGGGAGGAATAACTGTTGTGCCTAATGAAAATGTAAGATCCGTCCTTTATAAATGAAAAGGATCCCTATGATTGCAATGCTAGTCCCTGGATCAATGCTAGCATCCACAGTTTAAGATGAAGTACACAGAAACAAAGGTCATTATTACAGTCATTGTAGAGACAAACATAGTCATTACAACTCCAAGGCCACAGGCCTAGTACAAGAGTTTAAATAAGTAAATAGATAAAAGTCTTCATCTTCATGTGCCACAGGCAAACATGTTGAGTGTAGACTCATGACTCCTAATCCTCATCAGAATATCCTGCAACATCACAAGTTACAGCCACAATGGGTCAATACATTGGAATAGTATTGGCAAGTGATACCTTAGTAGAATATTGGTGGACTAGATACTATATGCATTTTGGCTAAGTGTAGCTTAGGCTTGCTTTGCTCAAAATAGGTTTTTGCCTATTAGTTGAAAACACTAAGTTTTTCTTTGTCAAAAACTTTTCCCAAGGAACCACCAATAGACATTGGGGTCCTTCACCCTTGTTCAACCACAAGTTTTACTTAGAAATTGGGATGAGGAGATTCTTGATAGCTTCCATGTCTTGATGCTCAAGTTGTCCTTTTCCAGGGACATGGCTAAGTACTTAGATTCTTCCATCTGCAGAGGTTGTGCACTTTCCCCACAAGACTTGATTTTCACCAAGACAGGACCTTTCAGAAGCCTTCCCTTAGACCAAATGGACGCGCTCCAACCTATCATCCCACTACCACCAACTGTCCAAATGGCTAAGTTATTGCAACCTATATGATCCAGGCAGAGCCCATATTGCCAAGTGGCTGCACTAGAAGCTTCTTAACATTTGGCCTCTCAAATCCCTTTGTTCCTGGGTGGCTTTCCACAAGTGAGATACACAAGGTAAACCATAGAAATGGGCCTTGTGTAACCACTCAACATAAACCATTCCTTCCATTCCACCCAGGTGTTTCATTCACTTAGTTGTTTTATTAAGAAAAAACACAAGTCCAAAGACTTAGAAATATTTTTCCATAGCATGAATAATTCACCACCCTTGGTTGCTATTAGCTAGGCTAAGCATGGCATAGATAAGCATCATAACTTAGAAATTTCTAGCAATTATACAACTACTAGGATTTCCCAAGCATAGCATATAAGCAAAATATAACCATGCAAGACTAGCAAAATATTTCTAATGCATAGTAGAAAACATAGGGATAAAAATATCATGAAGCACCACTTGCCTTGGTAGTTTGGAGAGTAGCTACACTCCTCACAATCACAATCACTATTGGCACCAAAATCTACACATAAAATCATTGCAACAAATCACATACAAAATAAATACAAGCAAAAATATATGGATGCATGCAATATGATATGCGATGATTTTCTAAACTCAACAAGACAAGTGCACAGTACTGGTTCATAAAAAAGTTCAAAACTTGCCAAACAACATTTATTTAAACACTAAAACATTTCTCAAATAACTTATATACACAAAATAGGCCTACACATGTTTCTGTAAATAAAACCATTTTAACAGAAACAAAACATTAAACACATTGCATAATTGGAAAGGGCTTTCTCTCCTGATTCCATTGATATAAAATTCATCAAATTTGGACGTGGGAATCAAAATTTATGATTAAAACAAAATCAAACATCTAATAGATTCAAATCCTGATTTTAAATCTAAACCCTAGCCACACGTCATGTTCTGATTGGTGCGTACCGGTTCACACGGATCGGCCGATGCAGGCCGTTGGATTAAAGTGACCGCGCATGGTCCAGATCTAAGCGTACCGTTTCGTTAAGTGATCGATTCCTATGCGCTGGATCTAGATCCAACGGTCATCGATCAAGCGACCACGGATGGGCGGCGGCGTAACAGCGGTGGCGGCGTGCTCGCTCTGGCAGCCTTGGCGCTCTGAGGTTTTGGGGTCGTCGGAGACGTTTACCAGATTCATGGTGATGCACTGAAGCTCAACGTGGCGATGGCTTTACAAGGGGCGCACGGACACGGCAACACGAGCTTGTCGGAGTTGCTGACAGCGTCGGGTGTTCGGTGATGAAGTCGTTGGCGGAGCTCCGGGTCACCCTAGAACGAATCAATGGTATCAGGGGGTGCGCATGGCTACGGCGAACACGCTCGTGTGAGTCAGAAACGAAGGGGAACACAGGGCTCACCGAATTTAGTCCCCGGAGTCGAAGACGTCGTCGGGACCTTGCTGTGCTTGATGGAGTCGTCGACCTGGGGCAGTATAAGACGAACTAGAGGTGACAGTAGGAGCGCAAGGAGGTTGCGAAGCTGTTCGTATGAACCAGATAGGAAGGGGCGCACGGAGTTTACCAGGATTGGTCGCCGGAGAGGGTTCTGCCTGCGACGGTGCAAGGGTGAATACGGGCAGCCTGGTGGCGCTAGGTGAGGGGAAATGCTCGTGGTGCAGAGGGGTTAAGTAGGCAGGAGGGGGGCGGCGATTACGCGCAGAATCAATGGCAATTAAGCTCACAATGACTGCGGCGAGGTAATGGCGGAGCGAGCGCCTCGGCCGCGCGTGATTGAAGACGACGACGACGTGGTCGCAGGGTCCACTTGCCAGCGAGTGAAACAGAGAGGAGGTGGGGTCAGGCGGTCAGTGACTTGGCGGGTTTGTCTACGAGTGAGAGAGAGAGAAGGGGGAACCCGGGTGGGCTTAGTGGGCTGATTCTATTGTTGGGCTAGAAAGGTGGCGCCGGCCCTTTTCTTTTCTGTTTGCAATTTCAGGAATCAAATTCAAATGATTTCAAAAGCTGTTTGTATTCAAATCTTTTCAGGATTTTTGTAGAGTGCAACACTCACAAATCTGGGCACAAAACCAAGTGGTCACTTTGAATTGGCCTGGTTACTTGAAATAAAATAAAGTAAGCAGTGACATAGCACTAGTTTTTAAATAGGTTTTGAAATTGGTTTTCAAGTCATATTTGTTTTGAAACTTTGGTTTAAATCCTAGCAATCTAGCAATACAATCTAGGAGAAATAAGACAACAAGGTTTGGTTCAATGAACAACAATCTCTCATTGGAGAGTAGCATTTGTTTTAAATGCTGAACACATAAAATAATGAGCTCATATGCTCCTGTTTTTGAATTGGTTTGTTTGAAATGAACTCTACATGATCATGAATGCATGGATGATATGCATGAGTTTGAAACATGATTTTAGGGATGTTACAAATCTAACACCCTTAAGGTGAATCTCGCCCTCGAGATTCAGATTGGCTAGCAAATAGGTGAGGGTGGTCTTTCCGAAGATCATCTTCTCTTTCCCATGTTGCTTCTTCTTCGGAATGATGGTTCCACTGAACTTTGCAGAACTTGATAGTCTTAGTCCGTGTGACTCTTTCTGTAGTCTCAAGAATCTTGATAGGTTTCTCCTCATAAGTGAGATCAATCTCCAATTGAACCTCTTCCAAAGGTATAGTATCCTTCAAAGAAGTTTCTTCCATTTCTGGATGACATTTCTTAAGCTGACTCACATGAAACACATTATGAACAGCTGACAAAGACTCTAGCAATTCAATCTCATAGGCTACTTCTCCTTTGCGACTTAGAATCTTGAATGGCCCAACATATCTTGGGGCCAATTTACCTTTGACACCAAATCTCTTCACTCCACGAAGTGGTGACACTCTAAGATAAGCTCTATCACCAACTTCATAGGTGACTTCTCTACGCTTAGGATCTACGTAGCTTTTCTGTCGGGACTGTGCTATCTTTAATCTGTCCTTAACCAGCTTGACTTTCTCTTCAGCTTCTTTGATAAGTTCTGGTCCGAACAAACTTGTTTCTCCCACACCATTCCATAGCAATGGGGTGGTACACTTTCTCCCATAGAGAAACTCAAATGGTGCCATCTCAATACTGGCTTGATAGCTGTTATTGTAAGATAATTCTGCGTAAGGCAGACTTTCATCCCAACTGGCTCCATAGTCTAGGGCACATGCCCTCAACATATCTTCAAGAATCTGATTAGTCCTTTCTGTCTGTCCATCAGTCTGAGGATGAAAAGCGGTGCTGAATTCCAACCTCGTTCCCAATGACTCATGCAATTGCCTCCAAAAATGAGAAGTGAATTGGGTTCCCCTATCTGACACAATACTCTTGGGTACTCCATGTAGACATACAATTCTACTCATATAAATTTTGGCTTACTTAGCACTTGTGTAGGTTGTCTTCACGGGTATGAAATGAGCCACTTTAGTTAGGCGATCCACTACTACCCAAATAGAATCATATCCTGACCGGGTCCTTGGCAATCCGGTAATGAAATCCATACCAATCTTGTCCCACTTCCAATCAGGAATAGGTAGTGGTTGAAGCAAACCTGCTGGTTTCTGATGTTCCGCTTTCACTCTACTACATACATCACACAAAGCAATATGTTCGGCGATGTCTTTCTTGAGATTATTCCACCAAAATATTTCCTTCATATCCATGTACATTTTGGTGTTACCTGGATGAATGGAATACGGTGAGTTGTGTGCTTCTTGTAAAATCAGTTTCCGAAGCTCCGGATCTTGTTCGTCTTCATGGAATCCTTTGGCTTTTCCCTTGCCAATATTTTCCTTGATCTCTTCAATTTCCTTATCAGTCTTCTGGGCTTCTTTAATCTTGTCCAACAAAGTGGGTTGAACATCCAAAGACATGAGGTGTCCTTCAGGCACAATCTCCAATCTGAGATCTCTAAATTGGGCACACAGATCATATAGCAATTCTCCCTTAGTAAGGCCATTCACGAAAACCTTACGGCTTAAAGCATCCTCTACAACATTTGCTTTACCAGGGTGGTATTGCAAACTTAAGTCATAGTCCTTGATAAGTTCTAGCCATCTTATTTGTCTCATGTTAATTTCCTTCTGGGTGAAGATATACTTCAAACTTTTGTGATCTGTGAACACTTCACAACGTTTTCCCAAAAGATAGTGTCTCCATGTTTTGAGTGCATGGACAACAGAGGCTAATTCTAAATCATGGGTAGGATAGTTTACCTCATGAGTTTTGAGTTGTCTTGAGGCATACGCCACAACTTTTCCTTCTTGCATAAGTACTGCACCCAATCCATGATGAGATGCATCACAATACACTTGGAAATCCTTATCCAAATCTGGTAAACACAAGACTGGTGCTGTCACAAGTCTCTTCTTCAACTCTTGAAAGCTGAGTTCACAACCTTCAGACCAAACAAATTTCTTGTCTTTCTTTAGTAATTCTGTCATAGGCTTAGCTACCTTGGAGAAATTCTCAATGAACCTTCTGTAGTAACCTGCTAAGCCAAGGAAACTACGAACCTCTTTCACTGACTTGGGATATTCCCATTCAGTTACAGCCGAAACTTTAGCAGGATCAACTGCCACACCATCTCCTGACACAACGTGTCCAAGAAATCCAACTTCATTTAACCAAAATTCACACTTGCTGAATTTGGCATATAGTTTATGCTCTCTAATCTTCTCTAGTATCAAACGCAAATGTCCTTCATGCTCTTCTTTGCTCTTGGAGTAGATCAAAATATCATCGATGAAAACGACAACAAACTTATCAAGAAATTCCATGAACACCTTGTTCATCATATTCATGAAGTATGCTGGTGCATTGGTTAGAACAAATGGCATCACGGTATACTCATACAATCCATACCTTGTGGTAAAAGCTGTCTTAGGTATGTCTTGTTCTCTTATCTTGAGTTGGAAATAACCCGACCGAAGATCAATCTTTGAGAACACACAAGCTCCTTCTAGCTGGTCAAACAAATCATTGATTCTAGGCAAAGGGTATTTGTTCTTGATAGTAATTTTATTGAGTGAACGGTAATCTATGCATAACCTTTGACTTCTATATTTTTTTTCCACAAACAAAACTGGTGCTCCCCAAGACGAGGAACTTGGTTGGATAAAACCTTTTTGCAACTGTTCTCCAAGTTGTTTCTTGAGTTCTTTCAGTTCATCAACTGACATCTTGTACGGTCTCTTTGCTATTGGTCCAGATCCTGGTAGCAAATCAATAAGAAACTCCACGTCTCTATCTGGTGGCATTCCCGGCAATTCTTCCGGAAACACATCCGGATACTCACTCACAATAGACACACTGTCTATGCTAACCCCCTTAAGAGAATTTAGCTTACTTCCTTTTGATTCAAAGTTAGACTTGAATCTAATCCGTTTCTTTTCCAGGGTTGTGAGTGCAACAGTACGATTAGCACAATCTAGTACTCCTTCATACTTAGCCATCCAATCCATTCCCAATATTACATCCAGTCCTTGAGAATCTAGGATTATCAGACTCACTGGAAACTTATGCTTTCCAAACTCTATCACTAGATCCCGGCATCCAAGACTTACTATCATATCTCCACCTGGAGAACTAACTTTTATTGGACACCCAATGTTTTCAGTTGGAAACCCATTTCTATCAACAAATTCTTTTGATATGAATGAATGTGATGCTCCAGTATCAAAAAGAACAAGTGCTGGAATAGAATTGAGTTTGAACTTACCAGCAACAGCATCTGGCTCCTCATAGATTTCCTCCACATTGATGTGGTTCACTTGTCCCTTCTGGAAAGGGTTGGGCTTGTTGGGTCCTTCAACTTTCTTTTCCGGGCATTCATTTGCATAATGCCCCATCTTCTTGCACTTGAAACACTCAACCTGACTAATATCCTTCTTGACAGGCTGGCTTCCACTGCCACTTCCACTACCACTGTGGTGGCTCTTATATCCACCCTTGTGATTCGTGTACTTTTCATTGTCATGACTACGGTGATGCTTGTTGTCATGATGACGGTTGTGGTTGTGGTGCTTGTTGAATTTCCCATGCTTGTGGGATCCTGAGCTTCCACTATCATCATAATGGGAATGCTTGTGAGAGGCGATCCATTTGTGCTTGTCCGAGTGCTTTCTCTTCCTACTCTCAACTTGCTTCATTTTGTTCTCCAAAATAGCAGCCTTATCACAAAGAGACTGGTAAGTGGGAACATAGACCACTGATAGCTGCAGGTTCAGTTCATCATTCAACCCTTCAAGGAACTTTTCCTTCCTGTTAGCATCAGTGTCAACTTCATCCGGTGCATAACGCGCCAGATTGTTGAACTCTTCAATACATTCAGCCACACTGCGGTGGCGCTGCTTCAGGTTATGGAACTCTTTCTTCTTCAAACTCATCACTCCGGATGAGATGTGAGCAGTACGGAAACCATCTTCAAAGATATCCCATGTCACATCTGCAATGGGAGTGGTGATCTGGAAGTTATCCCACCAAGTAGCTGCTGGTCCTTCCAACAAGTGAGCTGCAAATCTGACTTTCTCTTCATCAGTACAGCCAACTGTTACCAAGTCCTTGTTCACAGAGCGTAGCCAATCATTGGCCACCATAGGATCAGTTGTTCCTGAGAACTTTGCTGGCCTCAATCTCAAGAACCTGGTAAGCATGTCAAAACCCGGTGGGTTGTTGTTGTTGTTGTTGTGTAGAGGTCCCAACCTAATAAGGTAGATTCCTCCTGTGTTTTACAATGCTAGTCCCTGGATCATTAGCTAGCATCCACAGTTAAGATGTAATATCAAGATACAAAGGTCATAATATAAATTTATAACCAGGAATAACATAAGTTTATTACATCAAACATAGCTCATTACAATACATTGCAGCGGAATAACTATAGTCATGGGTCCTTCATCTTCAAAGTGCCACATGCAGATGTTGGTTGTAGACTTTGTAGTCCTAGTCAATCAAACAATCTTCACTTAAAAACAATCAACCTGCAACATTACAAGTTACAGCCACATGGGTCAATACATTTGAATTGTATTGGCAAGCTTCACTTCTATGTATAATAAGAGTGGATCCTATCACTACATGCATATTTGGCTAAGTAGAGTTTAAGGCTTATTTGCACAAAGCAATATTTTATCCTATTCTTTCAAAAAAAATGGTTTAAGTCCCTTGTCAAATCTCTTTTCCAAGAATCCCTTGAACTCCTTGGTAGAAACACAAGTGTTCAAGTCCTTGTCCAAATCTCTTGAGACACTTGGTAACCCCAAGTGCAACAAGTTTTAAAAATCTCATGAGTTCCTTGGTAACCCCAAGTACATCATGCCCTTGAGCACCTTGGTAACCCCAAGTGCAACAAGCTTAACAAAATCTCTTTGAATTCCTTGGTACCCCCAAGTGCATCAAGTTTTTATATTAGAAGTTGGAATGTCGAGATCTCCCATAGTTCAAACTTTAGTTGCTCAGTATTGTCCATAACCGGGGACACGGCTAAGTACTTAGATTTTATTAACTTCTGCAGAAGGAGTACACTTTACCCACATGACACAATCCCATCTTGTTGCCACCAGTGGCCCTCTTGGATTAGTGCTCACCAAGTTGGAGTACCGCGGTGAGAGTGTGAAGTCTTTCAAAAGGTCCTCCATACATCATTGCTAGCTTGTCTTCAGCCCCCATGAAGCATTCCAGATCCCCATGTCCGGTAACTAAAGACAATGTATGGGTCTTCCTAATGTAGTTGACTAAGCCAGAGCCATAATAGCATGTGGTTGCACACGAAAGCCACAATTGGAGAAACATGTTCAATCTCTAAGTTTCCTAGGTGGTTTTCTTTTGGAGCACAAACACAAAGTGATTCCCATAGACATGGTTCCTTTTGTGGCCACCTTCTCCAAAACTTAAAGTATCCACCACCTAGGTGGTTCATTGAGTCCTTGTTTTATTATGTAAAACATAAGTCCTTTTCTCAACCTTTGTAAAATCTCAACATGTGTCTCTTTTCAAATTAAAGCATGGCTAAGCATGTACAACTACAATATTTTCACTAAGGAGTGTATAGGGAATCCTATTAGGATTTAGCATAGCATAAGTATAAAATGTCTTTTCATGCATGTTTTCATAATCCACTAAGTATAACGAAAATAGTAGGATTTTTGAATGATAGTGTAACTTTCCTTTTTGGTAGGGAATGAGGGTTCACTCCTTGATATTTCTAGTCTCACACTTTGCTAATTTCACTACAAGTCAATCAAGCAAACACCAAATCAACTAACATTCCAAACCACCATTACTCAAACAAAATCACACACACAAGACAAGAAGGAAACTAAGTCATGCATAAGTATGCAAAGGATGGTTCTATTGCAAGGATGGTCTCCACTAGGTTTCTAAACTTTGTAAGGTCCAATTTGGTCATTTACCAAAATGGCAAAGTCACTAGTTAGAGGGTTTTGTCCAATAACTATTTCAAAATTCCATTCAATATTTTATATGGTGGGAAAATGGTTTTATCAAATCAAAAATCTTTAAGTTTCTCACCAAAAGTTTCTAACTCTCATGTCTTGGTGTTTTGGTTCAGTAGCTTTGAATCAAAATATTTTCCCAAGGTTTTTATTCCAAAAACCTTTTTCATAATAAAACCCTTATCTTTATTTAGCTAGAAATAGACTAATTCAATTAATCCATTCTAAATTTTTCCAATTTCATTTTCAAAACCATGGGTTGGTTCCTAGGGTCAGTAAGGTCACAACAAACCATTTTGAAAAGGTTTTAACCTTAAAATCAATTTTAAACAATTTTTCTAATACAAATAAGCACACAAATGTTTCTGCAAATTCAAACAATCTAACAGATACTATTTGCTAAAATAATTCCACAGTTTCTAGGGCTTGCTCCGCTGAATCCATTGATATAAAATTTGTAATTTTTGGACGTGTGGTTTGAAAGTTACAAGGGTTTGAAGTTTGCAAATAATTCTGATTCAAATCTGTTTTTAGTTTTAATCCTGGCCACGCGTCGAGCCGTGATTGGCCGATACCGGTTTCGGATCGCGTCTTTGCGGGCGTTGGATTTAAGTTGGATCGTGCGGCACAGAACGCGTACCTCTTCGCGGTAAGTGATCTAATCGCAGCTCTTGGATCTACATCCTACGGCTGCTAGCATGCTTGCCTAGGATCGGCGGCGCTGGCGGTGGCTTGCGGCGGCGCACGACCAGGCAGCGACGCTACGGCGATTACAGGAAGCGGAGAGGGGGAAAAAGGTGCTCACCAGAATCGTGATGAAGAGGGGATGCTCAACGTGTGCTTGTCGTGGTAAGGCGCCTGCATACGGTGCAATTGCTCGCCGGAGTGGAGGACGGCGTCGGGTGCTTCAGGTGGTCGTCGTGGATGGCGCTGTGGATCACCCCAAGGCTAAAGGATGGCATGGTTAGATGCGCGGGACCAAGACAAAGCTCCTCGTGTGAATGAGAAGGCGCAGGGCGGTCAGTACTTACCGGGAAGTTCGACGGAGGCAGACGGCCATGTCGAGATCTTGTCCTAGCCGACTCTCTGGGGCGCCCGCGGTCGAACGGAGAGCACGGACAGAAGCGCCAGGGGATGGGGAGTGTGTGTGCTTGGTCAATGAGGTAAGGGGAGGTCTGGTTTCGCCAGAATCGTCACCGGAACATCATCGGACAGAGGGTGGTGTGCGGTGTAATTCGTCCAGCCTAGGGGCAGAGAGAGGGAGTGGTCTGGGGAAAATGGAGGAGAAGGCGCAGGCGTTTTATCGAGCATGGTCAAGGTGAGTAATGGTGGCTGCATTATGGCGAATTAAGGCCGCGGAATCTCTGTAGGAAACGGCGACGAGGGGGGGGAGAAGAGGTCGCGCGGGGTGTGGACGATGAACAGGGAGGTGGGGTCTACCGGTCAGTGGGAAAAGAAACGAGGAGGAGGTCCACCTGTCATTGGTTCTGTGGTTAAGTTATCAGGTGAAAAAACGATTCACTAAGGGGGTCGAAAGTGGGCTGGTATTGGGCCTTAGTGGCTGCTGGGTTGGGTCAGACCAAATTCCATTTTTTTTATTCTATAACTTTTTCTTTTTCTATTTCTGATTTCTGTTTTGAATTTCAAACAAACAATCACACTCAAATTAATTCAAACAATCAACAAACTTTGCAGTTATGAATTTGGTTCTGTTTATCAACATAAACCAAATTCCAAAATAAAATAATAATTTTTTTATTCTTTTTAGGATCCATCCTTTAGTTAAATAAAGTGGATCTTTTTGTTATTTAATAAAATAGGGTTGGTTTTAATTAATAAAATCTTCATTTAAACCCAAATATTTTCAAAACCAAATAAGTAAGCTTATTTGGAAATAAAGAATATTTGGAAACTTGTTTAAAACAAAATAACATCTTTATTTTAGGATCCATTTAATTAAATAAAATGGACCTTAGTTATTAACTCAAATAGAATTTGATTTTTATTAATAAATTTTTTATTTGAAAACTAAATGTTTTCAAAATTCTATTTAGTAGGTTTTATTTGTGAATATCAGATATTTGGAAAAACTTATTTTAAATAATTTAATAAGTTTTGATGTTTAAATTTAAATTGGTAAAACCTTTTATCTAAATAGGGTTGGATATTAAATCCTTATTAATTTATTTAAATAAACTTTTGCTAATTTAAATAATAAAATATTTTAATTCCAAAGCTTGGCTAAGTTTTAATTTGGCTTTATAAAACATTCTTTATTTATAAACTTCTATTTCATTTGAAAATAAATCTTTTCACTCAAGATTTCCAAAATAGTATTTCCAAATGTTTTTATTTTTCCTTTTATTAAATCTTTATCTTTTTAGATCCCTTTAGGTTTTATTTAATTCAAATGGGTTTGAAGTTCCAATTGAATTCAAAAGTTTCTTCTGGCTCTGAAATTTAAACAAAGTTTTATTTTATTCATTTATTTTCACATTACAAGATTTGGAAAATCTTGGGATGTGACATGTTGTTGTTGTTATTGTTGTTATTGTTGTTATTGTTGTTATTGTTGTTCTGATTCTAGATGAACGTAGTCATCATTTGCATCAGCTGAGTCTGAGTTGTCATCATTTGCTGCATCTTAGGGGTGATGTTATTGTTGTTGGGGTTGGGATTGGCACGACGGGGAGGCATCTGTGGTTTGTTCAACAAAGATAATAATGAGATACCCATAGATGCTATCATGCACAATACATCACATAAACAATCACCAATCATGCATCACAATAATAATAGTTCAACAACATAAACGACAAGTGTGCAAATTAAACACACCAATAGCAAGCCATCCACATGTTGGATGGTCATTGCGACTCAAATAAAGCATGATAAATAAATGATAAATGAGTAGTCACCACTACTCCTCGGCATCAACCTCCTCCTCAACAAATGTAAGACCTGCATTCTCCATAGCGGTCTTGTATTCCTCGACATTGGTGGTCAAGGTCTCTACTTTGGCTTTGAGAGCCCTCTTCTGAAAACGAAGCCTCTCAATCACAGTCTGCTGATGCTCGAGCTCGAAGTCCTTGGCCTCAAGTTCTGTAGTCATGTCTCGAATCCTCTTGTTCCTGTCTTGGATTCGCTTCTCTTGACTCTTGAACTTTCTGTCCTGACTCTCGAACTTTGCCTCCATCTCCTTGACTATCTCATCTTGCTCCGCGAAGAGTTTGTCCTTCTCACGAAGCTGCACCTGGAGTTCGTCATTGCTGAGCATGACGTTGGTCCTATCAGTGTCCACGTGCCTAAGAAGAACCTCTAAGTCCTGGAGGTATAGACGAATCGGCTCTGTTGTCTCCCTCGAAGTGTCCTCGAAGTCGATGGCCTCTCAATCCTCATCACGTCTACCGAAGGTGTGGAAGTGAGTACCTCTAACCTGTCGAGAGTGTCTCCCTAACAGACGTCCAATCAAGTCCTGCATGACTACCTCTAGGCCTCTCTCCTTGTCATCGTGCATGAGCTTGAAGATGATAGCCTCCGTGGTAGGCTCAGTCTAGCGTCCGGGCTGATTGACCTTGAAACCCCAAAGGTCTTTCCTCTCAAACTTGGTGAGGGGAAGCACCATGATGGTAGGAAGAGGGAGATTGAGCAGGGTAGTGAGCTCAATAATACGAGGGCCAAAACGAGTTCCTTGGAACTCTTCAACATTGCTGATGGTAACATTAGGCATCTATTTAATAAGATAGAAAAAGTTAGAATCAACACAATTTTAAGACAAGTCACAAGACAAGGCATCACATGCATAACTTTGAAAATCAGACACACAAGTCATGGCATACATGGATCCATTACAAACAACCAAGGTTCAACTTATTTTAAACAACATTTTGGAAGATAAAATGATAAGTGTGATGGTCCAACTAACGAAGTACGCTTACAATCCTATCTCACTTGCCAAGTTGGCTAACAAGATATTTCTAGAAGCAATTAGTCTATCTTGAGCACATGACTCCATTACTAAGTCTATAATGTCTCCTCTTAAGGTTTGGTTGGTAGCCTCCAACTCTTGGGTATGTTTCTTTTCTTCCTTAAGGTCATTCTGAATGTTGAGCATTCTGCACTTGACTCTATCACCAAGTTCTTTGATGGCTTTCCAAGCTGCATCCCTTGCTGAATCAAAGAATGTAGTGTGCACCACTAAATTGGTGACCATGCAAAATCCTGATTCTTTGTGGTTGTCTTCCTTGTTTTTATACAAGTGAAGTTGCACCCACCAGTACTCAACTCCTTCATCCATCACAGGAAAACCTTTGTACATAGCTGCACCATGTATTCCCATTGCAACCATGAGGTCCTTGAGAGCCTTGGGGAATTCTGTCTCACATTCCAAAGTCATTGTCATGAGTGGTCCTTTCCTTACGGCTTCGTTGATGGAGTTCATCTACAAATAGAGATGAGAGAGAAGATTAGAAAAGTTTACGAGAAAAAATACAAGTGTGGAAATTGTTTGAATTTTTTTTCCTTAGTGGTTTCCAATCCTAGGGTCATAATCCTACAGGCAACACAGTGCTCTGATACCATCTGTAAGATCCCTCCTTTATAAAGGAAAAGGATCCGTGTGATTGCAATGCTAGTCCCTGGATCAATGCTAGCATCCACAGTTTAAGATGAAGTACACAGAAACAAAGGTCATTATTATAGTCATTCCAGAGACAAACATAGTCTTTACAACTCCAAGGCCACAGGCCTAGTACAAGACTTTAAATAAGTTAATAGATAAAAGTCTTCATCTTCATGTGCCACAGGCAAACATGTTGAGTGTAGACTCATGACTCCTAATCCTCATCAGAATATCCTGCAACATCACAAGTTACAGCCACAGTGGGTCAATACATTGGAATAGTATTGGCAAGTGATACCTTAGTAGAATATTGGTGGACTAGATACTATATGCATTTTGGCTAAGTGTATCTTAGGCTTGCTTTGCTCAAAATAGGTTTTTGCCTATTAGTTGAAAACAGTAAGTTTTTCTTTGTCAAAAACTTTTCCCAAGTAACCACCAATAGACATTGGGGTCCTTCACCCTTGTTCAACCACAAGTTTTACTTAGAAATTGGGATGAGGAAATTCTTGATAGCTTCCATGTCTTGATGCTCAAGTTGTCCTTTTCCAGGGACATGGCTAAGTACTTAGATTCTTCCATCTGTAGAGGTTGTGCACTTTCCCCACAAGACTTGATTTTCACCAAGACAGGACCTTTCAGAAGCCTTCCCTTAGACCAAATGGACGCGCTCCAACCTATCATCCCACTACCACCAACTGTCCAAATGGCTAAGTTATTGCAACCTATATGATCCAGGTAGAGCCCATATTGCCAAGTGGCTGCACTAGAAGCTTCTTAACATTTGTCCTCTCAAATCCCTTTGTTCTTGGGTGGCTTTCCACAAGTGAGATACACAAGGTAAACCATAGAAATGGGCCTTGTGTAACCACTCAACATAAACCATTCCTTCCATTCCACCCAGGTGTTTCATTCACTTAGTTGTTTTATTAAGCAAAAACACAAGTCCAAAGACTTAGAAATATTTTTCCATAGCATGAATAATTCACCACCCTTGGTTGCCACTAGCTAGGATAAGCATGGCATAGATAAGCATCTTAACTTAGAAATCTCTAGCAATTCTAGAACTACTTGGATTTCCCAAGCATAGCATATAAGCAAAATATAACCATGCAAGACTAGCAAAATATTTCTAATGCATATTAGAAAACATAGGGATAAAAATATCATGAAGCACCACTTGCCTTGTTAGTTTGGAGAGTAGCTACACTCCTCACAATCACAATCACTATTGGCACCAAAATCTACACATAAAATCATTGCAACAAATCACATACAAAATAAATACAAGAAAAAATATATGGATGCATGCCATATGATATGTGATGATTTTCTAAACTCAACAAGACAAGTGCACAGTATTGGTTCATAAACAAGTTCAAAACTTGCCAAACAACATTTATTTAAACACTAAAACATTTCTCAAATAACTTATATACACAAAATAGGCCTGCACATGTTTCTGTAAATAAAACCATTTTAACAGAAACAAAACATTAAACACATTGCATAATTGGAAAGGGCTTTCTCTCCTAATTCCATTAATATAAAATTCATCAAATTTGGACGTGGGAATCAGAAGTTATGATTAAAACAAAATCAAACATCTAATAGATTCAAATCCTGATTTTAAATCTAAACCCGAGCCACACGTCATGTTCTGATTGGTGCGTACCGGTTCGCACGGATCTGCCGATGCAGGCCGTTGGATTAAAGTGACCGCGCACGGTCCAGATCTAAGCGTACCGTTTCGTTAAGTGATCTATTCATATGCGTTGGATCTAGATCCAACGGTCATCGATCAAGCGACCACGGATGGGCGGCGCTGGCGGTGGCAACTGGTGGCGGCGTGCTCTATCTACGGAGGCGCGGCTCTACAGGGGGTTTTGGGGTCGTCGGAGACGCTTACCAGATTCGTGGTGATGCACTGAAGCTCAACGTGGCGATGGCTTGACAAGGGGCACACGGACACGGCAGCACGAGCTTGTCGGAGTTGCTGACAGCGTTGGGTGTTCGGTGACAAAGTCGTTGGCGGCGCTCCGGGTCACCCTAGCACAAATCAATGGTATCAGGGGGTGCGCAAGGCTACGGCGAACACGCTCGTGTGAGTCAGAAACGAAGGGGAACACGGTGCTCACCGAATTTAGTCGCCGGAGTCGAAGACGTCGTCGGGACCTTGCTGTGCTTGATGGAGTCGTCGACCTGGGGCAGTACATGACGAACTAGAGGTGTCAGTAGGAGCGCAAGGAGGTTGCGAAGCTGTTCGTATGAACCAGATAGGAAGGGGCGCACGGAGTTTACCAGGATTGGTCGCCGGAGAGGGTTCTGCCTGCGGCGGTGCAAGGGTGAATACGGGCAGCCTGGTGGCAGAGTGGTGGCGCTAGGTGAGGGGAAATGCTCGTGGTGCAGAGGGGGTTAAGTAGGCAGGAGGGGGGCGGTGATTACGCGCAGAATCAACGGCAATTAAGCTCGCAATGACTGCGGCGAGGTAACGGCGGAGTGAGCGCGTCGGCCGTGCGTGATTGAAGACGACGACGACGTGGTCGCAGGGTCCACTTGCCAGCGAGTGAAACAGAGAGGAGGTGGGGTCAGGCGGTCAGTGACTTGGCGGGTTTGTCTGCGAGTGAGAGAGAGAGAAGGGGGAACCCGGGTGGGCTTAGTGGGATGATTCTGTTGTTGGGCTATAAAGGTGGCGCCGACCCTTTTCTATTTCTTTTCTCCTTTTCTTTTTCTGTTTGCAATTTCAGAAATCAAATTCAAATGATTTCAAAAGCTGTTTGAATTCAAATCTTTTCAGGATTTTTGTAGAGTGCAACACTCACAAATCTGGGCACAAAACCAAGTGGTCACTTGAAATAAAATAAAGTAAGCAGTGACATAGCACTAGTTTTTAAATAGGTTTTGAAATTGGTTTTCAAGTCATATTTGTTTTGAAACTTTGGTTTAAATCCTAGCAATATAGCAATACAATCTGGGAGCAATAAGACAACAAGGTTTGGTTCAATGAACAACAATCTCTCATTGGAGAGTAGCATTTGTTTTAAATGCTAAACACATAAAATAATGAGCTCATATGCTCCTGTTTTTGAAATGGTTTGTTTGAAATGAACTCTACATGATCATGAATGCATGGATGATATGCATGAGTTTGAAACATGATTTTAGGGATGTTACAATAAATAATGAGCTTATATCTCAAAGAGTAGTGGTTGGTTATAGGATGTGCATTGATTTTAGAAAGATAAATAAAGTCACTAAGAAAGGTCATTATACTCTGCCTTTTATTGATCAAATGCTAGAAAGTTTGTCTAAGAAGACTCACTTTTGCTTTCTTGATGGTTATTCTCGATTCTCTCAAATTTTTGTGAGAGCACAAGACCAAGAGAAAACCACTTTCACCTGTCCCTATGGAACTTATGCTTATAGGCGTATGCCTTTTGGTTTATGTAATGCTCCTGCCACTTTTCAGAGATGTATGTCTGCTATCTTTCATGGTTTTTGTGAAGAAATTATGGAAGTTTGTTGGAGATATGCCCTAGAGGCAATAATAAATGTAATTATTATTATATCTTTGTGTTTATGATAAATGTTTACATTCATGCTATAACAGTATTAACAAGGAAACATTAATACTTGTGTGATTTGTAAACTAAAATTAGAGTCCCTAGTAAAGCCTCTTTATAATACTAGCTTGTTGGTTAATAAATGATTGTGTTTTCCCTACCATGAACATTGAGATGTTATTAACAACAAGATCATATCGTTAGGAGAATGGTATGATGGACATACTCCTATAGATAAGCGTAGCATAAAGATCAAGTCATTTTAATAGTTTAATTGCTATATGCTTTCTGATACATAGTAACCTAATTCCTTCAACCATGAGATCATGCATATCACCATCACCGGAAGGATGCTTTGATGACATCAAACACCACACCGTAACTGGGTGGTTATAAAGGTGGCATTGAGTGTTCGGAAAGTATGGGTTGAGACACATGGATCAAGAGTGGGATTTGTCTATCCATATGACAGATAGATATACTCTGGGCCCTCTCGGTGGAATGTCATCCAATTGGCTTGCAAGCATGTGACTGGCTCACAAGGGATCACATATCACGGGAACGAGAAAAGAGTACTTATCAATAACGAGGTTGAACTAGGTATGTAGAGATACCGACGATCAAAACCTCGGATAAGTAAACTATCGTGAGACAAAGGGAAATTGGTATCATATGTAAGTGGTTCATTCGATCGCAAAGTAATCGTAGAAATATGTGGGAGCCATATGAATTTCCAGATTCCTCTATTGGTTATTGTTCTGAGAAATGTCTCGATCATGTCCGCATAATTCACGAACCGTAGGGAGACACACTTAAGGATTCGATGTTGTTGAGTAGTTATGGAATGATGAGTAAGAGACCAAATGTTGTTTGGAGTCTCGGATGGGATCCGGGATATCATGAGGAGATCCGGAATGGTCCGGATAATAAGATTCATATAAGTAAATTCCAGTTTGGGGTTGGAGAATGGTTACGGTGTTTTCATCGGGAATGTTCTAGAAGGTTCCGGAAGGTCCGGCACTCCGGAGGGGAAGGGTACATGAATGTGTCATAACAAGTTGGAATGGTTGCATCATGTACTAGGAGTCATCGCTGAGCAAAATAAAGGGATAAATCAAATCCTAGTTTGAAAAGTCAAACGCCAATTTGAAAAGTCAAACGACAAGTTTGCTTGGTGGAGGGAGAGTAGGAAACCTACTTGGGGAGGAGTTCCTCTCCCTCCACCGCCGGCCTTAGAGGCCGAGTTGGGGGAGGAATCCCTCCCCCTTGGCCGGCGCCCTCCACCTATGAAAGGAGGGGCAGGGGTGCCCCTCTAGACCTACACCTCCACCACTCAAAACCCTAGCCCTAGCCGCCGACCCTCCCGCAGCCGCCGCCGCCCTAGGGAAAACCCTAGCCACCGACCTATCCCTCTCTCCTTGGTGTGTATAAACCCTAGATCACCGAGGCCTCTCTCATAGTCCACCATACTCGCTCTCAGCTTAAGGAGAAGCCCTGTGAGATCTCCCCTCTACTTCCTGTACCACGCCGTCGTGCTGCCGGAATCACGAGGAGAGTGCTACAACCTCCGCTGCCTGCTGGAACAAGGGAGAGGAAGGTCTTTGTCGAGTACCGAACGTGTGACCGACTGCGGGAGCGCTGCCGGAACGCATTGACGGAAGGATCGTCTACACGATCTTGAGATCGGCAGGAGTACAACTACATCACCCACGAGAATCCGCTCTTGTTAAAAACTTTGGAATCTTCGAGGGTGAGTTATTCTATCGACTCGTTGCTACAATCTAGTAGATAGATCTTGGCTTGTTTGTTTGTATGCGGTAGAAATTTTTTGTTTTCCATGCTACGAACCCCTACAGTGGTATCAGAGCCAGGTTTATATGTAGATCTGTTGCACGAGTAGAACACAATGTTCATTGTGGGCGGTGGTGCTTTTATTATCAATTGCTTCTTGTGTACTTTGCATCTTGCGGTATGATGGGATGAAGCTGCCCGGGCTAACCTTACATGACATCGTTCATGAGACTTTCTCCACGCTCAACATGCAACTAGTATTGCATAAGTGGCTTTGCGTGTGTCTGTCTCTCCCATTATAGTATAGATCCAATTTACAACAGGCACTTGATAGTTCAAACATCAACGTTGTGGTTCTTGTTCGTAAGTTAGATCGACACTTATTGAAAGCCCCAAACCACGTAAAATATGCAAAGAAAATTAGAGGCGTCTAACTTTGTTTTGCAGGGGTGTGCAGTGATGTGATATGGCCATGATTGTGATTATATTTGATGTATGCAATGTTCCTTATTGTAAGTAGGCAACCGGCAGGAGCCATATGGTTGTCTTTATTTTCTGTTAAGACCCGCGTGTCTATTCAAAGTAGTTGTAATAGTTGAAGCTGGTGGAAGACAATCATGGAGCAGCGTCATTGACCTTGATGCAATGCCTGTGATGATGGAAATCATGTTCGTGCTTGAAGATGGAGATCGGAAGCACAAAGAATAAAGGTCATATCATATCACATATTATGAATTGCATGTGATGTTAATCCTTTATTCATCTTGTATTGCTTAGTTAACGACGATAGCATTATAAGATGATCCCTCATGCACATGAATTTCAAGTTCTAAAGTGTTCATCCTTAGTAAGCACCGTTGCTAAAGCTTGTTGTTTCGAAGCACCACATGATGATCGGGTGTGTTAGATTCTGCAAGTGTATACAACGTGAGCAAGCCAGATTTGCTCATGCGGAAGCTAAGGTTTGATCTTGACGAGCCTAGCATGTACAGACATGGTCTCAGAACATGGATCACCGAAAGGTAAAGCATAAATCATATAGTAGATATGATGAATATGTCGATTGTTCGCCATTGAAACTACATAAACTCTCGTGATGATCGGTGTTGATGTGGTGGATTTGGTTCGTGTGATCACTAAAACAATGTGAGGGATATTGTTTTGAGTGGGAGTTCACATAGATTAATTTAACTATTAATTAGAACTCAATTTGTCATAAACTTAGTCTAAACTATTGCAAATATGTTGTAGATCAATGGCGGCCCCTACCATCAATTTTAATGCGTTCCTAGAGAAAGAAAAGTTGAAAAACAATGGAAGCAACTTCGCGGATTGGTTCCGCAATTTGAGGATTGTCCTCAATGCTGGTAATTTGACCTATGTGCTGGATGCACCGCTGGGTGACCCGCATGCAGCTACTGCTACCGATGAAGTAAAGAATGTTTACCTTGCTCGGAAGACTCAGTACTCCACAGTTCAGTGTGCTATCTTGTATGGTTTGGAATCAGAGCTTCAGAAAAGGTTTGAGAATTCAGACCCACATGATATTGTCCATAAACTCAAATTGATATTTGAGACTCACGCGGCAGTTGGGAGCTATGAGGCTTCTGAAAAGTTCTTTAACTGCAAGATGGAAGAGGGCAGCTCCGTTAGTGAGCATGTGATTAAAATGTCTGGGCACGCAAACAAACTCCAAAGCTTGGGTATAGTGATTCCTAATGCTTTGGGGATTTACCGTGTCCTCCAATCACTACCACCAAGTTACAAGAACTTTGTGATGAACTACAATATGCAAAGCATGAACAAGCAGTTGCCAGAACTCTTCTCGATGTTAAAATCTGCAGAAGTGGAGATCAAGAAAGAGCACCAAGTGTTGATGGTCAATAAGACCACCAAATTCAAGAAAGGCAAGTCTAAGCAAAAGGGACACTTCAAGAAGGGTGGTAAGAAAGTTACCACACCGACGAAGAAGACCAAGGCTGGACCAAAGCCTGATACTGAGTGCTTTCACTGCAAGGGAGAAGGTCACTGGAAGCGGAATTTCCCAAAGTACTTGGCGGATTTGAAGAACGGCAAAATCAAGAAGAAAGGTATATCCGATATACATGTTATTGATGTGTATCTCACTAGTACTTGTAGTAGTGCCTGGGTATTTGATACTGGTTCGGTTGCTCATATTTGTAACTCGAAACAGGAAACGGAAGCTAGCGAAGAACAAGGTGACGATGCGCGTAGGAAATGAATCAAAAGTTGATGTGATCGCGGTTGGCACGCTACCTCTACATCTACCATCGGGATTAATTTTATATTAAATAATTGTTATTTGGTGCCTGCGTTAAGCATGAACATTATATCGGGATCTTGTTTATTGCGAGACGGTTACTTGTTTAAGTCCGAGAATAATGGTTGTTCGATTTATATGAGTAATATGTTTTATGCACATGCACCTTTGATAGATGGTATATTCTTATTGAATCTCGATAGTGGAAATACACATATTAATAACATTGAAGCTAAACGTTTGAAATCGAGCGATAACTCGACCTATATGTGGCACTGTTGTCTTGGTCACATTGGAGTGAAGCGTATGAAGAAACTCCATTCCGATGGACTTCTTGAATAACTTGATTTCGAATCACATGAAAGATGCGAAGCATGTCTGATGGGTAAAATGACTAAGACTCCATTTTTTGGTATGATGGAGCGAGCTACGGACTTATTGGAAATCATACATACCGATGTGTGTGGTCCAATGAGTGTAGCATCGCGCGGTGGTTATCGTTATGTTCTTACCTTCACGGATGACTTGAGTAGATATGGGTATATCTATTTCATGAAACATAAGTCCGAAACTTTCGAGAAGTTTAAGGAATTTCAAAGTGAGGTGGAGAATCAACGTAACAAGAAGATTAAATTTCTACGTTCTGATCGTGGAGGTGAATATCTAAGTTACGAGTTTGGCGAGCATTTGAAGAAATGCAGAATACTTTCACATTGACACCGGAAACACCACAACGTAATGGTGTGTCCGAACGTCGTAATTGAACTCTCTTAGATATGGTTCGTTCTATGATGTCACTACAGATTTACCGCTATCATTTTGGGGTTATGCATTAGAAACAATGCATTCACTTTAAATAGGGCACCATCTAAATCCGTTGAAACGACACCGTATGAATTATGGTTTGGGAAGAAACCTAAATTGTCGTTCCTTAAAGTTTGGGGTTGCGAAGCCTATGTAAAGAAGTTACAGCCGGACAAGCTTGAACCCAAAGCGGAAAAATGCGTCTTCATAGGATACCCAAAGGAAACTATTGGGTATACCTTCTATCATAGATCCGAAGGCAAAATCTTCGTTGCCAAGAATGGATCCTTTCTAGAGAAGGAATTTCTCTCGAAAGAAGTGACTGGAAGGAAAGTAGAACTCGACGAGGTTGTCGAACCTTCTCTTGAACTTGCGAGTAGCGCATAACCGGAAGAAGTTCCCGTGGTGCCTGCACTAATAAGAGAGGAAGCTAATGATGATGATCATGAAACTTCGGTTGTAGTTTCTACAGAACCTCGCAGGTCAACGAGAACTCGTACCACTCCTGATTGGTATGATCCCGTTATGAATGTCATGTTGGTGGACAACACCGATGACCCTGCGACATATGAGGAAGCGATGATGAGCCCAGATTCCAATAAATGGCAAGAAGCCATGAAATCCGAGATTGGATCCATGTACGAAAATTAAGTATGGACTTTGGTGGACTTACCGGATGGCCAGAAGGCTGTCGAGAACAAATGGATTTTCAAGAAGAAAACAGATGCTGATGGTAATGTTACTATCTATAAAGCTCGACTTGTCGCAAAAGGGTTTCGACAAATTCAAGGAGTTGACTACGATGAGACTTTCTCACCAGTAGCGAAGCTAAAATCTGTGAGGATTTTGTTAGCAATCGCTGCATATTACGATTATGAGATATGGCAGATGGATGTCAAAACAGCGTTCCTCAATGGAGACATTGATGAAGAGTTGTATATGATGCAACCCAAAGGTTTTGTCGATCCTAAAGATGCTAACAAGGTATGCACACTTCAATGGTCCATATATGGATTGAAGCAAGCATCCCGAAGTTGGAATCAACGTTTTGATAAGGTGGTCAAAAATTTTGGTTTTATACAAACTTATGGAGAAGCTTGTATTTACAAGAAAGTGAGTGGGAGCTCTGTAGAATTCTTAATACTATATGTAGATGACATATTGTTGATTGGGAATGATGTAGACCTTCTTAATAGTGTCAAGATATTGGCGAAGCAGCTTACATATTAGGCATAAAGATTTATAGAGATAGATCGATACGCCTAATATCATTGTCACAAAGTACATATTTGGACAAAGTTCTAAAGAAGTTGGAATGGAAGATAGCAAGAAAGGGTTCTTGCCCATGTTGCCCAATACGACCTTGAGTAAAACTCAAAGTCCAGCAACGGCAGAAGATAGAGAAAGGATGAGTAAGACTCCCTATGCCTCAGCCATAGAATCTCTAATGTATGCCATGCTATTACTAGACCCGACATTGCATATGCTGTTAGTTTGACTAGCAGATATCAAAATGATCTAGGAGTGGATCATTGGACAGCGGTAAAAAACATCCTTAAGTACTTGAGAAGAACTATGGATATGGTTATTTCTTATGGAGGTGATGAACAGCTCGTTGTTAATGGTTACACCGATGCTAGTTGGAACACCGATCCGGATGATTCTAAATCTCAATCTGGATACGTATTTACTTTGTATGGTGCAACAGTTAGCTAGAGGAGTGAAAAGCAAAGCGTTGTGGCAAGATCTTCAACTGAATCGAAATACATAGCTGCTTCGGAGGCTTCACAAGAACCGATATGGATGAAGGAGTTCATTACAGAGCTCGGTGTGGTTCCAAGTGCGCTGGACCCAATGTCTATCTACTGTGATAACATGGGCGCCATAGCCAATGCGCAAGAACCAAGGTCACACAAGAAGCTGAAGCACATCAAGCTACGTTTTCATGCTATTCGAGAACATGTCCAAGATGGTGACATAAAGATTTGCAAAGTACACACAGATCTGAATGTGGCGGATCCGTTGACTAAACCTCTCCCGAGGGCAAAACATGACCAACACCAAACTGCCATGGGTGTTCGGTATGTTACCATGTAATCCAGATTAGTTGACTCTAGTGCAAGTGGGAGACTGTTGGAGATATGCCCTAGAGGCAATAATAAATATAGTTATTATTATATCTTTGTGTTTATGATAAATGTTTACATTCATGCTATAAAGTATTAACAAGGAAACATTAATACTTGTGTGATTTGTAAACTAAATTAGAGTCCCTAGTAAAGCCTCTTTATAATACTAGCTTGTTGGTTAATAAATGATTGTGGTTTCCCTATCATGAACATTGAGATGTTATTAACAACAAGATCATATCGTTAGGAGAATGGTATGATGGACATACTCCTATAGATAAGCGTAGCATAAAGATCAAGTCATTTTAATAGTTCAATTGCTATATGCTTTCTGATACATAGTAACCTAATTCCTTCGACCATGATATCATGCATATCACCATCACTGGAAGGATGCTTTGATGATATCAAACACCACACCGAATCGGGTGGTTATAAAGGTGGCATTGAGTGTTCGGAAAGTATGGGTTGAGACACATGGATCAAGAGTGGGATTTGTCCATCCATATGACGGATAGATATACTCTGGGCCCTCACGGTGGAATGTCATCCAATTGGCTTGCAAGCATGTGACTGGCTCACAAGGGATCACATATCACGGGAACGAGAAAATAGTACTTATCAGTAATGAGGTTGAACTAGGTATGCAGAGATACCGACGATCAAAACCTCGGATAAGTAAACTATTGTGAGACAAAGGGAAATTGGTATCGTATGTAAGTGGTTCATTCGATTGCAAAGTAATCGTAGAAATATGTGGGAGCCATATGAATTTCCAGATTCCTCTATTGGTTATTGTTCGGAGAAATGTCTCGATCATGTCCGCATAATTCACGAACCATAGGGAGACACACTTAAGGATTCGATGTTGTTGAGTAGTTATGGAATGATGAGTAAGAGACCGAATGTTGTTCGGAGTCTCGGATGGGATCCGGGATATCACGAGGAGATACGGAATGGTCCGGAGAATAAGATTCATATAAGGAAAGTCCAGTTTCGGGGTTGGAGAATGGTTCCTGTGTTTTTATCGGGAATGTTCTAGAAGGTTACGAAAGGTCCGGCACTCCGGAGGGGAAGGGTACATGAATGTGTCATAACAAGTTGGAATGGTTGCATCATGTACTAGGTGTCATCTCTGAGCAAAATAAAGGGATAAATCAAATCCTAGTTTGAAAAGTCAAACGCCAATTTGAAAAGTCAAACGGCAAGTTTGCTTGGTGGAGGGAGAGTAGGAAACCTACTTGGGGAGGAGTTCCTCTCCCTCCACCGCCTCCCTTGGAGGACGAGTTAGGGGAGGACTCCCTCCCCCTTGGCCGGCGCCCTCCACCTATAAAAGGAGGGGCAGGGCTGCCCCTCTAGACCTACACCTTCACCACCCAAAACCCTAGCCCTAGCCGTCGGCCCTCCTGCAGCCGCCGCCGCCCTAGGGCAAACCCTAGCCGCCGAATTGGGGCTTTCCCAATCCCTAGCCGCCGGCCTAGCCCTCTCTCCTTGGTGTGTCTAAACCCTAGATCACCGAGGCCTCTCTCATAGTCCACCATACTCGCTCCGGCTTAAGGCGAAGCCCTGCGAGATCTCCCCTCTACTTCCTGTACCACGCTGTCGTGCTGCCGGAATCACGAGGAGAGTGCTACAACCTCCGCTGCCTGCTGGAACAAGGGAGAGGTAGGTCTTTATCGAGTACCGAACGTGTGACCGACTGCCGGAGCGCTGCCGGAACGCAGCGCCGGAAGGATCGTCTACACGATCTTGAGATCGGCAAGAGTACGACTACATCACCCACGAGAATCCGCTCTCGTTAAACACTTTGGAATCTTCGAGGGTGAGTTATTCTATCGACTCGTTGCTACAATCTAGTAGATAGATCTTGGCTTGTTTGTTCGTATGCGGTAGAAATTTTTTGTTTTCCATGCTACAAACCCCTACAAAGTTTTCATGGACGATTTCTCCGTCTATGGAACTTCTTTTGATAATTGTTTGCACA
This sequence comes from Avena longiglumis, assembly GCA_030063025.1. NCBI lineage: Eukaryota > Viridiplantae > Streptophyta > Magnoliopsida > Poales > Poaceae > Avena > Avena longiglumis. Next base: position 417,713,196 of record CP125975.1, on the reverse strand, counting down.
ACCTTGATAAAGTTTTGTAGAGATGTGAAGAAAATAATCTTGTTCTTAATTGGGAGAAATGCCACTTCATGGTTAATGAAGGGATTGTTCTTGGACACAAAATTTCTGAAAGAGGTATTGAAGTTGACAGAGCAAAAATTGAAGAAATTGAAAAAATGCCTTGTCCTAGGGATGTGAAAGGTATTCGTAGTATCCTTGGTCATGCTGGTTTCTATAGAAGGTTTATTAAAGATTTCTCAAAAATTTCAAAGCCCCTTACAAACCTTCTCCAAAAAGATGTACCTTTTGTTTTTTATGATGATTGTAAGGAATCTTTTAAAAATTTGAAGAAAGCTTTAAACACTACTCCTATTGTCCAACCACCTGATTGGAATTTACCCTATGAAATAATGTGTGATGCTAGTGATTTTGCTGTGGGTGCTGTTCTTGGGAAACGGGTAGATAAAAAATTGAATGTTATTCATTATGCTAGTAAGACCCTTAATGCTGATCAAAATAATTATGCTACTACTAAAAAGGAGTTCTTAGCTATAATATTTGCTTATCATAAGTTTAGACCCTATATTGTTGATTCAAAAGTTACCATTCATACTGATCATGTTGCTATTAAGTACCTTATGACAAAAAAAGATGCTAAGCCTAGGCTTATTAGATGGGTGCTGCTTTTACAAGAGTTTGATCTGCATATTGTAGATAGGAAAAGTGCTGAAAATCCTGTTGCTGATACTTTATGTCAGTTGGATAACATTTCTTTTGAGCCTATGCCTGTTAATGATAGTTTCCCAAATGAACAGTTGGCTGCAATATAGGTAATCCCGAGAGAGAGCCCTTGGTATGCTGATTATGCTAACTTTATTGTTTTCAAGTATTTTCCTCCAACCTTTACAACCCAGCAAAGAAGGAAATTATTTTATGATCTGAGGCATTACTTTTGGGATGACCCACATTTATATAAAGAAAGAGTAGATGGTATTATGCAGAGGTGTGTTCTAGAATATGAACAACAAGAGATATTGAGAAAATGTCATGGCAGTGCTTATGGAGGACATCATGCTGGAGATAGAACCGCACAAAAAGTTTTACAATAAGGTTTTTATTGGCCTACTCTCTTCAAGGACGCAAGGAAGTTTATTTTATCATGTGATGAATGTCAAAGATTTGGTAACATTTCTAGACGCAGTGAAATGCCTATGAATTATTCTCTTGTTATTGAACCTTTTGATTGTTGGGGATTTGACCTTATGGGTCCTTTTCCTCCTCCAAAAGGGTATACTCATATTCTTGTTGCTGTTGATTATGTTACAAAGTGGGTGGAATCCATAACTACAAATAATGTTGATGGTAAGACCTCTTTAAAAATTCTTAAAGATGTTATTTTTCCTAGGTTTGGCGTGCCCAAATATCTCATGACTGATGGAGGTTCTCATTTTATTCATGGTGGTTTTAGGAAGACTCTTGCTAAGTATGATGTTAACCATAGAATTGCTTCAGCTTATCACCCTCAAACCAGTGGGCAAGTAGAACTTTTGAATAGAGAAATTAAATCTATCTTGCAAAAGACTGTTAATAGATCTAGAAAGAATTGGGCTAAAAAGTTGAATGATGCTCTGTGGGTTTATAGAACTACTTATAAAAATCCTATGGGAATGTCTCCTTACAAATTTTTTTATGGTAAAGCTTGTCACTTCCCTTTAGAATTAGAACACAAAGCTTATTGGGCAGTGAAAGAACTGAATAGAGATTTTAAACTTGCTGGAGAGAAAAGATTGCTTGACTTAAGTACCTTAGATGAGTGGATAAGTGAAGCTTATGAAAATGCTAGACTCTTTAAAAAAAGTAAAAACATGGCATGATAGGAGAATTCTCAAAAGGGAGTTCCATGTTGGTGAGAAAGTTCTATTATATAGGTCTCGTCTCAGATTTTTTGCAGGAAAACTACTCTCAAAATGGGAAGGACCTTTTGTTTTTGAGGAGGTATATCGTTTAGGTGCTATTAAAATTTCATCTTTGAGAGACAACACTACACAAGTGGTGAATGGTAAAAGGCTCAAACATTATATTACTAGGGGCTCTTATAATGAAGATGTTGACATTATTCAAATGGTGAATCCGGAAGAATTCATTAGAGACCAAACTCAGGAATCTGTAGAGTCTGTTTTCGAATAGGTAAAAGTGATGGAAATCAAAGGTTCGCGAAAAACTTATCCCTTTAAATGTTTGCTGTTTTTATTCCATATGGAAGGTTACAAGATGAAAAAGAGGAGGAAACGGAGCCCGGGTGGGCCACACCCACCAGTGGCGCGGGCCCTGCCTGGTCGCGCCACCAGGGGGTGTGACCACCCCAGAGTCCGCCTCCGTCCCGTTTTCCCACAGTACCTTCCTTATGTCCTAAAACTTTGTAATATATAATCACCCAGACCCGAGGTTTGTATATCGTGTTCTCGTCGTGTTTTTTTTATCTGTTTCTGTCAGGAAATATTCTCAAGTTTAGAGGCACCATGGTGTCCGCCAACGACAAGGGCAAGAAGCCCATGGAATATGATCTTCAAGGCCCCAAGAAGGAGGAGGAGATATTGGTTGGGGATGAAGAAGAAGTGAAGGAAGACAAGCATCCGGACACCCGCGCTACCATTGCGAGCATTGGAGTGGTGGAAAACCCTATCAAGCTCAGGAGGACAACACGGATGTCTATAGGAGGGAAACCTCCACGTCATTGACTCGCTCCACGGTCACTTCCTCCACACGCCAAGAACCCCTTCCATACTCTTATACATGAGAAAAAATTCCAAAATATGCCCAAAGGGAAGTTGCCCTCTAGTTGGGATATGCCTCGTTCTAACCATGCAGGGAAAGAACACTCTAAGGAGGAAGAGTGGGGAAAGAATAACAAGGACTGGGATTCTCGGTCCAACATGATCATGAACTGCATTGAGCATAATTCTGAGTTGATTAGTACTTTAACCTTAGAGATTGAGGATTTGGGGAAGCTAATTGAAAGGCTTATCAAGGGAACACCACCACCACCGAAGGAGTAATTCGTCATCAGGTTATGGCATCCCCTTGGCTTGTTCCAATCCTGGGGGAGTGTCGCGGTATCACATCATTATCTTTCATCTTTTTACCTTTTTAGTTGAGTCATATCTTGATTAGACAAGTTATCATATAGGATGATTTGCATTGTGGAAGTATCTCTCCTTTAGTTGGTTATGTATGTATCCCTTGGTGTGAGTGCCTTTATGGAATATTAATGAGAAGTTTCATCATTTACTTTTTTCACATCTTATTTTAGTTTGCAAACTCTATTATATGATTAATCTTGTTGATTAGTATTGGTATCACTTTGGGATCATCAAGTAAATCTAAATTGGTTTTGGCAAACCGAGCTCTGGTCAGTAGCAACACTTTTTGAGGTTTGAAAGGAAAAGATAAAAGCACTTGTAGGTATTTTATATCATTTTCTTTCTTTCTTGATTGGCTCATAAGCTCGGTATTCTTTAGTTAAGATCTTTTTGTGTCTTCAAGGAAGATTGCATGTTTGTCTTTATCACTTATGTGTTTGCTTGTTTCCTTCAACTCTTTTGCTTGCTACCCATCCTTGCTAGCCAAAAACATGTACTAAGAGGGAACACTTCTCGTGCATACAATCCTTTAAACCAAATCCTATGCCATTTGTGTCCACCATATCTACCTATTAGCATTATTGCTATTCCAAGTAAATTCTCAAGCTTCATCACCTTTCAAACTAAAAATTCTTTTGTTCTGTGAAAACTAGTTAGTAAAACTCTCACGAACTTGATGGCACACCTTATTTTCCTGCCCGTAATAAACTTGAACCATTGTGTCATCTATGTTGTATATGCTTGTACTTATAAGTTGGGATTAGCAGAACCGTGCTGTCACGGGGAAAGCTTTCAACACTTGTACATATTACCCAGTTGATATCATGCTCTTTTGTTTATGGATGTCGTCGGTGTGAAATAAAAGGGGAGCTTGTAAGTCCATGGAGTTATGTATATGGGTTAGAGAAACATCTGGGCCGCTAGCCTAAGACATGCATAATCATGGTGAAAACTTGCAGCATCACCATAGTGAGGAATGTAGGGGTTCGTAGCATGGAAAACAAAAAATTTCTACCGCATGCAAACAAACAAGCCAAGATCTATCTACTAGATTGTAGCAATGGGTCGATTAGAGTACTCACCCTAGAAGATTCCAAAGCGGTTAACGAGAGCAGATTCTCGTGGGTGATGTAGTCATACACTTGCCGATCTCAAGATCGCGTAGACGATCCTTTTGGCGCTGCGTTCCGGCAGCGCTTCCACAGTCGGTCACACGTTCGGTACTCGATGAAGACCTTCCTCTCCTTTGTTCCAGCAGGCAGCAGAGGTTGTAGTTCTCCCCTCGCGATTCCGGCAGCACGACGGCGTGGTGTCGGAAGTAGAGGGAAGATCCCGCAGGGCTACGCCTAAGCCGGTGCGAGTTATGGTGGATCTAGGGTTTTCCGGCGATCTAGGTTTAGAAGGCCGGGAGGAGGAGGAGATGTCGGCGGCGGCTAGGGTGACGGCGGCGCACGGGGTGGGGAGGGCTGGCTTGGTTGTGGTTTGGGGCAGCCCTCCCCCACTATTTATGAGACGGGGGCAGCCTTGGGAGGGGAGGGTTTGAATCCAAACCCAAACCCAAGTTGGCTTGAAGGAAGGACTCTTTCCTTCTTCCACTAGGAAACCATTGTTCCAGTTTGACTTTTCAAACCTCCCTTTTGACTTTCAATTTAGAGCTTTAATTCTCTCTCGCAAATGCCCAAACCAAGTGACCTAGGATATGATCCAATCATTCCACTTACCCATGACACATTCATGGACCATTCCCCTTCCGGTCCGACGAACCTTCTAGACCCTTCTAGAACCTCTCTGATGAAAACATCGAAATCATTCCCGAACTTCGGAATCAGACTTTCCTTATATGAATCTTATTCTTCAGACCATTCCGGATCTCCTCATGATATCCCGGATCCCATCCGAGACTCCAAACAACATTTGGTATCCCTATTAACATTCCATATCTACTAAACAACATCGAATCCTTAAGTGTGTCTCCCTATGATTCGTGAATTATGCGGACATGACCAAGACACTTCTCTGATCAATAACCAATAGAGGAATCTGGAAATTCATATGGCTCCCACATATTTCAATGATTACTTTGCGATCAAATGAACCACTTACATACAATACCATTTTCCCTTTGTCTCGCGATAGTTTACTTATCCGAGGTTTGATCGTCGGTATCTCTGCATACCTAGTTCAACCTCGTTACTGATAAGTACTCTTTTATCGTTCCCGTGATATGTGATCCCTTGTGAGCCAGTCACATGCTTGCAAGCCAATTGGATGACATTCCACCGAGAGGGCCCAGAGTATATCTATCCGTCATATGGATGGACAAATCCCACTCTTGATCCATGTGCCTCAACACATACTTTCCGAACACTCAATGCCACCTTTATAGCCACCCAGTTACGGTGTGGTGTTTGATGTCATCAAAGCATCCTTCCGGTGATGGTTATTAGCATGATCTCATGGTCGAAGGAATTAGATTACTATGTATCAGAAAGCTTATAGCAAACGAACTATTGAAATCACTTGATCTTAATACTATGCTTATCTATAGGAGTGTGTCCATCATACCATTCTCTTAATGATATGATCTTGTTGTTAACAAAATCTCAATGTTCATGATCGGGAATCCACGATCATCTATCAACCAACAAGCTAGTATTACAAAGAGGCTTTACTAGGGACTCTAATTTAGTTTACAAATCACACAAGTATTAATGTTTCCGGTTAATACTATTATATCATGAATGTAAACATTTATCATAAACACAAAGATATAATAATAACAACTTTTATTATTGCCTCTAGGGCATATCTCCGACAGTCTCCCACTTGCACTAGAGTCAACTAATCTAGATTACATGGTAATATACTGAACACCCATGGCAGTTTGGTGCTGGTCATGTTTTGCCCTCGGGAGAGGTTTAGTCAACGGATCCGCCACATTCAGATATGTGTGTACTTTGAAAATCTTTATGTCACCATCTTGGACATGCTCTCGAATAACGTGAAAACGTAGCTTGATGTGCTTTAGCTTCTTGTGTGGCCTTGGTTCTTGCGCATTAGCTATGGCGCCATGTTATCACAGTAGATAGACATTGGGTCCAGCGCACTTGGAACCACACCGAGCTCTATAATGAACTCCTTCATCCATATCGCCTCTTGTGAAGCCTCCGAAGCAGCTATGTATTCCGATTCAGTTGAAGATCTCGCGCAACACTTTGCTTTGCACTCCTCCAGCTAACTGCTGCACCATTCAAAGTAAATATGTATCTAGATTGAGATTTAGAATCATCCGGATCGGTGTTCCAACTAGCATCGGTGTAACCATTAACAACGAGTTGTTCATCACCTCCATAAGAAAGAACCATATCCTTAGTTCTTCTCAAGTACTTAAGGATGTTTTTGACCGCTGTCCAATGATCCACTCCTGGATCACTTTGATATCTACTAGTTAAACTAACAGCATATGCAATGTTGGGTAGTACATAGCATGGCATACATAAGAGATCCTATGGCTGAGGCATAGGGAGTCTTACTCATCCTTTCTCTATCTTCTGCCATTGTAGGACTTTGAGTTTTACTCAAGGTCGTATTGGGCAACATGGGCAAGAACCTTTCTTGCTATCTTCCATTTCAAACCTCTTTATAACTTTATCCAAATATGTACTTTGTGAACATGATATTAGGCGTCTTAATCTATCTCTATAAATCTTTATGCCTAATATGTAAGCTTCTTCGCCAAGATCTTTTATTGAAAAACTATTATTTAAATAATCCTTGACAGTATTAAGAAGGTCTACATCATTCCCAATCAACAATATGTCATCTACATATAGTATTAAGAATTCTACAGAGCTCCCACTCACTTTCTTGTAAATACAAGCTTCTCCATAAGTTTGTATAAAACCAAAGCTTTTGATTACCTTATCAAAATGTTGATTCCAACTTCGGCATGCTTGCTTCAATCCATAAATGGACCGTTGAAGTTTGCATACCTTGTTAGCATCTTTAGGATCGACAAAACCTTTGGGTTGCATCATATACAACTCTTCATCAATGTCTCCATTGAGGAATGTTGTTTTGACATCCATCTGCCATATCTCATAATCATAATATGCAGCGATTGCTAACAAAATCCTCACAGACTTTAGCTTCGCTACCGGTGAGAAAGTCTCATCGTAGTCAACTACTTGAATTTGTCGAAACCCTTTTACGACAAGTCGAGATTTATAGATAGTAACATTACCATCAAAATCTGTTTTCTTTTTTTTTTGAAAATCCATTTGTTCTCGACAGCCTTCCGGCCATCTGGTAAGTCCAGCAAAGTCCCTACTTGGTTTTCGTACATGGATCCAATCTCGGATTTCATGGCTTCTTGCCATTTATTGGAATCTGGGCTCATCATCGCTTCCTCATATGTCGCAGGGTCATCGATGTTGTCCACCAACATGACATGCATAACGGGATCATACCAATCAAGAGTGGTACGAGTTCTCGTTGACCTGCGAGGTTCCGAAGTAACTTCAACCGAAGTTTCATGATTAACATCATTAGCTTCCTCTCTTATTGGTGTAGGCGCCACATGAAATACTTCCGGTTTTGCGCTATTCGCAAGTTCGAGAGAAGGTACAACAACCTCGTCGAGTTCTACTTTCCTTCCAGTCACTTCTTTCGAGAGAAACTCCTTCTCTAGAAAGGATCCGTTCTTGGCAACGAAGATTTTGCCCTCGGATCTATGATAGAAGGTATACCCAATAGTTTCCTTCGGGTATCCTATGAAGACGCATTTTTCCGCTTTGGGTTCAAGCTTGTCGGGCTGTAACTTCTTTACATAAGCTTCGCAACCCCAAACTTTAAGGAACGACAATTTAGGTTTCTTCCCAAACCATAATTCCTACGGTGTCGTTTCAACGGATTTAGATGGTGCCCTATTTAAAGTGAATGCGGCTGTTTCTAATGCATAACCCCAAAACGATAGTGGTAAATCTGTAAGTGAATCATAGAACGAACCAAATCTAAGAGAGTTCGATTACAATGTTCAGACACACCATTACGTTGTGGTGTTCCTGGTGGTGTCAATTGTGGAAGTATTCTGCATTTCTTCAAATGCTCGCCAAACTCGTAACTTAGATATTCACCTCCACGATCAGATTGTAGATATTTAATCTTCTTGTTATGTTGATTCTCTACCTCACTTTGAAATTCCTTAAACTTCTCGAAAGTTTCGGACTTATGTTTCATGAAATAGATATACCCATATCTACTCAAGTCATCCGTGAAGGTAAGAACATAACGATAACCACCGCGTGATGCTACACTCATTGGGCCACACACATCGGTATGTATGATTTCCAATAAGTCCGTAGCTCGCTCCATCATACCAGAAAATGGAGTCTTAATCATTTTACCCATCAGACATGCTTCGCATCTTTCAAGTGATTAGAAATCAAGTGATTCAAGAAGTCCATCGTAATGGAGTTTCTTCATACGCTTCACTCCAATATGACCAAGACGACAGTGCCACATATAGGTCGAGTTATCGCCCAATTTCAAACGTTTAGCTTCAATGTTATTAATGTGTGTATTTACACAATCGAGATTCAATAAGAATAGACCATCTATCAAAGGTGCATGTGCATAAAACATATTACTCATATAAATCGAACAACCATTATTCTCGGACTTAAACAAGTAACCATCTCGCAATAAACATGATCCAGATATAATGTTCATGCTCAACGCAGGCACCAAATAACAATTATTTAAGTATAAAACTAATCTCGATGGTAGATGAAGAGGTAGCGTGCCGACCGCGATCACATCAACCTTTGATCCATTTCCAACGCGCATCGTCACCTTGTTCTTCGCTAGTTTCCGTCTATTCTGAAGCACCTATTTTGAGTTACAAATGTGAGCAACTGAACCAGTATCAAATACTCAGGCACTACTACGAGTACTAGTAAGATACACATCAATAACATGTATATCGGATATACCTTTCTTCTTGATGTTGCCATTCTTCAAATCCGCCAAGTACTTAGGGAAATTCCGCTTCCAGTGACCTTCTCCCTTGCAGTAAAAGCACTCAGTATCAGCCTTAGGCGCAGCCTTGGTCTTCTTCGTCGGCGCGGTAAATTTCTTACCGCCCTTCTTGAAGTTTCCATTTTTCTTAGACTTTCCTTGCTTCTTGAATTTGGTGGTCTTATTGACCAACAACACTTGGTGCTCTTTCTTGATCTCCACTTCCGCAGACTTTAACATGGAGAAGAGTTCAGGCAACGACTTGTCCATGTTTTGCATATTGTAGTTCATCACAAAGTTCTTGTAACTTGGTGGTAGTGATTGTAGGACACGGTGAATCCCCAAAGCATTAGGAATCACTATACCCAAGCTTTGAAGCTTGCTTGCATGCCCAGACATCTTAAGCACATGCTCACTGACGGAGCTGCCCTCTTCCATCTTGCAGTTAAAGAACTTTTCAGAAGCCTCATAACTTTCAACTGTCGCGGGAGCCTCAAATATCATTTTTAGTTCACGGACAATATCATGTGGGTCATGGTTCTCAAACCTTTTCTGAAGCTCCGATTCCAAACCATACAAGATAGCACACTGAACTATGTGAAAGAACATTTCTTAATCCCTAGTGTTTTGTGTGTTAGATAACAATACCAAGGATCATTTAATGTGTGTTGAAGTGTTGCAGCTCTTTTTGAGAATAAAGGGAAAGAACTCTGCCTTTGGGGGCGGATAATCCGGCCCCACCAGGGGCGGATAATCCGCCTCCCTTGCCCAAGGCACGCAAGCCCTGTAGGGGCGGAATTTTGGCCGGATTTTCCGGCCCCGCCGGATAATCTGTCCCTCAGGGGGGCCGGATAATCCGCCCCTCCTTCTCATCGCCAAGGCGCAAGCCCCAGAGAGGGGGCGGAGTTTTGGCCGGACTTTCCGGCCATGCCGGATAATCCGCCCCTCAGGTGGGCCGGATTAACTGCCCCCCAAGATCTTCACCAAGTTTCACCAAGGTGCAAGCCCCAGAGAGGGGGTGGAGTTTCCCCCGGAGAATCCTCCCTTGGGGCGGAGTTTTCCCAGGGGCCGGATAATCCGCCCCAAGTGGGGGGTGTGGCATCCCGCAAAACCCCTACTAGAAAATCGCGTTGATTTTGTGCATTGCATCGTCATCATCATGCATTGTTTGCATAAAACTATTGTTCGCAAAGCCCGTTTTGTTTTCTAAACGCCCCCTCTTTATTCAAACATCAAAACCGGGTCCCCGGATTATTTTGTTTTGTCCGTTGTCAGTTTGCAAAAACGCTGATTGAAATAATAATTTAATTAATTATTTAGTGGGGGCAGTCGAACGGGCCGACCGACCCGAACGACCACCCCCAGAAAACTAAACGGTCCACCTACACCCGCCCTTCTAAATCCTACAGCTACCCAGAAAACCTACCCAACCCGCTGGCCACATCACTCCCTCCAATAGCCATGTGCCACCTCACCTCTTCTCTCCCCCCAACCAACCAGAACCTGCCACTTGTCCCACCCCTCTCCCTCCTCTCTCTCCCCACCACACAGCACTCACCAAACGCACACACTACACGCACACCGCCTGCCCCGCTGTCCCTAGGCCCACGCCCCGACACGTGCCCACGACGCTCCCAACCTCGCACGCCACCCCGTCTTCTTCCTCCTGGCGCCTCACGCCGCTCACAAGGCCACTCGCTCGGCCGCGCCCTCCTCTCGCCGCGCGGCCGCCAGCCGCCTCGAGCCGTCGCCCTCCCTTCTCTCCTTCCGGCGAAGGCTGCGCCGCCGCTGGCAGCGCCGCTGCCGGCCTCGCCTCGCCTCCGCTGGAGAAGCATCGCTGCCTCGCCCGCCCTGCGGCGTCCTCCTCCGCTGCGCCTCAGCCTCGCCTCGCCTCGCGGACCCGCAGCGCCGCCACCTCGCGTTCGACTGCCGCTCTTCACCTGCCGCCCCTTCCGGCGCATGCTCGCCATGCCTTAGCTGCCGCCCGCCCAGCGTCGCCCGGTCACGTTCTTCGCCGCTCGCTGCGGTCCGGCCGCGCCTCCGCCAAGCTCGCCGCCAGTCCTGCTCCCGCGCCGACCACCGCCAGCCGAGCCGCCGCAAGCCCGCCTCCGTCTCCTGCTGCCTCGGTGCCCGCCTGGTCCTCCGCCGTCGACCGACGTCCGCTGTTCCAGGATCGCGCGGTTCCATGCCTCCACCCTCCCTGGCACATCATCCCCGGCCTCCCTTGCATCGGCTGTGCTCGTCCTCTGCCTCGAGCACGTCGGGTTCCTTGTGGTTTTTCATCTGGTAGTGCTGTGTGTGTTGGTGCTGTAGTACCCCTGCTGTTTCAGTCTCCTGTTGTGCTTGGTGGTGCCCGTGTGTTGTTGGAGGCCACCCGGATGACCCGGACGAGAATCGCCCATGCCGAGATCTTCCATAGATGTTTCGGCAGAGGTCCGAGGCGACAAGATCTTCCCGTTGACAAGGCCACCGACAAGATCTTCGACATGCGTCGCTATATTCGCAGGCCACTTCGCGGCACCCGGGGATCGACACAAGACTGGAGCACCAAGGCCTCCTTCAGGGAATCGCCAAGGTCTACTGACGCCAGACGCCCGAAGCCGAGGACCCCGACAAGAACCCCAACACGGACACACCGAGTTCTCCATCGAGGAAACCAAGGTCGTCGAAGTGGAACCAAAGGGTGCCGAGTACTTCATCGCGGACGCCAAGACCGACCAGATACGCGGGCCCGATAAGCTCGCCACCGACCAGGGCGAGTCCGATGCACCCCGACACCGAACCAAGTCCGGCTTCTCGGGTGCGACAAGATCGACCTCAGTTATCCGAGAACGCTTCCGCCAAGGACGAACCCGTCGAACCCTGGACCCTGAGACCGACCCTGAACCCCGGAACACCAAGACCGTCGAGACCCCTAATGTGTGAACCCTCCCCGAAACCCTATCTTATCATATATAACAACTTGTTGCATATTAATTGCCATACTTGCATGCATAATCATGTGGTTTGGGGGCCTTATGCCGATTCACCTCATAATTAAATATGGGGCCCATATGCGGGCAAATCTAGTCTCATATCGGCCTCATTTAAATTTTGTGTAGCGAACCGGTATCTTATCTTGCCTTGTTATAACAACATTTAATCGCGGGGTAGCTAAACAACATGCACCACCTATTTAATTGTCGGGACCCCGGTTCCGCTTAATATGGCCTAATTGCATCGCACCTTTGCCATGTCATCCATCATACATGCATCATGCCGATCTTCTGCCGTTGTATTAAATATTGCATCCGGTGATTCTTCTAGTGTTTTGCTTCTTCGCGGATAAGGCCGTTGAGTTGATGTGAGCTTCGACACGATCTTCGGTTGAACCCTTCGACAATGTTTTCAGGCGATCATCTCCCCCTTTCTACCTATCTTACTTTTATAGTATTTAATCCCCTCCTGTTGATCTATTGCTATCTGTGTTGCGATGCTTTAGTTTCCGTACCTGTGATATACCGTGCAGCCCTATATTGCCTTGGACACATCCTATTACCTGTTGTTTGGTAGATAGTTGGACTTGCGCGTCGTAGTCGCTTGCTCAAGTGCTTGCGTTTCAAAGGCCACAGCTTGTTGATGTATTGCCGCATGTTGATGTTGGAGATGGCCCTAGTTTTACTTATCGTTCACTTTAATTCCTGTTTAACAACTAAAATTGAAGTAAGCAGAGGCATCGGTGGGTGATAGAAAATATTTGGTTTCCGAACGCCCACTTGTGTCCCGTAGGACCTCGAGTACTTGATACGTGTTCCTTGATTTATCGCTATCCACATCCGGGAGGTATATGGGACCCCCGAGCGAGCTTGATTCAGTCTTATTTCTTGGGGCCACAAACTAGTTTGAGGTTTTATTTACGATCCTGTACTTATGCCATGCTACTTATGTATTTAAATTGTGCGAGGAGCACCTGCATCGCTTAGGTAAGCGGAGTGATTACGCTGTATCGACAAGCCCAGCCACACTTCGGGTTCCCCGCCACAGCCATTGACGCAAACCTTGAGTCCGTCTCGAGCTTGCTTACTCCGCTATGGATCTACTCAATGGGGTGGCCCCTGAAATATTTCTGAATCCTGTGATTGTTCACCGTGAAAGCCTCGTTGGGTTTTGATTTGGTTTTTCGAGGTTGATCGAGCGTGTGTTGCTATTGGTGCACCCCGGGTAAAACTTTCTGAAAGCCGTGTCATGGATATGGACGACTTGGAGCACAGTATCTCGATCATAGACAAGCATAACTAAAGTTTACTGCTATAAATTTGACTTTATAATGACTAGTAATCAGCTTCACTATAATGGAATGGCTAAATAATACTGCCCACAATTGCTTGTTTGGAGTGTCGCTTGCGACAATTGTACCTGACTAGTAAATATTGCAACTACAACGGAATGGCGGAATAAAAGTACCAACAACCGCAGGGTTTTGGGTTTATCTCATGCTATCTATATCTGATTAGTAAGTGTTGTAACTATAACGGAAGGATTAAATAAAAGTGCCCACTGCTTATTTTATCAGGACGATTATATATACCTGACTAGTAATTGCTGCAACGATAACCGAATAAATAAACCGCCAACCGTGGTGAGTTCCTCGGTTGACTTCCTCGTTTGGTCTCGAGGGGGAAACACCAGGATGGGTTTGTTTGGTGTTAGTTTCAGGTTGGATCCGGATAGGTCATTCTTATCTCTCTCTGATAACCGCCAGTTGTATCGAGTCTCTATAGGTTGTTTAGTGCATGCTGCCGCTGCCGCGTCAGTCCACCATACCTATGTAGGCGAGGACCGCCGAATTCTAGTCTCGCCGTGTACTGGCCTCAGTACTGATGCTCCTTCTTTTTCCTTGGCCCTTTGTCGGCACCCCTTTTGTTTAAGCAGGTTTTGAGATCGACGACGTTAGCAGGGTTACCCTTCCAGCTTGGCCTGGGCAGGGTTATGGACACCATTGGTTATTCTTCAGGGCTCTTAGCCCCATTTGCATCTTGTCCGTAGTCGAACGCTCTGTCATTTTCAAGGTGATTTGGATCTTTGTATATTGTATCTGTATTCTTGACTCATGGAGTCGCTGTTATATATATATATCTGTTCTGTGGGTCCCATCGAGGACTGTTGTGTAATGTTATTACTTCGTTTTCCACCCGCACGAAAGTGCCTGGTGGGCACCTTTGAATCGTTTCTATGCGGGTTTGGCGAATTTTTCTCAAACTTGCATAGGTCCGATTCTGAGGGTGTTACAGGGGGGCGGATAATCCACCCCCAAAGTTATGCAACGGTCAGATCTGGGGAGGGGGTATTTAAGCCAGCCATCCCCCTCCTGCTAGAACTCTTGATTCATCTCGAAAAAAGAACAGAACAGATCAGATCTGAAAGCTTCATCCAAGAGTGCTCCACCTAGATCCACCCAAAGGCCCCATCCCTTGGGGAATCGAAGGAGGAGAACTCAATCTTCATCATCAGCAATCAAGCGCTTCATCTCCTCTCCATTCATTTGGAGAACCTCCGATCTAGTATTTCTTGCAAATATCTAGATCCTCGTTTTGTTTATATTGATAAACCTTGTTCTTGTGGCAGCTTGTTGTCATCTCGGGAGCCCCCAATTCGGTTATGGGTGTGTGCCCCGATAGTGTTGTAAAAGGCACCGGTTCCCGCCTCTAAGGGATCCAATAGTGGAGAAGGTGGATCAGGCCTCTCGTGGTGAGATCCATCGGAGAATAGGGTGAGGCCTATTGTGGCGTGGTGGTCTTAGAACCGCCCACCCCTCCAACGCATATGTACTTCCCTTAACAAGGAAGGAACTGCGGTAAAACAAATCCCTGTGTCTCCGTGTGCTCCACTACGGTTTCCTCGCTCCTCTTTTACGTGCTTAGTAGTTAGGGTTACATATAGGGAAATTCTCGTCGTTGCATATCTAGAGAATTTACTTTGTGTCAAGCCTAAAATTTAAAAAGTATTAAAAATTGGTTAGCACCTATTCACCCCCCCCCCCTCTAGGTGCCCATACGATCCATTTCAATTGGTATTAGAGCCTCGGATCTTATTTCGGGCTTAACCGCCTAAGAGAAGTATGGGTTCCAAGGGAGATGGGAGTGATGCTCCGGAGGTAGTCACCATGAACTATCTCAAGACGTTGGAAACAACCTTGGTGAGTTCAATGGAGGCTAAGATGGAAGAGATGCGTCAATTGATAATGCGTCTCTCCACATCCGCAGCATCACCTCCATCTAACTCTGAGGATACCACTCCGCAATCCAAGGAAACGGGTAAAACTGTTTCCAAAGATAACGAAGTGGTAGGTGATGATACTAGCAAGAGCTCCTCCTCGAAAAATGATAGCGGTAAGGATGGATACAATGAGGTTTCTCATGTGTATTCCCCTGATCCGCCTATTCCTCACCCACATATACATAATAGGGGTGATCCACCCAAACTTTCAGCATCTACTTTCTCTCAATGGCAATTTTTGATGAAATCTCATGTGTGCAGTTCCTCCATAGAGTTGTGGAAGATCATCGAAAATGGTCTTCATGTTGGAAATCCTAACAATATCACAAGAAGAGAAGTGGTCGATAGCTAACTCAATGCTACAGCTCTACACATGATACATCTTGGTGTGGGTGAAAAAGACATTCCACACATTCAACATCTTAGCACAGCTAAAGAAGCTTGGGATGCTCTCACCGAGCTCTTCATCGGAAATGAAAGTATGAGAAGGAATAGATATGATGCCTTGAGCAACGAAGCTGAAGGATTTTATATGCTGGATGGAGAAGACCACGAGGACATGTATAGGAGGCTCAAGGCAATAGCCACAACCTTCAGAAACCACGGTGCAGCTCATGTTGATGATGCTTGGATCAAGCGCAAGTATGTCAGTGCTCTTATGCCATTTGAGCCCACAGATTTGAAAAGTCTCCAAGGTAGGCATAAATATCACCTCATGTCATCAAATGAGGTAATGCAATAAATGGCCGCCTTCAAAGTGGCTGCCAAGAATGCCGAAGATGATCGTGCTTGAGCTATGGGGATGCAAAAGGGGGTCAACATGGCTTTGAAGACTAGTGTGATTGATCATGATGAATATGCGGTAGAAGGTCTGGACTGTCCCGAAGATATAAAAAGGATCCACGGACAATACTTGGCTCTTTATGCAAGAAACTTTTGGAAAGATCTAGCCAAGGCTAAAGCTGAACTAGATCGCAAGAGTGGAGCCTATGGAAGAAAAGAAAACGGTCCCAAGCTGAGAACTTGCTTTAATTGTGGTGACCGGTTGCACTTAGTAGTTGAGTGTCCATATCAAAGTAGAGAGGATAATGGAGGAAGACTCATTTTCAAGGACAAATCAAAAGCTCCACGTAAGAAACAGTTTGTAAAGAAGAATGCTCCTTTTAAGAAGCAACCAAAGATTGTTCTAGTGGCTCAAGAAGAATATTCATCGGGGAGTGAAGATGAGGACGAGGACGATAGCTCTCAAGAGGTGGATGTTATAGCCACCACATCTACATCAACATCTCTCTTCGACTCTCCAAACGAAAACATCATCAACAAGAATGCTACTTGCCTCATGGCAAGAAGCTCCGAGGTAACTTCTTCTAACTCTTCTTTTCCCAAGACTATGATAGACATGGATGATCCTGCTAGTCTTAAGGTTAAATAAGAGATTATTGCTTTGGATTATTTCTATAATAACCTAAAAGGTGAGCACAAAGTTCGTTTTGAGGCTCTTATGGATCAGCTGGCCCAAAACGAAGCACTCCTCGAAGAAAAGGGCAGAATTGAAAGGGAGGATGCAATGGAAATTGCATCCCTAAAAAATGCTCTTGAAGAAGAAGAAGAAGCTCGGGTCTCTCTTGAAGAGAGGCTTGAGTCTATGGAAGAGTCACATGAAGAAATTGTGACTAAACTTGTTAAGGAACGTGACAATGTTGTCACCAAGGCAAAGAAGTTAAAGAAGGAAAGGATTGACTTTGAGGCTGCTCATGATAGACTCTCCGAGGAATTGGAGAAACTTGACAATGCTCATAAGGCGTTGAAAAACGAGTTCTTTATTCTCAATGAGTCACATGATCAGCTCCAAAGTCGATTGGCCAAATATTATACTCCTAGCTCGTCCAACTCAACATATAGTAACAAGAAAAATGCTAGTGTGGAAAAAGGAGTGATCAAGGACATCACTACAAAGGACAAAGGTGTGCTTGATGAAGTCCTTAGCAAGCAAAGGTCAAATCATGGTAAAGAGGGACTTGGGTATGTCACCAAGTCCAAGAAGAAGAAAACCAAGAAGAACAAGACCAAGAATGTGCAATTAAAGACAAGCACTGCTGAGAAGGTTGTCACAAAAGAGAAGACTAATAATATTGGTTTTGCAGGGTCTCAGAATCCGAATTATGAACTCTTTTGTGATGACTATGGCGATGTTTATGCTTATTATGTTGGTCCTTTTGATGAATATATTGCTTGGTCTATTTGGGTCCCAAAGACCCTTGTTACTAACATGAAAGGACCCATTGAAAATGGGTACCTAAAACCAAGAAGTAATTTTCTTGCAGGGTTATGCTTCCGGTGGGTCGAAATGGGTGCTGGATAGTGGCTGCACTAGTCATATGACCGGAAGCAAGGAGATCATCACGGAGATGCGTCCAAATCTTGATAATATCACAGTCTCCTATGGTGATAAGTCTAAATCTCAGGTATTGGGTCTTGGCAAGGTTGTGGTTGCCCACGATATCTCTCTCGTGGACGTCATGCTTGTTGAGACCCTTGGCTACAATCTTCTTTCTGTTCTTGCCCTTGGCAAGATGGGTTTTGCTGTTTTTATCGATGATGATTTGGTGGTACTCTTATGGAGCAAGTCTCTAAAGGACGCTTTCGTTGGATACGTCGAAAATGACCTGTATGTGGTGGACTTCTCGGGGAAAACCACTTCGGGTCCGATGTGTCTATTTGGAAAGGCCGACGTGGGCTGGCTATGGCATCGCCGTTTAGCCCATGTCAACATGAGAACTTTGCAAAGTCTCCAAAAGGGTGGCCACATACTTGGACTAAAAGACAATGTCTCTTTTGCCAAAGATCGTGTTTGCAGGGCTTGTGTTGAAGTAAAAATGCATGATTCTCCCCACAAGAGGAAGACTATTGTGTCATCAAATAGGATCTTGGAATTACTTCATGTGGATTTATTTGGTCCTCCTTCTCATGCAAGTCTTGGTGGGAAGAAATATTGCTTGGTCATCATCGATGATTACTCAAGATATACATGGGTATATTTCTTGAAGCTGAAAAGTGAGACTCAACAAACTGTCATCGACTTTGCCAATGAAGTTCAACGTCAACACAATGTTCCCATCTTGGCAATTAGAAGTGACAACGGCACAGAATTCAAGAACTACACTTTAAACGAGTTTCTTAGCGAAGAGGGGATTAGACACCAATATTCCATGCAGACACCCTCAACAAAATGGTGTAGCCGAGAGGAAGAACCGGACTTTGATGGATATGGAAAGATCTATGCTAGTGAATCCAAGTCTCCTTATAATTTTGGGCTGAAGCCATATCCACTGTCACTCATCAAACCGGCTCTACCTTCGAAGATTTTGGACAAGACTCCATATGAAATACTTACACGTAACAAGCCCAACATCTCATACTTCAGGATATTCGGGTGTAAGTGTTTCTTTCTTATTAAAGGTGTCCGCTTGTCTAAATTTGAGTCCAAGGCTTTCGAGGGTATTTTTGTTGGTTATGGTGTCGAATCCCACACTTATAGAGTCTACAACAAGCTCACTGGGATTGTTGTAGAATCTTTTAGTGTGGAGTTCGATGAAAATAACGGCTCCTTTGTAGGGCAAGTTGATGTTTGTGATGCAGATGTTGAAATACCCCAAGATGCCATAAGAAGAATGGGCGTGATTTTTCCCCATTGAGGAACCCTTGTGGCGGATCGGGAAGGACAATGCTCCACACATGTGGAGCCCTCATCTACACAAGATCAACAAGCTCCTACTGTTGGAGACAATCCTGCACCAACACCACAATCTGTTGAAGACCATCTGTCCACTGGACATGATGGTAGTCCCAGGCCGGACTATCCGCCCCCTCCAAGGGGCGGACAATCCACCCCTGGCACTCCAACTCGTTCCAGGGGATCCGAAGGAGAAATCAACATCTCTGAAGCTCCCTGGCCGGATTCTCCCCCCTGTGGGCGGAGTATCCGCCCGGGTCTCTAACTCCAACAGCTTTCTCAGGAAGATGGTTCTGGTACTTCACCTCCCAGGCCGGATAGTCCGGCCCCTCCAAGGGGCATATTATCCGGGCCTGAAGAAAATGTTCAGCAACAATCTTCTGGCAGTAACGGTGACCAAGATCAAGGGCAGGGCAGTAATCAAGACAAGGATACAACTATTGAATCCACTCCTCCTAGAAACAATAAGGACATTGAGGCTCGTCGCAAGGCTCGTGCTGATCGCAACCTTGAACTAAGAGGTCACACTCTTGACAAGGTTGTTGGTGATCTACGATGAAGGGTATCCACTAGAAGAGATCTTGCAAGCTTCTGTGATCATCAAGCTCACATTTCCATGGTTGAACCGAATAAGGTTTTTGATGCTCTTGAAGACCCCGATTGGGTTGTTGAAATGCATGAAGAATTAAACAACTTCGAACGCAACAAAGTTTGGAAGCTCATAGAAAAGCCAAAGGATTGCCGCAATGTTATCGGCACCAAGTGGATCTTCAAGAAAAAACAGGATGAAAATGCCATTGTTGTGAGGAATAAAGCACGACTCGTGGCTCAAGGATTCTCTCAAGTAGAAGGAATTGATTTTGGCGAGACCTACGCTCCTGTGGCTCTCCTTGAGTCCATTCGTATCCTTCTTGCATATGCAGCCCATCATAATTTTAAATTACAACAAATGGATGTTAAGAGCGCTTTCCTTAATGGTCCTCTACATGAGTTAGTATACGTCAAGCAGCCCCCAGGGTTTGAGGACCCCAAATTTCCGAACCATGTCTACAAACTCGATAAGGCGCTCTATGGCCTTAAACAAGCCCCCACGCGTGGTATGAGCACCTTAAAGAGCTTTTGCTAGACCGTGGATTCGAAGTTGGGCAAATCGATCCCACTCTTTTTACTAAGAAGGTTAATGGGGAGCTTTTTGTATGCCAACTTTATGTAGATGACATTATTTTTGGCTCTACTAACCAAGCGTTTAACGATGAATTTTCGAAGCTTATGACTGACAGGTTTGAGATGTCCATGATGGGTGAGCTCAGGTTCTTTCTTGGATTTGAGATCAAACAACTTAGAGAGGGAACCTTTATTAATCAAGCGAAGTACATCCAAGACATGCTCAAAAGGTTCAAGATGACAGATCTCAATGGCGTTGCTACCCCTATGCAAACAAAGTGTCATCTTGAGCTCAATCCCAAGGGTAAAGACATGGATCAAAAGGTATACCGATCCATGATCGGCTCTCTCCTTTACCTTTGCGCATCTAGGCCCGATATCGTGTTAAGTGTAGGAGTGTGTGCAAGGTACCAAGCCGATCCTAAAGAAAGCCACTTAGTGGCAGTCAAGCGAATCTTCCGATATTTGGTTCATTCCCCAAATTTTGGGTTATGGTATCCCAAGGGTTCAAGTTTCTCTCTATGTGGTTACACTGATTCAGACTGGGCTGGTGAAAAAGATGATAGGAAATCAACCTCTGGTGCATGCCAATTCTTGGGCAGGTCTCTAGTGTGTTGGTCATCAAAGAAACAGAATTGTATTTCACTCTCAACCGCCGAAGCTGAATATGTTGCTGCTGCAAGTGCTTGTACTCAATTGTTATGGATGAGGCAAACTTTAAAGGAATATGGTGTCAATTGTGACAAAGTGCCTCTTTTATGCGACAATGAAAGTGCTATCAAAATTGCTTACAATCCCGTGCAGCATACAAGAACAAAACATATAGAGATTCGCAACCAATTTATTCGGGATCATGTTGCTCGTGGAGATATTGCTCTATCCTTTGTGAGCACGAAGAATCAACTTGCTGATATTTTCACGAAGCCCCTTGATGAAGCAAGATTTTCTTATTTGAGGAATGAGCTAAATATCATAGATTCAAGGAGCTTGGCTTGACTACCCTTGCACACTCACTTGCTCTTATTCATGTATTTGGTTTAGATGCGGGCATAGACATAGGGGGAGTGTGGTCCTAATTGATTGGGCCAACCCTCCCCCCATAATGCCGAAAGCAAGTCAAATCATTTCCCTTAATATCATTTTGTGATATGTGGGTCATCGATGAGCATTGGTTTTGAACTCAAGATACATCTTCGCGGTGTCATGCCATGCGCTCCAACATGGTGGCTTCGGCCACCGCCCTCTTCCTCGAGAAGAGTTGGTTTTTCATGGGTCTCATTGGATTTTCTTGCATATCTCATGTTCTTATGGAAAACACACTCAAATTTGGCTTTTGATTGATTTGATTCTTGCAAATTTGGGTGTGAATTTTGGGTGTCCAGGGGCGTTAGCATCGCTCTTCTTCGTTTTTGGCGTTTCGATGTCAAAGGGGGAGAAGTAGTTCTATTAGGTCTCGTGGATTTGCAAGGGTCGGGCACAAGATTTTCTCTTTCTCTTTTAGTCGTTGTTATTTGCTTACTTGTGCCTTTTCTAGCGTGAACTTGTTTGCTATTTGTGGTTGTTTGTGTAATACTATGTCGTACTCCACAGTTTGGTACTATGTTTGGTATTCATGGATTTCTGGATTTATCTATCATGGACCCCATGGAATTCTGGAATTATGGAGCATATTTGATGGCATATGGATTCATGGTATTATCTATGTATGCCTTGGCTATATATTCCGGTGGTATGACATTTTTTTCCCAAACCTTAAAGTAGTGTTCTACCTAGTGTGTGTATTTGTATTCAAATGCAAATCTTAAATATGCACACATCTAGGGGGAGCGTCTTTCATTATTTAAGGTGGCATTTGCCGGTTTTACTGCAAATCCTAGTATTGTCATCTAACACCAAAAAGGGGGAGATTGAAAGAACATTTCTTAATCCCTAGTGTTTTGTGTGTTAGATAACAATACCAAGGATCATTTAATGTGTGTTGAAGTGTTGTAGCTCTTTTTGAGAATAAAGGGAAAAGAACTCTGCTTTTGGGGGCGGATAATCCGCCCCTCCCTTTGCCCAAGCAGACGCAAGCCCCAGAAGGGGGGCGGAATTTTGGCTGGATTTTCCGGCCCCGCCGGATAATCTGCCCCTCAGGGGGGCCGGATAATCCGCCCCTCCTGCTCATCACCAAGGCGCAAGCCCCAGAGAGGGGGCGGAGTTTTGGCTGGAATTTCCGGCCAGGCCGGATAATCCGCCCCTCAGGTGGGCCGGATTATCTGCCCCCCAAGATCTTCACCAAGTTTCACCAAGGCGCAAGCCCCAGAGAGGGGGCGGAGATTCCCCCGGAGAATCCGCCCTTGGGGCGGAGTTTTCCCAGGGGCCAGATAATCCGCCCCAAGTGGGGGGCGGATAATCCGCCCCCAAAGTTGTGCAACGGTCAGATCTGGGGAGGGGGTATTTAAGCCAGCCATCCGCCTCCTGCCAGAACTCTTGATTCATCTCGAAAAGAATGTAATCAGATCGGTGAAAGCTTCATCCAAGAGTGCTCCACCTAGATCCACCCAAAGGCCCCATCCCTTGGGGAATCGAAGGAGGAGAACTCAATCTTCATCATCAGCAATCAAGCGCTTCATCTCCTCTCCATTCATTTGGAGAACCTCCGATCTAGTATTTCTTGCAAATATCTAGATCCTCGTTTTGTTTATATTGATAAACCTTGTTCTTGTGGAAGCTTGTTGTCATCTCGGGATCCCCCAATTCGGTTGTGGGTGTGTGCCCTGATAGTGTTGTAAAAGGCACCGGTTCCCGCCTCGAAGGGATCAAATAGTGGAGAAGGTGGATCAGGCCTCTCGTGGCGAGATCCATCGGAGAATAGGATGAGGCCTATTGTGGCATGGTGGTCTTAGAACCACCCACCCATCCAACGCAGATGTACTTACCTTAACAAGGAAGGAACTGCGGTAAAACAAATCCCTGTGTCTTCGCGTGCTCCACTACGGTTTCCTCGCTCCTCTTTTACGTGCTTAGTAGTTAGGGTTACATATAGGGAAATTCTCGTAGTTGCATATCTAGAGAATTTACTTTGTGTCAAGACTAAAATTGAAAAAGTATTAAAAATTGGTTAGCACCTATTCACCCCCCCTCTAGGTGCCCATACGATCCATTTCACTATGGAGTACTGATTCTTCCGAGTGAGAAAAATATTCTTTACCTCATCGGTAGCATCAGCTGCAGGTGGGTCACCCAGCCGTGCATCCAGCACATAGGTCAAATTACCAGCATTGAGGACAATCCTCAAATTGCAGAACAAATCCACGAAGTTGCTTCCATTGTTTTTCAACTTTTCTTTCTCTAGGAACGCATTAAAATTGGTGGTAGGGGCCGCCATTGATCTACATCATATTTGCAATAGTTTATACTAAGTTTATGACAAATTGAGTTCTAATTAATAGTTAAATTAATCTAGGTGAACTCCCACTCAAAACAATATCCCTCACATTGTTTTAGTCTCTCACACGTTCGGTACTCGATGAAGAACTTCCTCTCCCTTGTTCCAACAGGCAGCGGAGGTTGTAGTTCTCCCCTCGCGATTCCGGCAGCATGCCGGCGTGGTGTCGAAAGTAGAGACAAGATCCCGCAGGGCTTCGCATAAGCCGGTGCGAGTTATGGTGGATCTAGGGTTTTCCGGCAATCTAGGTTTAGAAGGCCGGGAGGAGGAGGAGGAGATGTCGTCGGCGGCTAGGGCGATGGCGAAGACGCGGCGGTGGGGCGGCTAGGCGGCGGCGACGCACAGGGTGGGGAGGGCTGGCTTGGTTGTGGTTTGGGGCAGCCCTCCCCCTCTATTTATGAGAGGGGGCAGACTTGGGAGGGGAGGGTTTGAATCCAAACCCAAACCCAAGTTGGATTGAAGGAAGGACTCTTTCCTTCTTCCATTAGGAAACCATTGTTCTAGTTTGACTTTTCAAACCTCCCTTTTAACTTTAAATTTAGAGCTTTAATTCTCTCTCGCAAATTCCCAAACCAAGTGACCTAGGATATGATCCGATCATTCCACTTAACCATGACACATTCATGGACCATTCCCCTTCCAGTCCGGTGAACTTTCTAGACCCTTCTAGAACCTCTCCGATGAAAACATCGAAATCATTCCCGAACTCCGGAATCGGACTTTCCTTATATGAATCTTATTATCCGGATCTTCTCGTGATTCCCAGATCCCATCCGAGACTCCGAACAACATTTGGTATCCCTACTAACATTCCATATCTACTAAACAACATCGAATCCTTAAGTGTGTCTCCCTACGGTTCGTGAATTATGCGGACATGACTGAGACACTTCTCCGATCAATAACCAATAGAGGAATCTGGAAATTCATATGGCTCCCACATATTTCTACGATTACTTTGCGATCGAATGAACCACTTACATACGATACCAATTTCCCTTTATCTCGCGATAGTTTACTTATCCGAGGTTTGACCGTCGGTATCTCTGCATACCTAGTTCAACCTCATTACCGATAAGTACTCTTTTCTCGTTCCCATGATATGTGATCCCTTGTGACCCAGTCACATGCTTGCAAGCCAATTGGATGACATTCCACCGAGAGGGCCCAGAGTATATCTATCCGTCATATGGATGGACAAATCCCACTCTTGATCCATGTGCCTCAACACATACTTTCCGAACACTCAATGCCACCTTTATAGCCACCCAGTTACGGTGTGGTGTTTGATGTCATCAAAGCATCGTTCCAGTGATGGTGATTAGCATGATCTCATGGTCAAAGGAATTAGGTTACTATGTATCAGAAAGCTTATAGCAAACAAACTATTGAAATGACTTGATATTAATGCTATGCTTATCTATAGGAGTATGTCCATCATACCATTCTCCTAATGATATGATCTTGTTGTTAACAACATCTCAATGTTCATGATCAGGAAACCACGATCATCTATCAACAAACAAGCTAGTATTACAAAGAGGCTTTACTAGGGACTCTAATTTAGTTTACAAATCATACAAGTATTAATGTTTCCGGTTAATACTATTATAGCATGAATGTAAACATTTATCATAAACACAAATATATAATAATAACCACTTCTATTATTTCCTCTAGGGCATATCTCCAACAAGGAATCCATGAAGCTTTCTTCTTATAAAAAAAGGAGAGACATTGAAAAGAGGAAAGAGAGAAAAAAGCACCATTTTCCCATGGTAAATAAGATTGCTGAGATGCTCATTGTCTGCTTGCCTTGTCATTTTGATATGGGATAGCTCATGTATCATGTGCAAGGGGTACCCCATTGGCGGTTCTCTATGATACACATGTACTTACTATGACAAGAACTTACCGGTAACTGAAGTTGAGTAGCATGAGGAGCGGACCTCATACTCAAGGGACATGAGATTGCTAACTTATACTTTGTCAAGCATATACTCCTTATTTTTTCACTTTAACCTTAATCACCTCAAGATGCTTATGATAGGGGCAATGAGAGCTCAAAGCTTGTAAGTACCATAATATTTTGGAAGCTCTTTATGAACTTGAAATCTCAGCTTCCCTCTTGAAGGGCCTTTCCTTATACTTCTTAGTTGAGTCAGTAAACCTATTCCTTTCTATCTCCAGCAAGCATTTGAGTTGTTGTGTTTCAATCATTCATATGTTGATTTATTCAATCATGTTTCTTATCTTCCTTGTTTTGCACATTGTTCTTATCTGAATGAGTATTACTTTGAAAGCTATCATTGCGAAAAGCCTATGTTTAAGCAAAAGGACTCCTGTTATAAACTTCTTTACAAAAATCTTTTC
The DNA here is from genome assembly GCA_030063025.1 of Avena longiglumis. Classification (NCBI taxonomy): domain Eukaryota; kingdom Viridiplantae; phylum Streptophyta; class Magnoliopsida; order Poales; family Poaceae; genus Avena; species Avena longiglumis. The sequence continues at coordinate 417,687,104 of CP125975.1, read as the reverse complement.
TTGAAAACTATATGATTTGTCAACTATTCTCTGACCAAAAACAAAGTTTGCCATTACCAATTATGATTTGTTTTTATGCATCTGTGACTTCCATACCCATTGCAAGGTAAGTTATATAATGGTGAGTTGCTTTATATTATGAAATGTGTAATGGTAAGTGTGCTGCTTCTTGTCCGTATTCTTTTTACCGACACTTCACTCCATAAACCCGTGGACATGTTTACTGAGCTTAGTTTTCGCTTGCGGACAAGCGAGGTCCAAGATTGGGGGAGTTGATACGTCCAATTTGCATCACTATTCTATATCATAATTTTCTTCTATTCATTGATATATTTCATATTAAGAGGTGATACTTATGTTAATTCATATATTTTTGCATGTTGGATGATTCTTGGAGGATGAACTTCCGGAGTCAGAATTCGGATGGAAAAAGTGGTGTTTTGATGCAATTTTGCGAAGATCGGAAAAATAGCAGAAAATATACGAAAAATTCTATTTTTCCGGAAGACAAAGGATGCCAGAAGGGGAGGAAGAGTTGGGCCATAGGGGTCCCACCCCCCACCCAGGCACGGGCCACCCTAGGCCGCGCCACCAGGGGTGTGGCCACCCTGGCCCACCTCCTGGTCCGCCCCTTCGCCTATATCTTCCTCCCAAAACCCTAAATTTGGGGGAGCGACCATAGAAAGATTGCACCGCCTCTACGGGGCGGAAACTACCGAGAGAGAAAGAGCTCTCCGGCAGACAGATTTCTACCGAGGAAATTCCTTCCCGGAGAGGGGAGATCGTCGCCATCAATACCTTCATAAAGCTAGAATTCATCAGGATCATCATCATCATCCACACCACCATCCACCATCACCATCCTCACTACTCCATCCCGCTGTAACAATTGTGTTGAATCTTGCATAGTTCTTAGGGGAAACTTTCCCGATGTTGATTACTTTTGTAGTTGATGCTTGTGAGTGGAACCATTGAATATTGTTTATATTCAGATTGTTATTCATCATCATATCATCTCTGATCTTGATCCATATGATGTCTCATGAGTAGTTTGTTTAGTTCTTGAGGACATGGGAGAAGTCATGTTGTTAGTAGTTGAATTTTGTTGATGTATTATTCAATGGTTAATATTTAAGTTGTCGTGCTATTTTTCTAGTGGTGTCATGTGAATGTCAACTACATGATACTTCACCATTTATGGGCCTAGGGGAATGCATTGTGTATTTGGTTACTAATTGTGGGGTTGCCGGAGTGACAGAAACCTGAACCCCCGTTAGGAAACCTTTGCACAAGAGAGTGTAGGATCTCAGAGTTTAAGGCCATGGTTAGTTTTATCTTAATTACTTTCTTGTAGTTGTGGATGCTTGCAAGGGGTTTAATCACAAGTATGTATTAGTCCTAGTAAGGTTAGTACATTAGCACAGGTTCACCCACACAACAATTACTAAACCAAAGAAGAATTAATCAACTATATGAAATGAAAGCACTTGACAGTATTCCCATGTGTCCTCGAGAACGTTTGGTCCTCATAAGTATTATTACCGTCTTGTCCATTGCTAAGAAAGGACTGGGCCACTTGCTGCAATTATTTTTTGTCTTTATTTACTTGCACTTTATTTCTTTGCATTATCAAAAAACCCTAAAAAATTGTTTGCTAGTATTTATAGTGAATTCTTGAGCCAGTATCACTACTCAGCACCTTCTGTTTCTCGTTGGGATCGACACTCCTATTTATCGGAAGTACTACTATACACCCCCTATACTTGTGGGTCACCAGGAATCGGGACTAAAGGCCCCCTTTAGTCCTGGTCTAGCCACAAACCGGGACTAACACTCAAGACATTTATTAATATTAAAAACTGAGACTACGGAATCAAGACTAAAGGCCCTCCTTTAGTCCCGGTCCAGCCACAAAGGCCCCCCTTTAGTCATCCTCATATCTAGCCCTATAGTACACAGCTTCAGGGTCGTCTTCATCTTCGTCTTCGTCGTCGTCATCATGGTCATTGCTAGGCGCACGCGGCTGGATCCTCAGCCAAGCCACGGCATATTATGGGGGCACCTGCCACTCCGATCTTGGATTCACGACACGTGGGGGAGGGGGCTCCCAGATGATGACGTCGCTACACCCGCAGCCTTGACCACCGCCACCCTTCTTATGGCTCTGTGGCGGCTACGGGTACCGCAGGCGAGGATGGTCTCCCCCAGCGAAGTAGCGCATCACGTCGATGATAGTTCGGCTCCCCCACAATAGGCGGCGGCTGGCTTCATTGTGGTTCACCGGGGGAGGGCCGTCACGCTCGTACCTGGCGAGCTCTCTTTCCTGCCGGTTAGCAAAAAAGGCATTCCAGGTATCATAGTTGTCGGGATCCCACTGAGGATCCATCCACTTCTCCGGCGTGAGCTCTTTGTAGAAGTGGTTCGTGATGGCCTCCTGGCGTACGAAACCTTGAGGGACAGGAACCCCTTTAGTGCTCAGCATCCAGCCGGTGGGCAAGGGTAGCTGGAGGCGCACAGTGCCTCGGTCTCCTTGAGGGTCAGAATTGCCCAGTATGCACTATCCATTGTTGTGAGAGACGAAGGTGTGGATGTGTGGATAGCCATGGTGCGGTCGGCCTAGATATAGAGGGAAAGGGCGGGAAAACTTGGTGGTAAGAGGTGGGAAATGACAGGAAATATCTTTAGTCCTAGTTAGTGCCTACAACCGGGACTAGAAGCTCCGGTCAGAGGGAAAGAGCGGGAAAAACTTGGCGGAAAGCGGTGGGAAATGGCGGGAAATATATAGTTTGTGAAGCAACAACCGAATTAAAGTTTCACATTTATCAAAAATACAAGGAAAAATATAGTTGCAAGGAAAAATATTAAACTTGAAAAATTGCAAACATCATAAAATATCCTTCACAAAATGAACTATCATGTCTCATGGCATTTAGGTTCACAATATGCGGCCGACCGGCCAGACATGAACTAGAGGTACACAATATACATATGTCCCTTCCTTATGATCGCTTCAGACGTAACCATGGAGCATCTTATTTACTTAACGGAATGCTTGGTTTAGTTTTCACTGTGAAGGGCGGAATTTCATCAAACTTATTATAATATTCTGACATGTCTGTCTTGTCCTCGATTCCCATGATGTTTCTTTTCCCTGAAAGAATTATGGGATGCTTTGGCTCATCATATGATTTATTTATTTTCTTATTTTTTCTTTTTTCGGTCTGGAGGACATGTCCTTCACATAGAAAAACTAAGACACGTCATTGGCTAGGACGAATGGTTCATCTCTGTAACCTAGATTGTTGAGATCCACTTTTGTCAATCCATACAACTGGTCTATCTTTACCCCTTCCCCATTCAGGTTGACCCATTTGCAGCGAAATCAAGGGACCTTAAAAGAGACTCCATAGTCAAGTTCCCATATCTCCTCTATGTAACCATAGTATGTGTCCTTTTTCCCATTCTCGTCCGTTGCATCAAAGCGGACACCACTGTTTTGGTTGGTGCTCTTTTTATCTTAGGCGATCGTGTAGAATGTATTCCCATTTATTTCGTACCCTTGGAAATTCAATATAGTAGAATATGGTGACGCGGCCAACAAGTATAGCTTATCTCCAACAGTGGTGTCATTCAAGAGATGTGTTCGCATCCAACCGCCTAAATACTTCACGTGTTCATCTATAATCCATGAGTCAGGTTTCCCCGGGTTGTTGGGGCATACAATATTCTTGTGTTCCTCGATATACGGAGCTACCAAGGTGGAATTATGTAGAACTGTGTAGTGTGCTTTACTGAAAGATTTCTCGTCCCTACATATCATTGATTTCTTTCCCAGCGTGCCTTTTCCACCCAGTATTCCCTCATGTCGCGAGTCAGGAACACCAATCGGCTTAAGGTCAGGAATAAAGTCAACACAAAACTCAATGACCTCCTTTGTTCCATAGCCCTTGGAGATGCTTCCTTCTGGCGTAGCACGGTTATGAAAATATTTCTTTAAGACTCCCATGAACCTCTCAAAGGGGAACATATTGTGTATAAATACAAGACCGAGAATGGCAATCTCTTACACTAGGTGAACCAGGATATGCGTCATAATATTGAAGAAGGATGGTGGGAACACCAACTCAAAACTAACAAGACATTATACCACATCCTTCTTTAACCTTGGCAGAATATCTGGATTGATTACCTTCTAAGATATTGCATTGAGGAATGCACACAACTTCACAATGGGTACTCGAACATTTTCTGGTAGAAGCCCCCTCAATGCAACCGAAAGCAACTGCGTCATAATCACGTGATAGTCATGAGACTTCAAGTTTTGGAATTTTTTCTCTGCCATATTTATTATCCCCTTTATATTAGATGAGAAGCCAGACGAGACCATGATACTGTAAAGGACTTCAAAAAATATTTACTTCTCTACTTTGGTAAGAGCATAGCTGGCACGACTTAAGTGACGTCCTTTATCCATCTTGTTCAGTGTATGCATGTTATGGGTCTTTCATAACTTGCTGGTCCTCCCGTGCTTCTGGTGTATCTTTTGTCTTCCCATACACGCCCAGGAATCCTAGTAGGTTCACGCAAAGATTCTTCGTCACGTGCATCACATAGATTGAAGAGCGAACACGTAGGACTTTCCAATATGGCACCTCCCAAAATATAGATTTCTTCTTCCACATGGGTCCGTGTCCGGTAGCGACGTTGTTCTAAACAGATTGACCGTCAGGACCCTTTCTAAAGATTACTTCTATGTTCTTGACCATACTAAATACATCATCACCAGCAAGGAGTTCGGGCTTCTTCCAGTGATCTACCTCACCTTTGAAATGCTTGCCTTTATTTCTTACAGGATGATTGGTCGGAAGAAATCATCGATTCCCCAGGTACACAACCTTCTTGCATTTATGCAAAAATGTACCTTGAGTCTTATCTAAACAATGCGTGCATGCATTATATCCCTTGTTTGTCTGTCCTGAAAGGTTACTAAGAGCAGGCCAATCATTGATGGTTACGAAAAGCAACCCTCGTAGGTCAAATGGCTCCTGTTTGTTCTCATCCCACACATGTACACCTGGGTTGCCCCACAGCTGTAAGAGTTCTTCAACTAATGACCTTAGGTACACATCAATTTCGTTACCTTCTTGCTTTGGGCCTTGGATGAACATTGGCATCATAATGAACTTACGCTTCATGCACAACCAAGGAGGAAGGTTGTAGATACATAGAGTCATAGGTCAGGTGCTATGACTGCAGCTCTGCTCCCAAAAGGATTAATGTCATCCGTACTTAGACCAAACCATAAGTTCCTTGCTTCACCTGCAAAGTTCGGGAAGTCTCTCTCGATTTTTTCTCCACTGCGACCCATCAGCGGGGTGTCTCAACTTCCCGTCTTTCTTACAGTATTATTTGTTCCATCGCAACAACCTGGCATGCTCTTTGTTTCGGAACATGCGTTTCAACCTTGGTATTATAGGAGCATACAAAATAACCTTAGTAGGAACCCTCTTCCAAGAGGGGTCTCCCTCAACATCACCAGGGTCATCTCGTCTGATCTTATACCGCAATACAGTGCATACCGGGCATTTATCTAAATTCTCATACTCCTTACTATGGTAGAGGATGCAGTCATTAATGCATGCATGTATCTTCTGCACATCTAATCCTAGAGGGCAGAGAGTATTCTTTGCTTCGTACGTACTCTCGGAAAATTTGTTATGCTTTGGAAGCTTCAGCTTCATTATTTTCAGCATCTTTCCAAATGCGGATTTAGTCAGACCACACTCTGCCTTCTATCGCAGCAATTCCAGTGTGGTACCAAGCTTTGTTCTCCCATCTTTGCAATTTGGGTACAACATTTTTTTTATCTTATAACATGCCCTCCAACTTCAACTTCACCTTTTCTGTTTCATAGTCTGGCTTTGCATTAGAAATGACCCTACCAAGATCATCTGCTGGCTCATCTGATGCCCGTTCTTCACCTCCTTCCTCTTCATTGTCTTCAATTGCAGTATCACCGTATTCAGGAAACATATGATGATAGTTGTTATCATCGTCCTCTTCTTCTTCATTGTCTTCCATCATAACCCCTCTTTCCCCGTGCTTGGTCCAGCAACTATAGTTGGGCATGAAACCTTTCATAACCAGGTGGTCGCGAATGATTTTCGAGGAAGAGTACTCTTTGTTGTTCCGACATTGAACACATGGACAACACATAAAATCATTCTCTTTGTTTGCCGAAGCCACATCGATAAATTTATCCACGCCCTTAATGTACTCGGGTTCACACCCCCGACTGTTCATCTGCATCATAAAATTAAGTTTATCAAAAACTATTACAGAACATCATAAATAGTGAAATGACCAATTCACATCGACTCATGCATTGTATCAATGACAGATGAAAAGATAAGATTGCTAACCTCGATCGAGGAGGAAAGAAAGAGGAGAAAACTCAAGTGTGGCTCGGGCACCTCCTATATTTTTGTTTTGTGAGAAATTGAACGAGATCATTCACTTAAACATTTCATCAAACACCTCACATGCATAGGAAAAAAATAGCACACTGTAGCACCCCGGGTAAAACCACTACTAGAAAATCGTTGTGTTTTTGTTTGTTGCATCATCATGACATCATCATGCATGTTTTTTCATAAAACCAATTTGCGAAAACCCTATTTTTGTTTGTCATTACTCAATCTTGTATCTCAAATTAAACCACAGGCTTTTCTATAATAGTTTTGTTTGTCTAAAACTGTTTGCATTAGCCTATTAAATTAAAACATAATAATAAAAAACAAAACGTTTTAGGGGCGAATCGGCCGGCCAGGCCAAAAGCCCAGCCAGCCAGGCTACTAACCCCATTGGCCCAACCCATCTAATCAAACCCTAACCCTAATCCCCACTTACCCACTCCACACCAGCCGCCGCCACCCACACATCGCACACACACGCTTGCCAACACAACCCACGCACTCACCCTACCGGCACACACGCGCACGGGATCCCGATCCCGCGGTACGCCCGCCCGTCCCCGCTTCTCGTCCCCGCTTCTCGTCCCCGACCCGCCTCCTTCTTCTCGAAGCCCAAATCCCGCCGCCTCCCTCAGGCTCCCTGCCACCTGCCGCCAGAGTGGTCTCGGTCCGCGCGTTCCTCGCTTCGCCTCCGTGGCCCTCCTCCGCCTTTCCGTCGCTCACCCCCTTGGCCTCAAGCTCTGGCGCCGGCCCTTCCTCTCCTCTCCGTCTCGCGCGATTCGTCGCGGACCGGAGCTCCGCGTCGGCCCTCATCGGCCTCTGATGCCGCCGCCTTCCCGCCTCCATCTCCGGCCGCCTCTCCGGCTCAGCGGCCAGCCAAGCGCGCCGGCGCGCCGCCGCCTCCTCGCCCCGTCAGACAGGTCCGCCAGCGACCTCGTCTCCGACGCCACCGCAGGGCCCGGCCTCCTCGTGTCGTGCCTCCTCCCTTCGGCAAGCTCGCCCGTCACCCTGTTCCAGCCGCCTATTGTCGCCCTTCTCCTGTTCTCTGCTTATGACTAGGCTCTGCAGCGCCTCCCTATTTGCAACATGTGCCACGCGATCCTCTTGCAACCTAGCTGGCCGTATGTTGCCCTGTAGTAAGTTGTTGTGTCGATGTGATGAATCAGTGCTTGGTGTTGCCGTCTGGATGTATGGTTGGAGATACGGTAGTGTGGCGGTGGAGCTGATGTTGGATGAGCAGACATTCGTCATGAGCGACAAGTCGGAACCCGCGAGGATTGAACCAGAGAACTAACCAAGATCAACACCGACCCGAACGAGTCTGATGAACCATCGATGGCCCTCGAAGAACCACCGACAAGGGTATCGAACTCCATGCTCTTCTTCATGGATCCTCATGAACTCCTCCCTGGACCCGATGACGCGAAGCTCCACTTTTCGGACCCCTCGGAACGCCAAGCCCCATCCCTGGATCCGATGGTCGAGACCCTGGAGACCCGGTCCCGGAATCCGAAGATCGAACCCGAACCCCTCCGAGCCCCAAGATCTTCGATCCGAGATGTGTGACCTTTTCCGAGCCCCTATTTTATAAATTGCCAACTATACAAACTGTTGCATATTTAATTGTCATAGTCACATGCATATTGATGTGGTTTGGGGGCCTTATGCCGATCCACCTCATAATTAAATATGGAGACCATATGCGGGCGAATCTAGTCTTATATGGGCTCTATTTAAATTTGTGTAGCAAACCGATGCTATGTTTTGCCATGTTAAGACAACATTAAAATTGCGGGATATCTAAATAACATGAACCATCTAATTAAATATTGGGACCCCGGTTCCGCTTAATATTGCCTAGTTGCATCGCACCTTTGCCATGTCATGCATCATACAAGCATCATGCTCGATCTTCTGCCGTAATATTAAATAGTGCATCCGGTGTTTCTCCTAGTGCTTTGCTTCTTCACGGACTAGGCCGATGAGTTGATGCGAGTGTCGACCCGATCTTCGGATGAACCGTCGGCAATGTTTTCAGGCGAGCATTCTCCCCCTTTCTACCTATTTTACCTTTCTAGTCTTTATTTCCTCCTGATGATCTATTGCTATCTGTGTTGCGATGCTCTAGTTTTTCATACCCGTGATATCCCCTGCAGCCTTATATTGCCTTGGACACATCCTATTACCTGTTGCTTGGTAGATAGTTGGACTTGCGTGTCGTAGTTTCTTTCTCAAGTGTTGTTGCGTGTCGTCAAGCACCACAGTTGTTGGAAGACTGCCATATGCTTTATGTTGGAGATGATTATAACTTTAATTACCTTTTAATAACTAAAATTGAGGTAGGAAAATAATGCAGAGGCACAGGTGGGCAATAGATGTTATTTGGTTGTTAACCGTCCACCTGTGTCCCGTAGGACACCGAGTACTTGATACCTGTTCTTTGAATATTCACACTATCCGCATGTGGGACCATGAATCCCCCTAGCCAGAGCTTGAGTCATATTTATTTCTTGGGGCCACAAAGTAGTTTGGGGCTTTATTACTATCATGTACTTATGCCATGCTTTACTGCTTTATTTACGATTGCGCGTGGAGCGCATGTACTGTTTTGGATCGCGGCACGATTACGTGGTATCGATAAGCCTAGTCACACTTTCGGGTTCCCAGTCGTTTACAGCCGTTCTCGCAAACCTCTGGGTCCGTCTTGGAGCCGGCCAACTTCGTAGCGGGTAGCTTGGTGGGGTGGCCCCCTGAAATTTATATGAATCTTGCAGTTGCTCTGTCGTGATGCCTCGTTGGGTTTTATTTGGTTTTTCTCGAGGTTGATCGTGCGTGTGTTGCTATTTGTGCCCCCTGCAGGGTAAAACTTTCTGAAAGCCGTGTCCGCGGTTATGGACGACTTGGAGCACTGTATCTCGAGCATAGACAACTATAACTAAAGTAGTGCTATAAATTTGACTTTATAATGACTAGTAATCATCTTCACTATAATGGAATGGCTAAATAAAAGTGCCAACAACTGCTGGTTTTGGGTTGTCACCCGTTACCATTGTATCTGACTAGTAAGTATTGCAACTACAACATAATGGCTAAATAAAAGTACCAACAACTGCTGGGTTTTGGGATGCCTCATGCTATATGTATCTGACTAGTAAGTACTACAACTACAATGGAATGGTTAACTAAAACTGCCCACTTCTTATTATATCAGGATGACTCATGCTATCTATATCTGACTAGTAATTGTCGCAACTATAACGAAATGAATAAAACTGCCAACTGTGTGAGTTCCTCAGTTGACTTCCTCGTTTGGTCTCAAGGGGGAAATATCAGGATGGGTATGCTTGGTGATAGTTTCAGGTTGGATCCGAATAGGTATTTCTTATCCCTATCTGATAGCCGCCAGCTGCATTGAGTCTCTATAGGCTGTTTAGTGCATGCTGCGCTTCACCACCATACCTATGTAGGCGAGGACCGAATTCTAGTCTCGCCGTCTTGGCCTCGATCTTGACCGCTCTTTTTCCTTTGCCCTTTGCCGGCACCCCTTTTGTTTAAGCAGGTTTTGAGATCGACGTCGTTAGCAGGGTTACCCTTCCGGCTTGGCCTGGGCAGGGTTGTGGATGCCATTGGTTATTCTTCAGGGCTCTTAGCTCAATTTGCATCTTGTCCGTACTCGGACGCTGTATCTTTTTGAAGGTGATTTGGATCTTTGTATTGTATATCTGTATTCTTGACTCTTTGAGTCGCTGTTGTATATATCTGTTCTGTGGGTTCCATCGCGGACTATTATGTAATGATATTACTTTGTTTTCCACCCGCACGAAAGTGCTTGGTGGGAACCTTTGAATCGTTTCTATGCGGGTTTGGCGGGGATCGCTGAAACTTGCATAGGGCCGATTCTGAGGGTGTTACACACACCTCTCACATCTTCCACCAAGAAAAAATAGAGGGGAGACAGAGGACTGGGGCGTCGTATTTATAGGCAGAGGGCTCATACGTCCCGGTTTGTAACACAAACCGGGACTAAATGTGTGTGGCGGGCCATGTATCTGGCGTCAAACCTTTAGTCCCAATTTGTGTTACAAACCGGAACTAATGAGCCCTCACGAACCAGGACTAATGCCTATGGCTCCCGTGCGACAGGCCGGCCCGCTCGAACTGGGACGAGTGTGGGCATTAGTCGGTTCGTGGCAGAACCGGGGCTAATTCTCTGGGCGCGGGCGAACGAAAGGCAATATTTCTACTAGTGATGGCGGGTTTGTGCTAGTGTATGTAGTCATCGCTAGGTGATTCATTGAGCTATTTATATTTTTATATTACTTTAAAGATCTTTTGTACTGTTGTTGATGATTATTAATAGATTGGTGGAATTTCGCAAAATCTAGTGATAATTGTGACAAATTAAACATGAACTGAGTTTTCTGCAACACATTTTAGCAGATTTGGTGCAATTAAGGTGACACTTTTTCACAAACTAGTAGGGTGTCATTTTAAAATGCTGAAGTGATATATCAAAGATTTTTTGTACAGTAGATAATCACATTATGTAATAGAGTAATATGATTTATAGCCACCATAAATAATATGCTTTTAAAATATATTAATTTTACTATCCATTATGCTAAAAATATGGTGATCTAATTGTTCTTATGTTTTCAGTTTTTAAAATATAAAGTATGGTACATATATTATATACTAAAAAGCATTATCAGTTGAATTATTAGATCTGTAACTAGTGGCTTAGATTTTATGAAGTTGTACCATAATTTTTCTTTTGACACGCAAAAGTCTAGGCACATATAAAGACTTCACTAGTGGAAACAAGGCCTTTAGTTGAGGTCAGAATTGGGCTTTAACACCGGTTCTCCTATGAACTGGTGTTAAAGGGGCTGCGTGTACCAGCGTGGCCCGTGCAGCAAAAAGGCGCACCCCCTCGAACCGGTGTTAAAGGCCCTGCACCACCGAGCCGCGTAGCACCACCCCTTTAACACCGGTTTGTGGCTTGAACCGGTGTTAAAGGGGGTGCGCCTATATAATACACCGCAGCCCACACCCCTCTCTCTCTCATTTTTTCACTCTCTCATTTTGGTGCTTAGCAAAGAGGGTGAGAGGTGTGCTAGTTTGTGTTTTCTTCCTATGCACAAGAGGTGTTCGGTGAAATGCCCAAGAGCTCGAATTAAGTTTTCTCGTTGCTCTTTCCTTATCGGTCGAGGTCGGCAACTTTATCCTTTCACGTGTCATTGATGTACTATAAAAGTGGTCATCTCCCTATTAATTCATGATGTACTGTAATGATTTTTTATATACGTAATTAATTATATAATGCAGATGAACCGGCAATGGATGTACGGTGACCGACGCACTTCCGAGTACATTAAGGGCCTCCAAAATTTCATCGTTGTGGCTAAGGCAAACCATGGTCACAATGGTTTTATGTGATGTCCATGTGTTGACTGTCAGAACAAGAAAGACTACTCAAATACCAAAACTATTCACGCCCACCTGCTTCAGTCCGGTTTCATGCCCAGCTATAATTGTTGGACCAAGCACGGAGAAAGAGGGGTTATGATGGAAGACAATGAATAAGAAGAGGATAATGGCAACTATCATAATATGTATCCTGAATACAATGATACTGCAACGGGGGTATATGAAGATCAAGAGGCGGCAGATGGGCCCGCTGATGACGATCTTGGTCGGGCCATTACTGATGCAAAGGAAGAATTTGAAACTCAAAAGGAGAAGGAGAAGCTAGAGCAGATGTTAAAGGATCACAAAACATTGTTGTACCCAACTTGCGAAGATGGCCACAAAAAGCTAGGTATCACACTGGATTTGCTGCAATGGAAGGCATAGAACTGTGTGACTGACGGTGCATTTTCAAAGTTTTTGGTAAAAATGAAGAATCTGCTTCCAAGAAATAATGAATTGACCGACAGTACATACCAAGCAAAGAAGGTTGTCTACCCTCTAGGATTAGACGTGCAGAAGATACATGCCTGCATTAATGATTGCATCATCTACCGCGGTGAGAAGTACGAGAATTTGGATGCATGCCCGGTATGCACTGCAGTGCGGTATAAGATCAGACGAGACGACCCTGGCGATGTTGAGGGAGAGGCCCCTAGGAAGAAGGTTCCTGCCAAGGTTATGTGGTATGATCCTATAATACCACGGTTAAAACATCTCTTCAGAAACAAAGAGCATGCCAAGTTGTTGCGATGGCACATGAAAGACCGTAAGAAAGACGTGATATTGAGACACCCCGCTGATGGGTCACAGTGGAGAAAAGTCGAGCGAGAGTACCTGGACTTCGCACGTGACGCAGGGAACTTAAGGTTTGGTCTAAGTACAGATGGCATGAATCCTTTTGGGGAGCAGAGCTGCAGTCACAACACCTGGCCTGTGACTCTATATATCTATAACCTTCCTCCTTGGTTGTGCATGAAGCGGAAGTTCATTATGATGCAAGTGCTCATCCAAGGCCCGAGGCAACTCGGCAACAACATTGATGTGTACCTAAGGCCATTAGTTGAAGAATTTTACAGCTGTGGGCCAAACCAGGTGTACGTATGTGGTATGAGCACAAAGGGGAGCCATTTGACCTATGAGCGTTGCTTTTCGTAACCATCAATGATTGGTCTGTTCTTAGTAAAATGTTAGGACAGACAAACAAGGGATTCAAAGCATGCACACACTATTTAGATGAGACTGAAAGTGTATATTTGGATAAATTTAAGAAGGTTGTGTACCTAGGACATCGTCAATTTCTTCCGAACCTGCATCCCGTAAGGAAGAAAGGCAAGCATTTCAAACGACAGGCAGAACCCCGGGGGAAGCCTGTCCTCTGTACTGGTGAGGAAGTATTTGGTATGGTCAAGGACCTAGAAGTAATCTTTGGAAAAGGTCCTGGCAGTGAATCTATTCCGAATGACGCTGCCGGACACGCGCCCATGTGGAAGAAGCAATCTATATTTTGGGACCTACCCTATTGGAAAGTCCTAGAGGTCCGCTCTTCAACGGACGTGATGCATGTGACGAAGAATCTTTGCGTGAACCTGCTAGGCTTTCCTGGGAGTGTATGGGAAGACAAAAGATACACCGGAAGCACGACAGGACCAACAACATATGAAAGAACCTGAAAAGCATATGCATCCTGAGAACGAGAAGGGTAAAGGACGCCACTCAACTCCTTCCAGCTATGCTCTTACCAACGCAGAGAAGAAAATCTTTTTTGAATGCCTAAGAAGTATCAAGGTCCCGTCTGGCTTCTCGTCGAATATAAAGGGAATAATAAATATGGCACAGAAAAAATTCCAAAACCTGAAGTCTCATGACTGCCACGTGATTATGACGCAATTGCTTCCGATTGCATTGAGGGGCTTCTACCTGAAAATGTTCGAGTACCCATTGTGAAGCTTTGTGCATTCCTCAATGCAATATCTCAGAAGTTAATCGATCCAGAAAGCCTACCAGGGTTATAGACAGATGTGGCATAATGTCTTGTCAGCTTCGAGTTGGTGTTCCCACCATCCTTCTTCAATATTATGACGCATCTCCCGGTTCACCTAGTAGAAGAGATTGCCATTCTCGGTCCTGTATTTCTACACAATATGTTCCCCTTTGAGAGGTACATCGGAGTCTTAAAGAAATATGTTCATAACCGTGCTAGGCCCGAAGGAAGCATCTCCAAGGTTTATGTAACAGAGGAGGTCATTGAGTTCTGTGTTGACTTTATTCCTGACCTTAAGGCGATTGGTGTTCCAAAATCACGGCATGAGGGGAGACTGCGTGGAAAAGGCACCCTAGGATGTAAAGCAATGATATGTACGGTCATGCATTCTCTCAATCAAGCACACTACACGGTTTTACAAAGATCTATCTTGGTTGCCCCGTATATCAATGAACACAAGAATTTTATAACCCGAGGATGTCTGATGAATGGATTAGAATTGAACACATGGCGAGTTTTGGCGGCTGGCTGCAAAGACTTCTCACGAATAACACCACTGTTGGAGATCAGCTGTACTTGTTGGCCAGAACACCATCTTCGACTGTATGTACTTTCCAAGGGTATGAGATAAATGGGAATACATTTTACACGATAGGCCAAGATTAAAAGAGAACCAACCAAAATAGTGGTGTCCGCTTCGATGCTGCAAAAGACAATGGGCAAAAGACCACATATTATGGGTCCATAGAGGAGATATGAGAACTTGACTATGGACCTAATTTTAAGGTCCCCTTGTTTCAGTGCAAATGGGTCAAGCTGACAGGAGGATGGGTTAAGGTAGACAAGAAGTACGGAATGGCAACAGTGGATCTCAACAATCTTGGGTACTTAGACGAACCATTCATATTAGGCAATGATGTGGCTCAGGTTATCTATGTGAAGGACATGTCTACCAAACCGAAAAAAAAGAAAAAAAATAAGCAAACAGATATATCACATGATGAGCCGAAGCGTCACATAGTTCTTTCAGGGAAAAGAAACATTGTGGAAGTGGAGGACAAGACAGACATGTTATAATATTATATTAAGTTTGATGAAATTACGCCCTTCAAAGTGAAGACTGACCCAACCATCCTGTTAAACAGTGCTAATACTCCATGGTTATGGCCGACGCGATCATAAGATTGACTATATGTATTAAATGAGCCATTTTTGGCACACATATGTATCTCAACATGGAAATCAATGTCATATTTCTTCCGTTAACACTTGGTTCTAAAGAAATGCATTTTTTAATCTTCATTACAAAAAATAAGCCCCTTTAGTCCCGGTTGGTAAAAAATTCATGCCTCTGTCTTCCAGCCATTTCTTCCCGCCATTTTTCTTCCCTCCATTTTTCTTCCCGCCATTTCTTCTGGCCAGTTTTCTTCCTGCCATTTCTCACTATATATATATGTAGGATTGGCCTCCATTGTTGTAGCATCCCAGTTGTCTAACCCCTGTAATGCTACATGTTATAATAATAAAAAGGGCCACTTCCAACATATAATTGTTGCATCATCATCATATCATGCTCATGTCATCATGTCACCTTGCATTTGAGCATCATACAAAACCCTTTCTTGTTTGGTTCTTATCTCATGTGCATGATTAATTGTAGTTGCCTCTTGATATTGTATTTGGTTCTTAATATATTGTTAAATGCCCAAGTTGAGTTGAGGGCATCTCTCTTATTGACTCCACCACCTTTTCTTTCACCACCTTATATTCCACCATCCAACTAATCTGAGCTTGGCATTTTGTTGATTTACCTCTAGCTCCTGATTGGTTGGTTGGGTTCCACCCATAATCTTTGCTTGGCCTTTGCCCACCTTTTGGGAATGCAAGGATTAAAGCCACATGAAATAATGTTGTTTTCACAATATAACCATTTGGCATTAATTATGTTGCATGGGCCATGCAAGTGCCACCTTTTCTAGTATTTGGTTTTTGCTTGAATTCTAAGTGGATCATCTTTTCCTTTGCTTAATCTTGTTTTGGGCTTGTAGTTTCTTCATCATATCATCTCCCTCTCTTCTCCCCTTTAGCTAAACCCCTATCCCCATGCTCCATGCACACACATGTGCTAATGTGGCATGCCCAAACCTAAACCCACCTCTTATCTTTATCCTTGCTTGGTCATTGTTTGGATCATGCATGGACCAAAGAAACCATCCCATCATCTTAATCATCTCTCCCTACCTTTCTCTCTTTTTCTCCTTTTCTTGATCATGTGAGCTTGTCTAGTAAGCAAGCTTGATCAAGTGTAGTACCACCATCTTTTTCTTACCCCTCTTAGCAAAACCCTAAACCTACCTTGCCATCCAACCATCCTAGCTAAACCCTAGCTAACCAAACCCTAAGCCACCTTTTCCCCTCTAATCTACATCTCCCCTAAGTAAAACCCTAAGTCCCCCTCCCCCCTTTCTAGCTTCTAGCATGATCACATCCACCCTCCACCAGCTAGCCACCCTCCTCTATGCCGAGCCTCTTCTAGCTGGCCCCACCTGGCCCCTCTCTCCCTGGTCCACCTAGCTGCTACCACCCCAAACCCTAGCTCCCCTAGACCGAACCGAGCCACCTCTCCCCTCTTCTCTCTCCCTGCCCTCGTTCTTATCCTGGCCCCACCTGCAGTCCCCTGGCCCAGCTGCAGCCACACCTTCCCCATGCACCTGCTGCTGCCTGACCTAGCACGTGAGGGAGGGAAAAAGGAACCCCGACGCCACCCTGGCCAGCTGATCCGCCCCCACGCAACCCTCTTGCCCCCTCTCTCGTTCTTATCTGCTCCTCTACGCCCTTAGCCTCCCCCAGATACCCAGGTAGTCCCCAGGCCTCTCTGCTCCCCTGCCTTCCTTCTTCCCCCCCCAGGCGAGCTACCTCTGCAACCATGCCCCCTCAACCCTAGATCGGCGGCCACCTCTGGTCTCCCTTCGAGCCCGAGGCCAGTGGCAGCCCAGAGCCCAGAGACTCACGCCTGCTTCGCCGCCAGACACGAGGACCGCCATAGCCTCGCCGAGCGACCACGCCGTCGTCGTACCGGAGTGATCTGCCGTCTCGACCCGAGCCCGCCGGATCCGGACCTCCCCGAGCCTCGCCACCCGCCACGAGCTGGTGAGCTCTCTCTTCCCTGCATAACATCTCCTCCTCTCGCCAGGCGCTGCGTCTGCTTCGCCGAAGGCTCATACGCTGCTGCCGCTGGCATGGCTGCAGGCAAAGACGAGATCCGCCAAGTTCGAGCTCCTCGCCTGGCTGTGCCGCCTCGCTAGCACCTGACCAAAGTTGTAGACCACCGCCGTCTCCATCTTTCGCTTTGGCGTCGACGTCTGAACGCTAGGTTCGCCGCCATCGCCGCCAAAGATCCGCCAGACACCCGCCAAGAAGCGTTGCGCCGCCGTCCGGCTGCTCGACGTTTTGCGATTAGAACCTTCCCTTTTTCCCGCCTCAAACCCGCAGTCCACTGGCCCACCCGGTCCGATGGATTTTTGCAAAAGGTTCCCGCTTATTAGTTATTCCACCCGCGTCCATCCTTCGCCACTGTCGCCACCTCGCTAAGCCTGCGTCCGTGGTACCTGCCCCACTTGTCTGTGTCGAAGGGTAGGAATCCCCTGAGTGAGAAAAGACAGCCAGGTTTTCTGGAACCAAATAAAAATTCAGGAAATATTTAAATCTAATTAAATTCATATCTTTTAAAATAATTCGAATTTGATAAAACTTTCAAAATGAAAAGTGAATGTTTTCCAAATACGAATTCAACCATGTTTCTGAATTTGACCAAGTTTGACTCTATCTAGTCAAACCTTTGACTTTGACCCATTTTGATTAATTTTGAGTAAAAATAAAATTAAATTCATAATTCGAAATAATACATATAATATATGTTTTTGAATCAGAAAAATGTGAGGAATTCAAATATGCCACTCAAAATATTGTTTGAACATTTTAAAAGTCCAAGTTGAGTTATTTACACAAATGCCATTGGAACTAAATAATTTCACAACTTTTGATGTATAATTCCAAATTTAGCAAATGATATGTCTAAAATGATCAGCTCGACGAGACCTTTCTGTTTATGCTATCCATGACTTGAATTGAAGCATGCATCATGTAAATATATAATATACAGCAACTAAATTGACAATAAAATGTGACTAAAACCCAATCAAAATGTTATTTCTTGTCCTCCACACCTCACCCATGCCATGCTACTTATTGCCATGCAACTTGTGCATCATTCATCATGGCATGATTGTTTGCTTGACGCATCTTATTCTTATGCTTGTGCTCTATATTCATGTTGGCCTTGTTTGTTTGGTTTTTCTCGGATAGACACTGAGCAGGGGTTATATCAAGAGAACCAGGAGCACTACCCAGATCCGTCCCTTGCTACAACTGAGTTAACAGGCAAGCACTTCCACATGCTTGCATACATACAGTACCTATTGCCTCTATCTTATTCTTGCATCATTGAGTCGTGATTGCATTAAATTGAATCCCAAGTATGCATAGCCTTTACTTTCAAACTCCACCAAGCTTGTTCCTCCATCCCATGAGCCATTACTATAGGAGTTGTTTGAGCCATGCGAGTCGTAGAACAGCATGTGTAGGGTATGTGAGAGTCTGCTGGATAATGAGGTACCTAAACAACTTAACCTGAGTAGTTCTGGGATAACTAAAGAAAGTGGCACCGGTGAGCAACATCTGCTATTTGGTTTTTCCTTCTCACTTGTGTCCCGTAAGACCCCGAGTACTTGATTCCTGTTGCTTGATTTATCGCGCTATCCACATCCGGGAGGTATATGGGACCCCCTGAGCCAGAGCTTGATTCCGTCTTATTTCTTGGGGCCACAAACTAGTTTGAGGTTTTATTTACTATCCTGTACTTATGCCATGCTACTTTCTGTATTTAAATTGTGCGAGGAGCACACTGTACTGTTTAGGATCGTGGCACGATTCCGCGGTGTCGACAAGCCCAGCTTTGGGTTCCCGATGCTCACACCGTCCCCACAACCTTGAGTCCGTCTCGAGCTTGCTTACTTGCTAGGTGTACTTCAAGGGTGGCCTCAAATATTTCTGAATTCGTGATTGTTCACCGTGAAAGCCTCGTGGGTTTTGATTTGGTTTTTCCGAGGTTGATCGAGCGTGTGTTGCTATTGGTGCACCGCCGGTAAAACTTTCAAAGCCGTGTCCGCGGATATGGACGACTTGGAGCAGTTTCTTGATCATAGACAAGCATAACTAAAGTACCTTAATCGACTAAGTAACTTGACTAGTAAATAGTGCAACACTCATGGAATGGTTAATAAAATTGCCAACGGATGGGGTTGTTCGTCCGCTTCCTTGTTGGTAAGCAGGGAGGAGGATGGATCGGATGAGATTACCATTATAACTGTTGTACTTAATTCACGGACATCCGTCTATCATTGGTTAGGTGGATGGTTAGCGTTTATCTGTAGAATTGCTAGGGTTTATCTTTTCACGCAATTGCGTCACCCTGTGTTGTGTCCCCTTTAGAGGCATTAAGACTTGCTGAGTACCCTTAGGGTCTCACGATAAATTATTGGTTCAGATGGACAGTACCTCCACAGGACGGATCTTGGGTGGAAGAAGTCAAGATGTGGGCAACGATCGCTCGTGTAGAGATTCCGGAACGGGATCCGTGAGACATGTAGTTGGGATGTGCTTATTTCTATGGCATCTTATGCCGATTTGCTTCTGATCCGTGCTCGGATCTTGTTTGCCGCTTCCGCATGATACTCTGATGTGTGTTGTATGAGGAGTTATCCTAAAATATAGATTTATCTAGGTCATTTGAATCTTGCCGTATGCTATATTTCCTTTCTTTCTAGATGGTATGGCTCGATGTACTCTTGTATGGTGGCTTGCGACATACCCACTTGTGTACGTAGTTGATCCTTCGCACGCCCGCCTGTGACAGGTCCCGTTGAGAGGGTAGTGGTTGGGACGTCTGAAAGGACTACCAAGGAGTGCGCTTTGGGGCCCCACCGCACTATTTCAACCACTACCACTCTTCCGTGCTTGTATCTAGGAGCGTAATTCACCGAGGTAGTTACAATTGGTATCGAGCCATCCCGACCTTCGTGGTTTCACCAAACAGTCGTTGTCGCCTAGCAAATATTTTGGTAGTTATGTATATTAGGGAAAACAAAACGCGAGAGTAGGACTGCTTCCACTTTTCTTCTTACCTCCCACCCACCCTTTTCTGGTAAGGAAGTGCAACGTTTTCAATTCTCTTCTCAAAGTTCAAACTAGGATTCACGTGTTCTGGGTTTCCGTAGTACCATAGGTTGTGTGTGTGTGTGTGTAATCCCTTGTCTATCGTTGCATCCAAGTTGTTATCTTATCTGCCTTTGGTAATCAACTGTTGGTACATTCCATACCGACAGGATTTTGCAAACAGACGCAATCTATCTTCCTCTTTGTATCCGATGCTATCTTGTTTGGGGTGTTCGTTTCCGTAGTTACCAATCTTTAGGTTTCGTCGTGAGAAGAAGGGGTTAGGATATGTGTTCCACTTGTTCATGTGCGGAGTAATGATTTGAGTGCGGGATGGAGTCGCGACCATACCACTACTTATATCATTCGCTTTTGTATATTGAATCGGTAGAGTCACTAATCTTGATTCGTTAAGTAATTTTGCGCATCTATTGGTATTTTAATGCCGAAATTTGTGGAAAATTTTTCTTTGATATATTTGTGTACCACACTCCTTTTCAGTCGTGTGCGATATGCTTAATATCTTTAGGTGCTATGAACTTTGTTGATATTTTAATATCATCTTAGTAAATTGTATCCTTTAATCTTGGTTAATTCCATCTTGGTACTATTTTGGATTATTATCATTCTCCATTATAGTACTGACTTGAGTTTTATATCAATGACAGGATGGCTCCCCCACGCCGATCGAGGAGGACATACCTCGAATCGGGCTCACCATTGTCAAACATTGCAAATGCTTTGGCAGCCATGCAAGAGAACCAGCCGCTTTGAGGAGAGCGGAAGGAATGAGTTTGCTCCACTTCCTCCACCTCCCAAGCGGTGACATCAAGAGCTTCCTCAAGTTCAACCTCGCCGCTTTGATGTGTCCGACCGACCTCTGACGCGGATGATTGGTCGCGAGATCTCAAGGTTGCTCGAGACTGCTGATGTTCCAGAACAGGAGTGGGTCAAGTGTGCTACTCACCTTCTCAAGGGAGATGCGGCTCTTTGGTGGGAAAACTACTTGAAGGCAAGCTGCACCGGGTTCCAGCCAACTTGGGAGAGGTTCACCGCAGCTTTCAAGGAGCAGTTTCTCGTGAGATTGTGATGGAAAGGATGAAGGAGGCTTTCCTCAACCTCAAGCAGGAAATGATAACGCCAACACCTACATCAGAACTTCATGAACCTATCTCGCTATGGTGGTGATGAGGTATCGATGACAAGAAGAAGCGTAAAAGGTTCGTGCAAGGGCTCAATGCGTCGATCAAGTATGCAATAACGCATGCAAGACCGGCAACCTTCCTGAACTACAAAGACACAAGACTGCAAGAGGAGGCAAGGTGCAAATGTTTGAGGAGTCCAAGAAACACAACAGGGATGCATCAAGCTCTGCAGCTATGGCAGCTCCTTCTAAGCGGCGTGTCGGGTTCCTAACACCCCACCGCCGCCTCCGGCCCACCAAGACTCGCGAGTTTCACGCCAAGGCCACCAAACTTCACCATCGGCTCCTGTGGGCTACAACCACTACCGAGCGCTCGGCGGAGTCCTCGGCTACTCGCCCACGTCCACCGGTGCTTGCTTCGTGTGTGGAGATCCTGGACATCAAAACTGGAACTGTCCAATGAAGAACAAAGCTCTCCCTCCACCCCCGCCAAGATCTGCAACAAGCTCTCCTTCGGTTCGTGCACCATCGCCTCGGGCTCTCAACATCAACACCAAGCCCGGGTCTGCGGTTGTTCGTACCAACTGCGTCAACGCCTCTCAAGCTGAGCTAGCACCTGGAGTGGTGATGGGTATGCTTTCCGTTAACTTAGTCCCTGCACGAGTTCTCTTTGATTCTGGTGCATCGCATTCTTTTGTGTCTCACAAGTTTGCATATGAGAATGTGTTAACTCTGGATCCTCTCCGTAAGAAGCTAATGGTCCTATCTCCTGGGTCCAACATGAGGGCTGAGTATATCAGCCATGGCAATCAGATTGAGATTGGTGGTTCTTCCTTCGCGGCTTCTTTGATTGTTCTGGGCAACTCTGACATTGATGTCATCTTGGGCATGGATTGGTTGACAGCAAATGCAGCTGTGATTGATTGTGCTGAACGCTCAGTGTCTCTGAAGATCCCTGAAGGCCATATAGTCTTTTCTCCAAGTCTGACTCCTGCTGTCCATCTCTATTCCTTGGCTGCTCTGAATGATGATGCTATGGAAGCTATTCAGAGGGTACCAGTGGTCTGTGAGTTACCGGATGTCTTTCCTGAAGAGTTGCCAGGTATGCCTCCGGATCGCGAGGTTGAATTCGTGATTGAGCTTGAACCTGGAACGGCTCCTATCTCCAAGAGGCCATATAAAATGGGTCCTTCTGAGTTGGCTGAACTCAAACGACAACTTGATGAACAAGAGAAGTTGGGTTTCATTCAACATAGCACTTCTTCTTGGGTTAGTCCAACAATCTTTGTGAATAAGCGTGACAGAACCGATAGGCTATGTGTTGACTACCGGGCTCTCAATGCTAAAACCATCAAGAACAAATATCCTCTCCCTCGGATAAATGATCTATTTGATCAGCTAGCAGGAGCGGTGGTGTTCTCTAAGATGGACTTGAGAAGTGGTTATCACCAAATCAAAATTCGCAAAGAAGATGTGCCCAAAACAGCTTTCACCACCCGCTATGGCCTGTATGAGTACACGGTCATGTCTTTCGGTCTCACCAACGCACCTGCTACCTTCTCGAGGCTGATGAACTCCGTTTTCATGGAGTACCTGGACAAGTTTGTGGTGGTATATCTGGATGATATTCTGGTTTATTCCAAGTCCAAGGAGGAGCATGAAGAACACCTGCGGTGTGTCTTAAACAAGCTTCGTGAGAACCGCTTGTATGCAAAGTTCTCTAAGTGTGAGTTTTGGCTGCCTGAAGTAACATACTTGGGTCATGTTATCTCTGCCAAGGGCATTGCAGTCAACCCGGAAACCGTGAAGACAATAGTTGAATGGCTTCCTCCTGCTAATGTCAAGGAAGTGCGGAGTTTTCTCGGCTTGGCTAGCTATTGCCGACGCTTTGTGCAGAACTTCTCGAAGATAGCAAAGCCTCTTACCGATCTCCTCAAGAAAGGCAAGAAGTACCTGTGGACTCCTGCTTGTCAAGCAAGTTTTGATACACTCAAAGAGAAGCTCACTTCCACACCAGTCTTGGTTCCTCCGGACACATCTAAGCCTTTCCAGATATTCTGTGACGCCTCTTTGCAAGGATTGGGCGCGGTCCTTATGAAAGAGAGACGGGTGGTTGCTTATGCCTCTCGTCAGTTGAAGACGCATGAGATCAACTATCCCACACATGACCTTGAGCTAGCAGCAGTTGTCTTTGCTTTGAAGCTATGGAGGCACTACTTGCTTGGTAACCGTTGTGAGATCTTCTCGGACCACAAGAGTTTGAAGTATATCTTCACTCAGCCGGATCTCAACCTTCGGCAGAGAAGATGGATCGAAGCAATCAATGACTTTGATGTGACCATCAACTACACTCCAGGCAAAGCAAACGTCATGGCAGATGCTCTAGTCAGAAGCTTATGTCAACAACCTCATGGTAGAAGAGCAGCCTCTCTTGTGCGAGGAATTCCACCGAACCTCGAAATTGTGGAACAAGGGCATCTCCTCGAACCTTCCGCTACTCCTCTCTTGGAAGAACAGATTCGCCTCCGACTTGGTGATCCGCACACCAAAAAGCTCATCGCTAAGCTTGACCTTCCGAAGTATGAGTCCTTCCACGTTGATGATCAAGGCACGCTCTTCTTTGAACACCGGATGTTTGTTCCAAACTACCCGGGTCTGAGAGACCAAGTTCTCAAGGAGGCACATGATTCGATTCTTTCTATCCATCCTGGCAGCACAAAGATGTACATGGACTTGAAAACACAATACTGGTGGCCGGGGTTGAAACGGTATTGCGCCAAGTATGTCTCAGAATGTGATGTCTGTCGCAGAGTCAAGGCTGTCCATCAGAAACCATTTGGTCTTCTACAGCCATTGAAACCTCCGGAATGGAAATGGGAGAAAGTAGAGATGGATTTCATCACTGGCTTTCCAAGGTCGCAGAAGGGCAACAATGCAATTTTTGTTGTCATCGACAGGCTTTCTAAAGTGGCTCATTTCTTCCCAGTCAAAGAAACAATTTCTGGAATTCAGTTGGCTGAGCTCTATATCAACAGGATTGTCTCTTTGTATGGGGTTCCACTGGAAATCAGTTCAGACTGTGGGAGCATCTTCACCTCCAAGTTCTGGGAGAGTTTCCAAAAGCTTTGGGAACAAAGTTGAACTTCAAAGACTGCTACCACCCTCGCCTCAAGGACAAGTGGAAAGAATCAATCGATTCGGAGGATATGCTTAGAGCTTGCGTCATATCGCTTTGGCATGAAGTGGGAAGAATGTCTTCCATATGCTGAATTCTCCTACAACAACTTTCCGAAGAGTCTCAAGATGGCACCATTCGAGGCTCTCTATGGTCGCAAGTGCGTAACTCCAATTGGTTGGTCGGTGCAGGAGAAAGAATCGGTTTGGCCCTAACATTGTAACCCAAGAGGAGAAGGTGCATATCATTCGAGAACTCAAGATTGCTCGTAGTCGCCAAGAGCAACTATGACAGAAGCACACGGATATGGTATATGCCCCGGTGATCTCGTCTACCTTCGTGTCACTCCCATGAGAGGAACACACCGCTTGATCAAAGGAAAGTTGGCTCCTAGATACATCGGTCCTTTCAAGATACGTGGTAGAAGAGGAGAAGTTGCTTATGCCGGAGCTCCGGAAAAACTCAAAGTCCATGATGTTTTCCACATATCTCAGCTCAAGAAGTGCTTCAAAGACCCCGGCAAGACCGTGGATCATGAGCTAATCGACCTCAAAGAAGATCTGTCTTATCAAGAACACCCCACCAAAATCCTTGAGACCGCAGAACGAAGGACTCGCAACAAGTCCATCAGGTTTTGCAAGGTGCAGTGGTCACACCATTCTGTTGATGAAGCCACATGGGAGCGTGAAGATGAACTCCGTGCCAACCATCCTTCTCTCTTTGTATCTTCTTCTTCTTCCTAGAATCTCGGCGAGATTCTGTTTAGTGGGAGAGTTGTAGCATCCCAGTTCTAACCCTGTAATGCTACATGTTATAATAATAAAAGGGCCACTTCAACATATAATTGTTGCATCATCATCATATCATGCTCATGTCATCATGTCACCTTGCATTTGAGCATCATACAAAACCCTTTCTTGTTTGGTTCTTATCTCATGTGCATGATTAATTGTAGTTGCCTCTTGATATTGTATTTGGTTCTTAATATATTGTTAAATGCCCAAGTTGAGTTGAGGGCATCTCTCTTATTGACTCCACCACCTTTTCTTTCACCACCTTATATTCCACCATCCAACTAATCTGAGCTTGGCATTTTGTTGATTTACCTCTAGCTCCTGATTGGTTGGTTGGGTTCCACCCATAATCTTTGCTTGGCCTTTGCCCACCTTTTGGGAATGCAAGGATTAAAGCCACATGAAATAATGTTGTTTTCACAATATAACCATTTGGCATTAATTATGTTGCATGGGCCATGCAAGTGCCACCTTTTCTAGTATTTGGTTTTTGCTTGAATTCTAAGTGGATCATCTTTTCCTTTGCTTAATCTTGTTTTGGGCTTGTAGTTTATTCATCATATCATCTCCCTCTCTTCTCCCCTTTAGCTAAACCCCTATCCCCATGCTCCATGCACACACATGTGCTAATGTGGCATGCCCAAACCTAAACCCACCTCTTCTCTTGATCCTTGCTTGGTCATTGTTTGGATCATGCATGGACCAAAGAAACCATCCCATCATCTTAATCATCTCTCCCTACCTTTCTCTCTTTTTCTCCTTTTCTTGATCATGTGAGCTTGTCTAGTAAGCAAGCTTGATCAAGTGTAGTACCACCATCTTTTTCTTACCCCTCTTAGCAAAACCCTAAACCTACCTTGCCATCCAACCATCCTAGCTAAACCCTAGCTAACCAAACCCTAAGCCACCTTTTCCCCTCTAATCTACATCTCCCCTAAGTAAAACCCTAAGTCCCCCTCCCCCCTTTCTAGCTTCTAGCATGATCACATCCACCCTCCACCAGCTAGCCACCCTCCTCTATGCCGAGCCTCTTCTAGCTGGCCCCACCTGGCCCCTCTCTCCCTGGTCCACCTAGCTTCTACCACCCCAAACCCTAGCTCCCTAGACCGAACCGAGCCACCTCCCTCTCTCCCTGCCTCGTTCTTATCCTGCCCCACCTGCAGCCTCGCTGCAGCCACACCTTCCCATGCACTGCTGCTGACCTAGCACGTGAGGGAGGGAAAAGGAACCACGCCACCGCCACCGATCCTCCCCCACGCAACCCTCTTGCCCCTCTCTCGTTCTTATCTGCCTCCCACGCCCTTAGCCTCCCAGATACCTGTAGTCCCCAGCCTCTGCCTCCGCCTTCCTTCTTCCCCAGTGAGCTACCTGCAACCATGCCCTCAACCCTAGATCGGCCACCTGGTCTCCCTTCGAGCCCGAGGCAGCCAGAGCCCTGTGGAGACTCCAGCTTCTCTGCCGCCCAGACACGAGGACCCCGCAGTAGCCTCGGAGCGACACACCGCTGTCGTGCCCGAGTGATCTGCCGCTGCCGACCCGAGCCCGCCAGCGATCCGGACCTCGAGCCTCGCCACCGCTGCCGAGCTGCCGGTGAGCTCCTCTCTTCCCTGACAACATCTCCCCTCCTCTGCGCGTCATTGCCGCTCGCTGAAGCGCTTCATGGCTGTCACATTGGCGAAATACCGCAGCAGAGATCCGCCAAGTTCGAGCTGCCGCGCTTCTGATCGCCTCCGCTCTAGCACCTTGCAAAGTTGTAGACCCAAATGCCGTCTCCATCTTTCGTTTTGCGCCGACGTCTGAACGCGCTAGGTTCGCCGCCATCGTCCAAAGATCCGCCAGACACCGCCAAGAACAGCGCACGCCGTCCGGCAGCGTTAGACGTTTTTGCGATTAGAACCTTCCCCTTTTTCCCGCCTCAAACCCGCAGTCCACCATCCCCACCCGCCAGCGTCCGATGGATTTTTGCAAAAAGGTTCCCCGCTTATTAGTTATTCCACCCGCGGTCCATCCTTCTGCCACTTGTCGCCACCTCGTTCGCTAGCGCCTGGGCTCATGTGTCCCCCACTTTTCTCAGGTCGAAGGGTAGGAAGCCCCTGAGTGAGAAAAGACAGCCAGGTTTTCTGGAACCAAATAAAAATTCAGGAAATATTTAAATCTAATTAAATTCATATCTTTTAAAATAATTCGAATTTGATAAAACTTTCAAAATGAAAAGTGAATGTTTTCCAAATACGAATTCAACCATGTTTCTGAATTTGACCAAGTTTGACTCTATCTAGTCAAACCTTTGACTTTGACCCATTTTGATTAATTTTGACTAAAAATAAAATTAAATTCATAATTCGAAATAATACATATAATATATGTTTTTGAATCAGAAAAATGTGAGGAATTCAAATATGCCACTCAAAATATTGTTTGAACATTTTAAAAGTCCAAGTTGAGTTATTTACACAAATGCCATTGGAACTAAATAATTTCACAACTTTTGATGTATAATTCCAAATTTAGCAAATGATATGTCTAAAATGATCACCGACGAGACCTTTCTGTTTATGCTATCCATGACTTGAATTGAAGCATGCATCATGTAAATATATAATATACAGCAACTAAATTGACAATAAAATGTGACTAAAACCCAATCAAAATGTTATTTCTTGTCCTCCACACCTCACCCATGCCATGCTACTTATTGCCATGCAACTTGTGCATCATTCATCATGGCATGATTGTTTGCTTGACGATCTTATTCTTATGCTTGTGCTCTATATTCATGTTGGCCTTGTTTGTTTGGTTTTTCTGATAGACATCGAAAGGTGGGTTATATCAAGAGAAACAGAGCACTACCAGATCCGCCCCTTGCTACAACTGAGTTAACAGTGCAAGCACTTCCACATGCTTGCATACATACAAGACCTATTGCCTCTATCTTATTCTTGCATCATTGAGTCGCGATTGCATTAAATTGAATCCCAAGTATGCATAGCCTTTACTTTCAAACTCCACCAAGCTTGTTCCTCCATCCCATGAGCCATTACTATAGGAGTTGTTTGAGCCATGCGAGTCGAGAACAAAGATGTGTAGGGTATGTGAGAGTATGCTGGATAATGAGGTACCTAAACAACTTAACCTGAGTAGTTCTGGGATAACTAAAGAAAGTGGCACCGGTGAGCAACATCTTCTATTTGGTTTTTCCTGCTCACTTGTGTCCCGTAAGACCCCGAGTACTTGATTCCTGTTCCTTGATTTATCGCGCTATCCACATCCGGGAGGTATATGGGACCCCCCTGAGCTAGAGCTTGATTCCGTCTTATTTCTTGGGGCCACAAACTAGTTTGAGGTTTTATTTACTATCCTGTACTTATGCCATGCTACTTCTGTATTTAAATTGTGCGAGGAGCACACTGTACTGTTTAGGATCGTGGCACGATTCCGCGGTGTCGACAAGCCCAGCTTTGGGTTCCCGTCGTTCACACCGTCCCCACAACCTTGAGTCCGTCTCGAGCTTGCTTACCGTTGCTATGGTGTACTTCAAGGGTGGCCCCTGAAATATTTCTAAATTGTGATTGTTCACCGTGAAAGCCTCGTTGGGTTTTGATTTGGTTTTTCCGAGGTTGATCGAGCGTGTGTTGCTATTGGTGCACCCCGGCCGGGTAAAACTTTCTGAAAGCCGTGTCCGCGGATATGGACGACTTGGAGCACAGTTTCTTGATCATAGACAAGCATAACTAAAGTACCGCCTTAATCTGACTAAGTAACTTGACTAGTAAATAGTGCAACACTCATGGAATGGTTAATAAAATTGCCAATGGATGGGGGGGTTGTTCGTCCGCTTCCTTGTTGGTAAGCAGGGAGGAGGATGGATCGGATGAGATTACCATTATAACTGTTGTACTTAATTCACGGACATCCGTCTATCATTGATTAGGTGGATGGTTAGCGTTTATCTGTAGAATTGCTAGGGTTTATCTTTCGCTGCAATTGCGTCACCCCAGGTTGTGTCCCCTTTAGAGGCATTAAGACTTGCTGAGTACCCTTAGGGTCTCACACGATAAATTATTGGTTCAGATGGATGTACCTCCGCAGACGGATCATCGGTGGAAGAAGTCAAGATGTGGGCAACGATCGCTCGGTGTAGAGATTCCGGAACGGGATCCGTGAGACCTGTAGTTGGGATGTGCTTATTTCTATGGCATCTTATGCCGATTTGCTTCTTATCCGTACTCGGATTTTGTTTGCCGCTTCCGCATGATACTCTGGTGTGTGTTGTATGAGGAGTTATCCTAAAATATAGATTTATCTAGGTCATTTGAATCTTGCCGTATGGCGTTGCTATATTTCCTTTCTTTCTAGATGGTATGGCTCTGATGTACTCTTGTATGGTGGCTTGCGTACATACCCACTTGTGTGCGTAGTTGATCCCTTCGCCTGCCGATTACGCCGCCCGTACAGGTCCCGTTGAGAGGGTAGTGGTTGGGACGTCTGAAAGGACTACCAGTGAGTGGCTTTTGGGGCCCCACCGTACTATTTCAACCACTACCACTCTTCCAGGCTTGTATCTAGGAGCGTAATTCACCGAGGTAGTTACAATTGTCATTGCACATCTCTAGACTCATATATGTAACCTCATCACTCTTTCCCATGGCTTCCACCGTACCACTAACCCCTAGGGAGGCAGAGGCGCTTTGTGCCTCGAACTACCCCTGCCCGCCGAGCTACTGTGTCCCCGTCGGCTGGATCTTTGAGCACCGGAGGCGTGCCAGTACCTCCTGTCCCTCTAGGTGTGGCACACCGGATGGCCATCACGAACCACTACTACTTCGATCTCACGCTGGAGTAGCGGAGGAATCCCAACTGGCATCCCGACTATTTCCCGACTTGGGAAGCCTTCTTCATGGATCGGCGTGAGAGGGCGCTCGCCAGGCACGAGGAGGACGGTCCACCTCCTCAGAACTTCATCGAGGTCGGTCGGCGACTGTGGTGGCGCGGTCGATCTCTCCAGAGCGTCATGGCCTAGAACACGGCCGACTCTAACCCCCGCCTGCGCTACCCTCAAGTCCACCCCACACGTACTCAGCCTTCAAGGTTCAACTACAACGACCCCGACGACGAGAGCGACAATGGCCACGACGAGTACGACAACTACAGTGGCGAGTATTACAGGTGTAGGAAGGAGCATGACTGAATCACTCCAACATTTTAAAACAATTTCGCCCGATTGTGACTTAATCTGGCCATGTATCTTAATTTTCATTTCTTCTATGTATCTGAATTTTTAGTCATGCTTTATGTAACTTACTGTTAGTTAAATCTTTAATTCCAGTTCTATCGTAATAAAATTTTCTTCCCGCCCATTATTTCTCGCCCTTTTCTTACCGCCCTTTTCCTCCCGCGCATTCTGCCCGCCCTTTCCTATTTTTACTAGTTTTAATAGTTAGAATATTATTTTTTGAAAACAAAAAATGTTTTTGTATTATTTATTCAAATGCAAACACTTTTTATGTTGAAAGTTTTGTCAGATTCCGAAGTATACAAAAGATGCTAAATTTAAATATCCAAACAATTCAAAAATGTTAATAGAAAATAAAATATGATTTGATCTAATTATTTTTCATTTTATAAAAGTAGGGATAGATTCCTTTTCAGATGCTTAATATTTCTTAAGTTCAAAGTTTTAGGGTTTGACTATTTTATTTTTGTCTTAATTGAATAATCAAAATTCATATGTAAGTGTTTTAATCATTTTGAAAATTTTCATCTACAACAACTATAAAATGTTTTTATATTAATGGATAGATCTTATTTTTATGAAAATTATGATATATTATTCATATTTTTCTGATTTGAGATGAAAAAGATATGAATTTTCTAAATTCTATCCTATTTTGAGAATTAAAAACGCCCCCCCTTTAACATTGGTTCCATCCACGAACCGGTGTTAAAGGGGGGGTGCACGGGCGGAACGAATCCCCCCCTTTAACATTGGTTCCAGCGACGAACTGGTGTTAAAGGGGGAGGGGTGCGTGCGCGAAATGAATTCCCCCCCTTTAACACCGGTTCGTGGCTGGAACCGGTGTTAAAGGGAGGTATAAAGCGCACGCACTTCCTCTTCCTCTTCCCCAGCCAGATTGTGGGATTGAGCAGAGGAGCGCGCGACGGAGAACATGACAACGCCGGCAGGCTGCTCGACTGCCGCCGTCATCCGCCGTCCGCCGCCGCCGCTGCCGCCATCCGCCACCGGCCGCTGCACTGCCGCCACCCGCCCGCTCGAGCCGCCGACAGCCCTCCTCCACTCGGAGCCGCCGCGCGCCAACCCCGTCCACGCCCGGTGCCGCCGACCCCGGTCGAGTTTGCCACCACCGGGTGAGCTCCTTTGATTGAATATTATATATAGTTGCTAAACAAAAATCCTAGCATATTTGATTCAATATATGTATATATATTGTTGTATATATAAGTGTATGTATATTGTTGAATATTATACATATATTGTTGTATATATTTGATTGAATATATGTATATATATTGTTGATTGAATATATGCATACTTGATTGAATATTGGATTATTGGGTTATATGCATACTTGTTACACACACTTAAATATTGCATATTGGATTGAATAATACTAGTTGGATGTATTTATTTGTGTGTATGAACAAAAAAGTATTATTATGAAAGTGTATGTATATGTATATATATTGTTGTGTATGAACAAAAATAAAGGGTATGTATATTTTTGTATGAACAAAAGAAAGGATTATTACGAAAGTGTATGTATTGTAGTGTATGTATACATAAGAAAGTGTGTATGAACAAAATTTGGTATGAGGTAGAACTCTCGGTGTCAAATGTTTTCTATGTTAAAATGAGTTTGTATGGTGCCTGATTTTATTGTTTTGAGACATTTACATGTGCATCATTATTGCTAGAAAGCATTATTTTATCAACTGGATTATTTGAGATGTATTATTTGTATCAACTGGTTTTATTCGAGATGTATTACTGATATTTGTGTGATAATATTATTGTTTTAGAAACTATGGATCCACTCAGTAGAAACCTTGAAGAGGAAGAAATAATGGAGAACATGATCTATGAGGACACCTCACAATATCTGAACTTGGAGGGACATGATGATAGCTCAAGTAGTCATGGAGAAGATGACGACTCCGGTAAACGCACTTTAGTGATTACAAAGTCCGGCGAGGTATATGCATGGATTAAGCCTCTGCTGACTTACACCGATTGATTTGTATATATGTACATGTATTAATTAATGCTTCTTTCTTCTTTTAGCC
This sequence comes from Avena longiglumis, assembly GCA_030063025.1. Lineage (NCBI taxonomy): Eukaryota > Viridiplantae > Streptophyta > Magnoliopsida > Poales > Poaceae > Avena > Avena longiglumis. The sequence goes on along the minus strand of CP125975.1, from coordinate 417,654,490 downwards.
CTCCGGATCGACCATCCAGTAACAATCTTCTTCTACGAAAAAGAGCAAGTGAGGCGCGAGCCATCAGTTGAAAGATCGTGCAAAGTTCATGATCGAAGCAGTCCGTGTTGATGGCAGGCCGATGGAGCCCAAGAAGGCCGCAGACAAATTTATACGTCGGGCTGGAGTTCTTGTTAGGGACCAAATCCCAATCACAATTGAAGAATGGAATAAGCCAAAGAAGGGCGACACTACCTTTGTCGATAAAAGATCCAAAGAAACGCTTTGGACTTCGCTGTTGTTAAATTTCAACCTACCGCCGGAGGAGGATGAAAATAAACCGGTTATAAAGGAAAAGGTCAAAGAGTGGACTCTAAAAAGGATGGTTGAAGCTTTCCGCAACTAAAAGACAAAATTGAACAAATTTGTCAAAGCTAGTGAGACTCCAGATTTCGAAGATGCATATTATGCGAAGATAAGACCTCACTGGCCCGAATTTGTGGCGTACAAGGAAGGTGCTAAAGCTGCAAAGAGGTCAGAAACCAATACGCTAAATGCCAAGAAGAAGGAATATCACCAGAGGACGGGGTCAGGTGGCTACATATCTCAGAGGCCTAAGTGGGGGGAAGCTGAGAAGGACCTGCGCGATAGAGCGATCACACCCCATACAGAGGGGTGGGAGCTACGTGCAAAGACTTGGTTATACGGAATCGGGGCAAAGTTGGACCTAGAAACGGGATTGTGTATCTTCCCAAAAATTCTTGACAAACCCGTCAATGAACTCATCGCGGCATTCGAGGAAACAGCCGCCATGACCTTCCATACCGATAGAGAGAATGACCAGTTGACACGCGCCATCGGTAAAAAAGAACACCCTGGACTAGCACGAGGCACAGGGGTTATGACGTGGAAGGATGGGTTTGCCACATGGGGCGATTCTTCTTACGTATGGCGCGAGAAAAGAAAAGAGCGCATCAGCATCGGATGACACAGAATGTACACTTATGGCGCTACAGGTGCAAGTGAATGCACAAAATATCCAGCAAGCTACCGTCCCATCTCAGCGGCATGAAGAGCCTGCAATGGAAGCTACCGGCGGCCCAGACTCTGCGCGAAAAAGCAGTGTGGTTTCCATGGAGAACGTGCAACCCACGCTTGAAATAGTGGGTCCTCGATACCCCGTGGATGAGATCATGGAGAGCGAACATGCTGAGCTACATGTGAAATTAATGGGCTTATCCATTAAGGTGGCGGTCGGCTATGCCTTACCTCCTGTACCTGGTGGAACTTACCACTCCCGACCGATTCCAGATGGCTATGCTATTGTCGAGGTGGATGAGGTTGTGAAGGAATATGAGGAAGCACAGCTTGACCAAGCTACAGGTGAAAGGGAAACTCAACTGAAATTTGCAGCGAAAACAACCATTCTCTGGAAGAAGGAACACATCGCGCTTCCAAATTGGAGGCCACTGGCTTCCCCGCCGTCTCTGCAGCGTCAGCAATCTGAGCCGCCTCAGCCGTCTCCGGGTCATCAGAATACTCCCCTGCCGTCTCCGCCGCTTTAGCCATCTCCGGCCCGTCAGCCATCTCCGGTGCGTCAGCGTAAGCGGAAGAGCACTGCCACGAAGAGCACTAGTACTACTACCACGAAGAAATCTGTAGGAAACCGTACGCCAAAGAGTTCAAGGAACTACGTCCCGCAGCCTTCCGCCAAGCCATTGTCGGTATTATCGTGGAATCGCAGCGATGAGGAGACCAAGAGGATCTCGGAAGACGAGGTTAAGAAATTCTTTGCACCTAAACGGGCCGAGCCTAAGGAGAAACTAGATTCGACGGTGGTGGAGAAGTTTTACAATAATCTTTTAAAACCTAAACCCCCACTGTGCCGGACTACGAGCACCAGATTATAAAGGGGATGCAAGGCGGAGGGAGTCTGAAAATAGTAGTCATGCACCCCAGAAAACAGTCCCCTGCTCGGAGAGCAGGAAAACCAATCGTGCGCCCCGCTCCAAGTGTTTCATACACGGATATCTCCTCTTGTAAATGATTACGAGCAAGAGCTACAAAGAAAGACCAATGAGATAGGGATGACTTACATTGCATACTTGAACATCATGGGAGACCAATTGCCCAAAGGCGATGTCAATCCCATACAGCCATGGAAGTACGGGACGAATCTTGTCAAGAAAGAGGAGCTCAAGAATCTACCAACAAAGATGCGAAGATTGCATAAGTGGTACCTTAATTTCTGCAAGACGGCAAAGGAAGAATGGATCACATCGCATATAAGAGATGAGATTTTCTTGTGCGAAGACGACGAGATCACCTTCAACATTCAAGACTTGCATTTTTATTCAATCAGAAGGAACTCGATAAAGCTTCCCTCAGCCTTAATTGTGTATAAGTACTATTTATGTAATTTCTATCTCATTTCATTCAATTCATTAATTGCATGTATATATATGCTCACCATATATGTATATACTATTATGCAGAAAAAAAGGTTATGGAATGCATGAAAGGAGGCCTTTATGACATTGGGTTTGTTGACCCAAATAGAGTTCATGAACAAGTGGTACAACACAAACCTGGGCAAACAAAAGATTTCTTGCTAAGTTCTTTACTGAGACAACAAACCAAAAGGGAAATACTATTGCCTTACAACTTCTCGTGAGTGTTATCCTCTCTTGTACACATTCTGTTTCGGCTTACTCGATGTTAATTGTAACTGATGATAAGTTATGCGTGCGCAGGTTCCACTTTATTTTGCTAGTCATTCAAGTTGACGCAGGAAAAGTCCTTGTCATGGACTCGGCACGAAAAGACAAAGAGCTATGGGCAGACTTTAAAGCAATGCTCCAGAGATAATTTCAATCATATTATCGCACTAGATCGGCAACTTTCATGATAACAAGTAATTAATTACTCCTTTATTCATTTTGTTTGCCGGACAGGATTTGGAAAAGGTTCACGGGAAGTACCATGGGTGAATGGTCAGAAGAACTAGAATTTGTAGATCAAAATGTAAGTAATACTAGCCAGCTAGGTGCATATCTCTTTGATTCTGCTTTCAATTCCATTATATCATGCTTTATTAATTATTATTTTGATTGAACTCTTTATTCTCATAAAGTGCGCACAGCAGGGAGCCAACAATAACTTATGTGGATACTACGTTTGCGAGTTCATTCGCAACACGATATGTGCGACGGACCAAACGACACTAGAACAACTTAGAGTACGTAAACGAAGTACACAACATTATTTTATTACCATCAGTTGTGTTGAGTTTCATTCTTATATATATATATATCTTATATATATATATATATATTGACCAATTCTTCATATATATTTAGATCGAATGGATGCGGGACAAACTCCTACCATTTGACCGCGTACGAGCCATTGAAGAGAAATTAGCGGGGTTCATACTTGATGAGGTCGTCACGCCTGGCGGAGAACTCTATAGATATCCCAAATGAACGTGTACGGAGATGTTATATTGTATACTAGACCATGAACGCGCACGTTGCCGCGCCCGTCTATCTCCAAGACATCATGCGATTTTTCTTGATAATTACTTTCATGAAAATAATGGTAGAAACCATCAAAATACTTGGGATGCAATGTATGATTCGAATATTTAATTTTATTTTGAATTTATTTTTAATTATCATATCTTGGTATGATGGTGGGGAAAATTTTCTTACAAAATCGAACATCCGGTTTTATGTCAAGATGCAATTGTAAAAAAAAGATAGAGAGAAATGCATGTCAAAAAGATAAATTCCAAACCGGTCCAAAATCTCGTTGGTGCATTGATCTTTCATGATATTACATGAAAGAGGAATACATGATATTACAAGAAAGAGCCATAAAGCAACATTGGCATAGATCATTTTAAATACGTTATTTTACACTCTGCAACAGGAATGTAAGTTATTTAATGTTCAGAATACATAATCCAGTAAAAGAACAAGATGCTGGAATGATAGTGATTATACAAATTCCATGTGTGAAAAAATAGTGACTTGTACAACCATATTCCCAATCCCATGTGTGAAGAAAATAGTTTATACAGATTTATACACAAATCACTATAACATGCTGGAACGATGGCGATTATAATTGTGTTTCACAAATTGGACTATAGCTGCTCCAGAACTTGTCAGTTTTATTTGCTTCAGAATAACAAACATTCATGGGCATAGTACAAGTACATAGAACAAAAGCACAACATGTCAGCATTTTTAGAATAAACCGCTTTTTTTGATTGACTTACTTACCGAAGATGGAGAAAAGGAAACTTATAAACATTTACTTACGTACGGAGCGAGGGTACGGTAACCAACATATTGCATTGGTGGTTATGCTGCTGAAACTTGATATAGTAGATACAAGTCACTTACTCAAATATGTTAATCCTGAGAACACTAAACCGGCACGCAAATACTGAGTATATATTCATGAGGCCTCAACATACACCCGTATCCTTGAGGTAGATAGGCATGGTGAAAAACCACCATGTCAGAAGCTCTAAAATTTAGCATCAATGAATAAAAGAAGCACATGCAACTAAGTTAAACCTGGCTTGAGAACAAACATGCAGGCAAGTCTTTTATTAAGGAAGCAATCAAACATCAACTAAGGAAAATATCTTGGAATAGTTACAATGTTCTGGACAAATGCTAATTGCCAATTTCTTGAGGTCAAAGCAATATATTTATATGGTGAACTGAAAGAACAAAAGTGTGGAAATATCAGGGTGAAACGTTTAGAAAGGAATTGACATAATACTTGACGTGGTGCATCACATGGTTAGCTCATATCCTTCGTTGTGAACCCTTGCTAAAGAAGTAAAGAGAACTAGAGTAAAATTGACATATACAGTAAACCGAGAGGAGGCATGAGCTTCTTAGGAATGGGGTATGGGCTGGCAGTCGACAGAGCTGCAAGGAAAACATACCAATAGTTAAACGATTCAGAAATGCCTCACCAACTTGGACATAAACTCTTGTGATCATGTCAAAAAGCCTGCAATTTTGATGGAGAAATGCCTCCTCGTCCTAGGCCTAAACTGATGCACAAATCCTGCAATTTTATCGATTAGCATGATTGTTGAGCCAGTCCCTGAATAGATATATCTACCAAAATACATATATCTGGTTTGGTAAGAAAAAATATATATAGGTGCTACGAGCTGCAAGGATCAGTATGGTATCACAGCACATTCATAATATATAAATCCTACCAGCTGAGCAAAGATCGTAGTAGTAACCTTGAAAATTGGTCATGCCATATTTACTTACATTTGTCCAGGTGAATATTTCTGGAGAAAAATACTACTAATTACGAAGATCTTTTCTATAATTAATCTGTAGATGTGTAAAGTGCTTGTGTTCACGGCGTGGTAGGGAGGTGTTGTACATAAGCTCACCAGCAGTCTTCAACATAATCATCTGATGCAACATTCCATGAAGTAGCATTTTACAAAAATATATTCATCTGAACAGAAGATAATGCATCAAAATCCTTTGAGCAGATAATAAGAGAATAAGACAGGTATCAACATTATGCATCAGTAGAATTTACAAAGGAGTGTGAAGCAAGCTTTATAAAGAGTAACCAACACTTACTTTAACTCCATGTGTGGGAAGACATCTAGATTGGACTCCTAAAGACGACCAACTTGAAAAGGGAGATGGTTTATGGATGGATAACGGAGGTCATCTTTCATAGATGGATGCAGCTCGATGTTAGGACTGGCCACATATCTGAATGGTTGTTGCAGTTTCTTCACAGCCTCCACGGTCTTCCTTAATCAGCAGGGCAAGATGAAAGTAGTTGGCGACAACCGTAGTGCAGTAAGATCAGCCGCCACCATTCACCCATCACCATCCGCACTCCACCTAACCCCAAGCGAAGAACACTGGAACGATGGGAGGTCAATGGCGAGAAAAGAGGGAAATACTTATGCGCAACTTATATGAGGAATTGAAGAGAGAAGCTGGGTAGTCCATCACCATTACCGGGAGGAAAAGGAAACAGAAGGTTCTATTAATCGCACCAATAAATTGCTGAAGCGCCTCCGTGGCCTCCCCTTGCGGACTACCGCCACTGCCACTCCCCTTTCCCGGATGGATGAAGAGAAACAAGAAAATCATAAGGTCTCGTGTACATAGCTTGTCGGCTCATCCCACATAGGAGTAGATACCAGCCCAATTAATCCGAGAGCTTCCATGTCGGCCTGCAGAGTAGCGGCCAGAAATATAGCCGGCCTCTATGCGTGAATTGACAGCTAGCGAGACCCAATCAAAGTCTCGGAACGACCGAACAATCTCGAGCGTGCGTGCATGCGATCAGACGGCGGCTGGTGGTGTCAAATTACTGTGGGAGGGTCTAGATGACAAGTTTTACTGTTTCTTAATATGGTTGAACGTGTTTGTCTTGTACTTGATGCTTGAATGTGTACGAAGAATACCACAATAATGATGTTTGTCTATAATAATAATTGCTTAATTATTAATGTATGTCAAATTGTTTTAGCATGTCACCTGGTATACCACAATACTTCCATGCATGGATGGTCGCCCGTTAACAAGGTTTTTCTTCTTCTTTCTATAAGATGAGCCAAATCACATTGTTGGGTCCAAGTCCTTGTGAAATCTTGTAAATGTGCGGAATGCTATATGCCGCCCGCTGACGAGATAGGCGGCACACCCACTATTGGGTTGGTCAGTTTGCGTCATTTTTTATGTTCTTTTTTATTTTTACTTTTATTTTATTTTTCTTTTTGGTTTTTCTATTTCTTTTTCCTTCTATGTTTTAAAATTTATTATTTTTTGTGAAAAAAATATGTTTTTAAAATTTTGGTTCATGGATTTTGAAATTTGTTCATGATTTTCGAATTTTGGTTCACGATTTTTGAATCTTGGTCATGATTTTCAAGAAGTGTTCATGATATTTGAAATTTGTTCATGATATTTGAAAAATCATCGCAAATATTAAAAAATGTTTACTATTGTTTAAATTTTTATTATAGAACTGTTCAGAGTTTAAAATAAAAGGCAGAAACAAGAAAAGGAAAATAGAAAAATGCATCAACTGGGCGCACCCTTCATGCGGCGCTGCAGCATATAGCATCGCCCGCAAATGCCGGATACAAAAGAATGATCCAGTACTATGTATTGGGCCAAAACGTGAGTTGGTATGCAAGGCACGCAAGGACCCAAACTGACTTCCAAGTCAAGTCCAAACTAAAGTCCTGGAGTTTGATCCGCGCTACAGCCAGCACGACTCCACAAATTAAACCTAGCTAGCTAGCTACCGAGATCCAAGCATAACCAACCCTCGCTACTGCTGCAACACACGTCCATCGATCCGATCTCGTGCCTCGTGGTTTATCGTCGATGGCCGCCGCCACCGACCGTCTGTCGGCTCTCCCCGACGATCTGCTGGAGCGCATCCTGTCCTTCGCACCAGCAAAGGGGGCCGCGTCCACCGCCGTCCTCTCGCGACGGTGGCGTCCCGTATGGCGCCGGGCAGGCGCCGTCAGCCTGGACAGCAACCTCTACGCCGCCGCCGCACGCAGAAACTCCTACTCCGAGCCCTTCTTGCGCGACGCCGTGAAGCTCCTCGAGGCCTTCCGCCGCACCGGCACGGAGCTCAAGAGCCTCACCTTGTTCCTGGACGAGTCGGCGTACCACGGCGCCCAACGGGAGTGCTTTATGGACGAGAAGGAGAAACGGAGAGAGGCGGGCCGCGGCGACAGGGTCGGCAGCGTCGTCCTCGCCCACCCTGCCGCCGCCGACCTGGAAGAGCTCACCGTCCTCTGCCGGTCGATGATTAACTATCGCTACCGCCCGTGGCTTCCCTCCCTGCCCTGCGCCGCCACGCTCCGGGTGCTGGAGCTCACCCGCTGCGACCTCCATCAGCCGCCGTCGGCGGCGGCGCCCGATCTGCCGTGCCTGACGGATCTGCGGCTGCGCCTCTGCACCATCACGGAGGGGTATCTCCAGATCGTGGTGGACTCGGCGCCGGCGCTCACCAGCCTCGTGATGGTGCACGTCTCCCACAAGCCGGTGGAGGATCTGGATCCCAGGAGGGGGTTCCTGGCCTTGCTAAACGGTTTCAGCGTGCGCCTCCGTCTCCGTTCCCCGACGGTGACCGCCTTGGAGCTGGAAGCCCGCGCGGGCGAGAAGGAGCTCGAGCCATGGGCCAATCCCGGCATCGATCTCGACATGCCCAGCCTGCGCTCCTTCCGCTACAACGGATGCCCCGTCAAGCTCTCGCTGACATCGCCGGCGCCTGCCCTCGCGCGAGTCGACCTCGAAGTCTCCCGCCGCGACCACAACGTCCGAGAGTACGAGCCCACGTCGCGCATGCTCACGAGCTTCTCCGGCACGAGGGCCCTCAAGCTGCGCCTGCCCTGCATCGAGGACATCCTCGACGGCGAGGACGTGATGCTGCCCACGTTCCACAACCTCGAGCTCCTCGAAGTAAACGGACACGTCGTACTGCATCGACACTACAGCAAGTACAGGAGCGGCGACACGGCAGTAGCAATGGCGAGGCTGCTCCGCTCTTGCCCGGCCATGTCTGAGCTCCGCCTTTCGTTCGAGATGCACATGGGCTGGAACTATGATCGCGGGAACAAGAAGGACCCCTTCGCGCAATCCATGGAAAGGTTCAACACGCTCGCGCCCATGTCCTCGACGCATCGCGACGCGGTAATGCTCGGCGGTGTCTCGGACCTCCCGGACGCCATGACCAACAACTGCGCCTTCAGCTGCCTGCAGAAGACCCTGCGCAAGGTGACGCTCAAGTTCAAGGCCATGGAGGTCAACTGCTTCCAGGTCCAGCTCGCCAAGTTCATCGTGGAGAATGCAATGGTGCTCCAGGAGATGCACGTCGATGACGGGGATCAGTTCTGCTCAGATCACCTGTATAACAAGCTTGCGACATGGAGAGCTGATTCATTCCGCAGAAGAAACCTCCAGGAAACGGCGGGCTTTCGGGCCTACTAATTAGAGTATTAGCTACATATACAGCTAATTAACCTGTCTTTGATCCTCGTAAGGCACCAGCTGACCTGGGAGATCTGAGATAGTAGGGGAGCTTGTTAAGGGCTTGTTTGATTTATAGGAATTGCATAGGAATTGTGTAGGATTTGAATCCTATGGGAATTTTTCCTATGTTAGTGTTTGATTCATAGGAACATATTCTATAGGAATTAATCCTATAGGAATCTTGTAGTGCAATTCCTATAGGAAAACAACATTAGGTCACACCTCATGGAAAAATTTCTTTGCCACATCAAACAAGATCCCTCTTCCTATAGGATTCACATTGGCATGACATATCAATCCTATGGTTTTCCTATTCCTATATTTTTCCTATCCTATGAATCAAACAAGCCCTAATTAGCTGCTTCTCGGAGGATTCTGACAAGGAAAAGATGAACCCCACTCGATCCAAAAAAAAAAAAGATGAACGTTACGTTTGGCTTTCATTACTAGAGGAAGAGGATATCTCCACTCCTTCCACCCGGCTTCATTTCATTCTCTTGTTTTTTATTTAATGTTTTTTCTTGTAGAAGACTTGTGGGTTCCGATTAATGGAAATCGGAGGGGCACTGTCTCACACTGTTTTTATACTCGGATGTTCTTTTAGTTGAAATCAAACTTGTAAGGTCGGATAAAATATGTTTATACAAAAATAATAAAACCTATGATGATATAAAATTAAGGTTACTAGAATCTTCATAAAGTATATTCTTAGAGCATCTCCACTCGTTGGGCGTTGCCAGGCCGAAATCCTTCCCTTGCGAGTTCCCGCGTTTGGCTAAAATTTAATAAATTTCGGCAAACTTTGGGTATAGATGGTTTTGGGCGAACTATGGGCGAATATAAGCAGTTTTGAGCGAATATGGCGAACTTTGGGCGAATATGGTCGATGTGGATGAACTTTGGGCGAATATGAGCGATATGGACGAACTTTGGGCGAATATGGGCGAACTTTGGACGAATATGGGCGGATATGGACGAACTTTGGGCGAATAAGGTCGAATATGGGCGAACTTTGGCGAATATGGGCGAACTTTGGATGAATATGGATGAATATGGATGAATATGGACGAATATATGCTGACTGGGCGGGTCCACTCGCCGAATTCGCTTCGTCCGACGTTCTCAGGGCGTTTCCGGGATCCTGGAAATGGCGTGGGAAGCCCGGACCAAACTTGGCCCAAATCCGGACGAAAACAGGTTCCTGGGAACGCGACTGGGCAAAATTTCGGTGTCTGGACCTAATTTCAGTGTCCGGATTGGCGTCCTGGGAATGCTAGTGGAGATGCTCTTACATTCTATGCATTCAGTTGGTATTATTACTTGGAAAATTCTAATGTGTGGTAGAAATTACTCCCGACTATTTTCAATTATCCACTACGGGAAAAAATGTTGTTGCTGTGTAGACATGGCTTTGCCGTCTGCCAAATGGATCGAAACACAGCAAAGTTTGTTTTTGCCATGTGTAACGAGAAGAGTAAATTCCAACATGAACCTTGAACTTGTAGAGAGTAGCGAAATCGAACCTCTAACTTTCAACCCCTGAAGTTAGCTCATCGAACTTACAATTACTATCCTGGAACCTCAGTCTTTTTTTGACGTCAGAAAAAATAAATCCCAAACCAGTTGCTTAGGTACCCTCACTGACATCCCTAGACCACCTTCATATTCATCCGAATGCTCTTCTACTTCTATAACATCAATCTCAATCTCTCTGTAAGTTGATTACTTTTCCTAGCGCCAACAGCTCAGCCGCTGTCCTAGGACGCATGCTTGGTCAGTTCTGTTTGTGGATGCAGGTCAGTGTGTATGAAGCTTAGCCTACGGGGTTGGCTACGTCGAGCAGCGCCAGCGAGTTCCCTTCCTCACGAGAGTTGGAGATGTGCAGGCTGTAGTGTCGCTGACGCCTTGCGCTTCTCTTTCTCAATCAGTATGCACGCGATCTTGATGTGCATTTCTAGTCGCCGCTGCGCCGCACCGCTATGCATGTAGGTCACATAATTACGTGGACGTGTTGTGCAGCCACACTCTGACTTCGAGGCCTGCAACTTGCCGCCGCCGGAGGAGGAAAAATAGCGGCACTGTTGGCGCATGCCCGATCTTGCCGACCATCTGAGGAGACCTACTGAACAATAATTGGCTCGATCTGCTGCTCTGTCAATGTATTGGCTGCGACAAAAGATGCATAAGCTATTGCTATTGATTCCGGAAATTAATTCTAGACTGTTTGAGCTATGTGCTAGATTACAGATCGATCGGATCCTTTGACTGCTAAGGAGCTTTGTACACCGCAAGTCAATCGATTAAGGAGAGCGAGATTTGCAGAGCAGTCACGACATGAACAACGTGGGACTTCCTGGAAGCTGCCCAGGAGGAGGCAGTGAGCCCCATCCGGCGATCCGCCATGCATGACGACGTGCGCGTGCCTCCGTACAAAAGCCATAAGGAGATAATTGGCGGATTTAATCTCGCTAGGGAAGGAACAGACGAGAGATTGACGAGGGGATAGATATGATAGGTAGGTCCGCAACAAGCTATCCTGGTCGGGATTGTCATTTTCCCGGTCTGTCAAACGGTGCCAGGGTTCAGATTGACCAGAAATGGTAATTTTTTTGAGGGTGAAACAGTAGAGAAAACCTCCACTATAATTTTTATATAATCATAAAGGGTTACATATGTACATATTTACAAGTCCAAGACTACCTCAATGAGGGATAACACTACAAGGCTAGCTATCTCCTATAAAAAATGGATGTTGATCCAGGTTTTCAAGTCCGGGTAGTATTTTTTCTTAATTCTAAACAACACCCATCTTAATTCTTGTGATACTAGAGCCTTCCATTCTCCTAGAGAAGGATGCTTGTTATTAAAGATTTTATTATTTCTGCAAATCCAGATGCCTCAGGCTTCCAAGATAATAATTTCCATTGCAAAAGAAACATTCAACCTGAGCTTTTTGTCTGCCAAGGCCTCATTTAGAGATAAGTCAATATTCCTGGAAGGAGAAATTTCATCCCAACGTGCTTTTGCAAAAGGACAATCCCATAATAGATGATCCAGAGATTCCTCAGCAGGGCAACCAGAGGTCACACAATTATATGAGGGTAGCAAAAAAAAAATTCTCTTCAACAAGTTCCTAGTATTCAGCCTATTAATAAGGAGCAGCCAGAAAAAGAACTTGTGGTTTTGCTGACAAGAAGACTTTCATAACCAAGAGAAGTGAGATGGAACTGTAATATGCCCAGAGAGAACAGAATAAGACTTTTTGGCTAAGAAGGATTCACTTCCCCAAATATAGCTCCACTTACTTGGCTCTCTTTGCTACCCATAACTGCTAATGTCTTGACAAATCTGCTCTAGGCAAAGATAATCAGAGTATGCCTGCTAAGAAAGAGGTAGAAAGAAATGGTCCTGAATATTGGGCATCTGAATGAAGGAATGGTAATTTTAGTGTGCCAAGTTCAGGGATTTCAAGTTTAGGGTCTCATTTCGCTACCCTCTACGAAGTCAAGGTTCATATTGAACTTTACTCAACCTAGAAAGTATACGGCAAAATACGTGAACAAGGCAAATTTCTAAAAAAAAACATGGCAAATAAATATACGCAGCAAAGACCCACAAAGGAACACGGCAAAGAAAACACACTCGGAAAAGTCGACAGCGGCACACAACATAGGTGTCGTCACGGCAACAAGGTGGGACCCGCGACACCACGGGTCCACTTTACGGGGCGGAGCTAACGGCTGCAGACGGTGGCCTCTTGCCATGTGCTCTCGCCGGTCCTTTGCCGTGTATATTCCACAATGTACACGGCAAAAGGCCTTTGCCGTGTGTATTCCGCAGTATACACGGCAAAGTCTTTTTTTCTTTTTTTCCTTTTATCATATTATTCTTAGGAAAATCATAAAAAAATATTATTCTAATTCAGAAAATACAAATAATATGTAAAAATTTGTAGAAAAATAAGATCTATCTATCTACACTCAGATATTAGATATTTATGCTGAATAAGAATCTTCATGCTCGCCATTTTGACCATAATTTAAAACGGGCATAAAAATTCAAAAACAATCGAAACAATGCGAAACATTCGCGTGGTGTCATATTATGTGACATAGTTAGAAGGAAAAATATCAAACTTGGTATATTGAGTATGTCTCAAAAAACCCTTCACAAAATGACCTATCTCATTCGAGGTTTCCTAGCTTTCGAATCAAATAACCAATGATATGGCTAGAATCAAGGCATAGTTTATAATAATATGCCCATATTATGCATGAATATGCATAATGGGATGGTGAACAATGTTGTAGGAGGAAGTTTTCCTTTTCGTCGCACCAAAAAGCCATTTTTCATTTTTTTAGCGCAAAAAACAAGAGATTTTGTGAAGCAACCACCAAATGGCTAATTCAAAATACTACCACCCTATTTTTCAAAAATATTAGACCATCTTACATGGATAATGTCCCAAAAGGGGTTCCCAAACCTTTTCGTCCACCCCAAAAAGACAAATTCATGCCAAATCTGTAGAAAGTGGGTTAGATATGAACTATAGGTACATGATCTAATGCTCATGATTTTTTAGAAAAATAATTTTATGTTCACAATATGATATTTCATCAAATATCCAATGCAAGCTTAGCGAGGCTCAGCACCGAGCTAAGAATCTTATTGCCGTCTTTCGACAAAGTTTGACAATAATTTAAAACGGGCATACAAAATAAAAAATGTTCTAAATAATGCAAAAACTTCGCGTGGTGTCATATTATGTGACATAGTTGGAAGGAAAAATATCAAACTTTTTATATTGATTATATCCCAAAAAATTCTTCACAAAATGACCTATCTCATTCGAGGTTTCCTGGCTTTTGGGTTAAATGAATAATGTTATGACTAGAATCAAGGCATAGTTTATAATAATATGCCCATATTGTGCATCCATGTGCATCATGAGATGGCGACCAATGTTGCAGGAGGAAGTTTTCCTTTTCGTCGCACTAAAAATCTATTTTCCATTTTTCGAGCGCAAAAAACAAGAGTTTTTGTGAAGCAACCACCAAATGGCTAATTCAAAATGCTACCATCCCATTTTTAAAAAAAATACTATACCACCTTACATGGACAATGTTCCAAAAGGGAGATCTCAAACCTTTCAGTCCACCGCAGGTGAAAAAGACAAATTCTTGCTGAATCGGTAGGAAGTGAGTCAGATATAAACTATAGGTACATGATCTAATGCTCATGATTTTTACAAAAATGATTTTTATGTTCACAATATAATATTTCATCATATATCCAATGCAAGTTTAGCGAGACTCAGCCCCGAGCTAAGAATCTTCTTGCCCGCCGTTCGACAAAGTTTGACGATAGTTTACGGGCATAAAAAAATCAAAGACGATCGAAATAATGAGAAACCTTTGTGTTTGTGTCATATTATGTGACATAGTTGGAAGGAAAAATATCAAACTTGGTATATTAATTATATCTCAAAAAAACCTTCACAAAATGACCTATCTCATTCGAGATTTCATGGCTTTCGGGTCAAATGACCAATGTTATGGATATAATCAAGGAATATTTTGTGATAATATGCTCATATTGTGCAGGCATGTGCATCATGGGATGGATAACAATGTTGTAGGAGGAAGCTTTCCTTTTCGTCGCATCAAAAATCCATTTTCCATTTTCCGAGCGCAAAAAATGAGAGGTTTTGTGAAGCAACCACCAAATGGCTAATTCAAAATGCTACCGTCCCATTTTTAAAAAATACTATACCATCTTACATGTACAATGTACCAAAAGGGGGATCTCAAACCTTTCTTTCCACACCAGATGAAAAAGACAAATTCCTGCCGAATCGATGGGAAGTGGGTGAGATATGAACTATAAAAACATGATATAATGCTCATGTTATTTTACAAAAAAACATTTTTATGTTCACAATATGATATTTCATCAGAGATCCAATTCAAGTTTAGCGAGGCTCAACCCCGAGCTAAGAATCTTCTTGCCCGTCATTCGATAAAGTTTGACGATAGTTTAAAACGGGCATAAAAACTAAAAAACATTCAAAATAATGCGAAACCTTCGCGTGGTCTCATATGATATGACATAGTTCGAAGGAAAAATATCAAACTTGGTATATTGATTATATCTCAAAAAACCTTCACAAAATGACCTATCTCATTCGAGATTTCCTGGCTTTCGGGTAAGATGACCAATGTTATAACTAGAATCAAGGCATTGTAAGACCCCACCTTTTAAGGTAAAGGTCCCTGTGATTGCAATGCTATTCCATGGATCAAATGCTAGCATCCACATTTTAAGATGAAGTACACAAATACAAAGGTCGTTATTACATCGTCATTCCAGAGATAACATAGTCTTTACAACTCAATAGCCCAAGGCTAATACATAGAGTTCATAACATAAAGTAAATAACTAGAAGTCGTCATCTTCATGTGCCACAGGCAAACATGTTGAGTGTAGACTCACAACCCTAATCTCCATCAGAGTAACCTGCAACATCATAAGTTACAACCACAGTGGGTCAATATATTTGGAATTTTATTGGCAAGTGATATTATAGTAGAATAGTAGTATCTATCATCTATATGAATTTGGCTAAGTGTAGCTTGGATTGCTTTGCTCAAAAATAAGGTTTTTCTTATTAGTTGAAAACATTAAGTTTTTGTTTGATAAAACTCCCAAGGAACCACCAATAGACATTGGAGAACCTTTACCCTTGTTCAACCATAAGTTTTTAACTTAGAAATTGGGATGAGGAGATCCTTGATTGCTTCAATGTCTTTGATGCTCAAATTTTCCGTTGCCAGGCACACGGCTAAGTACTTAGGTTTTACCCTCTCGAGAGGTGGTGCACTTTCCCCACAAGACTCGACATGCATCGAGATGAGACTTTTCAGAAGCATTCTCTTAGACCACCATGGACGCGTTCCATCCTATCACCCTACCACAACTGTCCATCTGTCTAAGTTCTTGCAACCTATTTGGTCAAGGCAGAGCCCATATGCCATGTGGTTGCACTAGAAGCTTCTCAACACTAAACATCTCAAATCCCTTTGTTCCTGGGTGTCAATCCACAAGTGTGATACACAAGGTAAACCATAGACATGGGCCTTGTGTAACCACTCAACATAGCCCAATCATACCATTCTACCCAGGTTATTCATTCACATAGTTGTTTTATTAATCAAAACACAAGTCATAGACTTAGCAATATTTCATAGCATGCATATTCCACCCTTGTTTTCTACTAGCTAGGCTAAGCATGATAACATAAAAAGTTTCTTAAAACTTAGGGAAAAATCTACTAAGACTATAACTACTAGGATTTCCCAAGGCATAGCATAGTATATACTTAGCAAAAATCTCCATACAAGTCCTACTCAAAATATCACTAATGCATAGTTAAAATAGTAGGACAAAGATATGAAGCATCACTTGCCTTGATAGTTGAGAGAGTAGCAACAGTCCTCACAATCACAATCACCACAATCACCAAAATCTACATATAAAATCATAACACCAAATTCACATTTCAATATTCAAACAAAAATACATATGAATGCATGAAAATGCAATGAAATGATTTTTCTATACTAACAAGTCAAAGTAAATAGTACTGAACACAAATTAAACTTTCTAAGGTTCAAATAAAACAATTTTTACTCTAAAATAATTTTCTAGACATTTTATATAGCCAAAATAAGCCTATAATTGGTTCTGCAAATAATTATATTTTTTAGAATAAAAATACTAAAACAAGGACACAGAAGTGTGGGGCTTAATTTTTTGAATCCAATGATATATTATTTGCAAATTTTGGACAAAAAGAACTAAAGTTATGAATTTTACAAGTTAAATCAACTAATAGATTTAAAAACAGATTTTAAATCAAAAGACACAGACACGTGGCCGTGTCTGATTGGCCTGTACCGCTTCGCGCGGATCACACGCTTGGGCCGTTAGGTCTAAGTTAGATCTTGTGGTCCAGATCTGATAATACCGTTTCGTTTAAGTGATCTATCTACGGTGTTGGACCTAAATCCTACGGCTATGGATCAAGCGACCAAAAGTGAGTGGCACCGATGGCTACTGCGACGGCGACGCTACTGCCGGCGATGTTCTGGCGGCGCTAGGGGTAAAGGGGATGGTGGCGAGGCTTACCAGGTTCGCACGGATGTGAGGAAGCTCAAGGTGCAGTTGGCTTGGACAGGGGCGCACAGACGTAGGCGTAGGAGCTCATCGGAGTTGCTGCTGGCGTCGGGCTTTCGCAAACGGCGACGGAGGCGACGACCTAGGTCACTAGAGTGCAAGCGAAGGGCATCATTGTCTGCGCAAAGACACGGCGCACATAGTGGTTTGAACTAGAAGGCAAGGGGCATGCGGATTTTACCAGAATCGCTCGCCGGAGTTGGTTGGTGCCTCGGGTGCTCGCGGAGGTTGGCGGGGACGGCGACCTAGGGAGATTTGGGGCAAACCAGAGGCATGATTAGCTGCGCAAGATTAAGAGGAACACATTCGTGTGATCGAGAGACAGAGGAGCACGCTATACTCACCGAAATAGCTCGCCGGAGTGCGTCGGGCAGCGGCGATGCGAGCTCGAATACTGGCATCCTGGAGGCGCTTGGGCGTTGGAGTTTGAGGGGAAATGGCCGCGGCGAGGTGGTTCTTAAGTAGCAGGTGTCGGGGGAGGCAATCACGCAGTGGATCAAAGCAATTTAAGCGAATTCATCGCAATGATTATCACGGAGAAGCGGGCGGCGTCGTCTGCCCCAGCGATTCTGGGGACGAAGGGGTGAGTTGGCACGGGCCCATGGCGGCCGAGGTGTGGCGAGGGTGAAAAGAGGAGGGAGGTGGCCCGGGTGGGCTTACTGGGCTGAAATGGCTCTGGACTAGTTAATCAGCACAGTTTTTTTTCTTTAACCTTTTTCTTTTCCAATTTGATTTTCGGGAATGGTTTTAAAACCCTAATTCAAATCTATTTGAATTCAAACTTTTTCCAGATTTTTTTACTGTGAACCTTACATTCAAAAGTGTGTCAAACACATCTAACCATTCAAAAACAATTTGGCCTTTTGAAAAAAAACCATGCCTCATAAGTATATATAATAAAAAGGCACAAATATGGTTTTATTTGGTTCCAAACTTTGAATTTTTTTATGCAAGCTCTAAATGCTTTGACGGTATGAATGCAATACATGATTTTGTATTTGATGAAATTTGGGATGTTACAGGCATAGTTTTTGATAATGTGCCTACATTGTGCATGCATGTGCACCATGTGGCGAATAATGTTGCAGGAGGAAGTTCTCCTTTTCGTCGCACCAAAAAGTCATTTTCCATTTTTCAAGCACAAAAATCGAGAGGTTTTGTGAAGCAACCACAAAATGGCTAATTAAAATGCTACTATCCCATTTTTAAAAAAAATAGTATACCACCTTGTTGGAGATATGCCCTAGAGGCAATAATAAAAGTGGTTATTATTATAACTTTGTGTTTATGATAAATGTTTAGATTCATGCTATAATAGTATTAAACGGAAACATTAATACTTGTGTGATTTGTAAACTAAAATTAGAGTCCCTGGTAAAACCTCTTTACGATACTAGCTTGTTAATTAATAGATGATCATGGTTTCTCGATCATGAACATTGAGATGTTATTAATAACAAGATCATATCATTAGGAGAATGATATGATGGACATACTCCTATAGATAAGCGTAGCATAAAGATCAAGTCATTTTAATAGTTCATTTGCTATAGGATTTCTGATACATAGTAACCTAATTCCTTCGACCATGAGATCATGCTAATCACCATCACCGGAAGGATGCTTTGATGACATCAAACACCTCACCGTAACTGGGTGGATATAAAGGTAGCATTGAGTGTTCGGAAAGTATGGGTTGAGGCACATGGATCAAGAGTGGGATTTGTCCATCCATATATCCGATAGATATACTCTGGGCCCTCTCTGTGGAATGTCATCCAATTGGCTTGTAAGCATATGACTGGCTCACAAGGGATCACATATCACGGGAACGATAAAAGAGTACTTATCGGTAACGAGGTTGAACTAGGTATGCAGAGATACCTACGATCAAAACCTCGGATTAGTAAACTATCGTGAGACAAAGGGAAATTGGTATCGTATGTAAGTGGTTCATTTGATCGCAAATTAATCGTAGAAATATGTGGGAGCCATATGAATTTCCAGATTCCTTTATTGGTTATTGATCAGAGAAGTGTCTCGGTCATGTTCGCATAATTCACGAACCGTAGGGAGACACACTTAAGGTTTAGATGTTGTTTAGTAGATATGGAATGTTAGTAGGGATGCCGAATATTGTTCGGAGTCTCGGATGGGATCCGGGATATCAAGAAGAGATCCGGAATGGTCCGGAGAATAAGATTCATATAAGGAAAGTCCTATTTCGGAGTGCGGGAAAGTTTCCAATGTTTTCATTGGAAAGGTTCTAGAAGGGTCTAGAAGGTTCACCGGTCCGGAAGGAGAATGTTCCATGAATGTGTCATGGGTAAGTGGAATGATTGGATCATATCCTAGGTCACTTGGTGTGTGCATTTGCAAGAGAGAAATAAAGCTCTAAATTGAAAGTCAAACGGGAAGTTTGAAAAATCAAACTGGAACAATGGTTTCCTAGTGGGAGAAGAAACAAGTCCTTATGTCAATCCAACTTGGGTTTGAGTTTGGATTCAAACCCACCCCTCCCAAGGCTGCCCCTCCCTCTCATAAATGGAGGGGAGGGCTGGCCCAACACCACAAGCCCTAGCCCCTATCCACCCGACCCGCCGCCGTCACGCGCCGCCGCCGCCTTGCGCCAACGTGCCGCCGCCGCCTTGCGCCGCTTCCCTAGCCGCCGTCGACACCTCCTCCTCCTCCCGGACTTCTAAACCCTAGATTTCCGGGAAAACCCTAATCCACCATAACTCGCACCCGGCTTAGGCGAAGCCCTGCGAGATCTTCCCTCTACTTCCGACAGCACGTCGTCATGCTACTGAAATCGTGAGGGGAGAACTACAACCTCCGCTGCCTTCTGGAACAAGGCAGAGTAAGGTTTTCATCGAGTACCGAACGTGTGACCGACTGCGGAAGCGCTACCGGAACGCAGCGCCGGAAGGATCGTCTACACGATCTTGAGATCGGCAAGTGTACGACTACATCACCCACGAGAATCTGCTCTCGTTAACCGCTTTGGAATCTTCGAGGGTGAGTTCTTCTATTGACTTGTTGCTCCAATCTAGTAGATAGATCTTGGCTTGTTTGTGTGCATGCGGTAGAATTTTTTTGTTTTCCATGCTACGAACCCCTACAGTGGTAACAGAGCCATGTCTATATGTATATCTGATGCACGAGTAGAACACAATGGTCATTGTGGGCGGTGGTGCTTTTATTATCAATTGCTTTTTGTGTACTTTGCATCTTGCGGTATGATGGGATGAAGCGGCCCGGGCTAACCTTACATGACATCGTTCATGAGACTTGCTCCACACTTAACATGCAACTTGTATTGCATAAGTGGCTTTGCGGGTGTCTGTCTCTCCCATCATAGTATAGATTCAATTTACAACGGGCACTTAATAGTTCAAGCATCAACATTGTGGTTCTTGTTCGTAAGTTAGAACGACACTTATTGAAAGCCCCAAACCACATAAAATATGCAAAGAAAATTAGAGGCGTCTAACTTTGTTTTGCAGGGGTGTGTTGTGATGTGATATGGCCATGATTGTGATTATATATGATGTATGCAATGTTCCTTATTGTAAGTTGGCAACTGGCAGGAGCCATATGGTTGTCTTTTAAATTCAGTTAAGACCTGCGTGTCTATTCAAAGTAGTTGTAATAGTTGAAGATGGTGGACGACAACCATGAAACGGCTCCATTGACCTTGATGCCATACCGGTGATGATGGAGATCATGTTCGTGCTTGAAGATGGAGATCGGAAGCACAAAAAGAAAGGCCATATCATATCACATATTATGAATTGCATGTGATGTTAATCCTTTTATGCATCTTGTATTGCTTCGTTCACGACGGTAGCATTATAAGATGATCCCTCATGCACAAAATTTCAAGTTTTAAAGTGTTCATCCTTAGTAAGCACCGTTGCTAAAGCTCGTTGTTTCGAAGCACCACGTGATGATCGGGTGTGTTAGATTCTGCGAGTGTATACAACGTGAGCAAGCCAGATTTGCTCATGCGGAAGCTAAGGTTTGATCTTGACGATCCTAGCATGTACAGACATGTTCTTGAAACACGGATCACCGAAAGGTAAAGCATGAGTCATATAGTAGATATGATGAACATGTTGATTGTTCGCCATTGAAGCTACATCAACTCTCGTGATGATCGGTTTTGATGTGGTGGATTTGGTTCGTGTGATCACTAAAACAATTTGAGGGATATTGTTTTGAGTGGGAGTTCACCTAGATTAATTTAACTATTAATTAGAACTCAATTTGTCATAAACTTAGTCTAAACTATTGCAAATATGTTGTAGATCAATGGTGGCCCCTACCATCAATTTTAATGCGTTCCTAGAAAAAGAAAAGTTAAAAAACAATGGAAGCAACTTCGCGGATTGGTTCCGCAATTTGAGGATTGTCATCAATGCTGGTAATTTGACCTATGTGTTGGATGCACCACTGGGTCCTACAGATAATGCTACCGATGAGTTAAAGAATGGTTTCCTCGCTCGGAGGAATCAATACTCCATAGTTCAGTGTGCTATCTTGTATGGTTTGGAATGGGAGCTTCAGAAAAGGTTTGAGAATCATGACCCACATGATATTGTCCGTGAAATCAAAATGATATTTGAGGCTCACGCGGCAGTTGAGAGTTATGAGGCTTCTGAAAAGTTCTTTAACTGCAAGATGGAAGAGGGCAGCTCCGTCAGTGAGCACGTGCTTAAGATGTATGGGCACGCAAGCAAGCTTCAAAGCTTGGGAATAGTGATTCCTAATGCTTTGGGGATTCACCGTGTCCTCCAATCACTACCACCAAGTTACAAGAACTTTGTGATGAACTACAATATGCAAAACATGGACAAGTCGTTGCCAGAACTCTTCTCCATGTTGAAATCTGCAGAAGTGGTGATAAAGAAAGAGCACCAAGTGTTGTTGGTCAATAAGACCACAAAATTCAAGAAGGAAGGAAAGTCTAAGAAAAAGGGAAACTTCAAGAAGGGCGGTAAGAAAGTTACCGCATCGCCGAAGAAGACCAAGGCTGGGCCTAAGCCTGATACTAAGTGCTTTTACTGCAAGGGAGAAGGTCACTGGAAGCAGAATTGCCCAAAGTACTTGGCGGATTTGAAGAACGGCAACATGAAGAAGAAAGGTATATCCGATATACATGTTATTGATGTGTATCTCACTAGTACTCATAGTAGTGCCTGGTTATTTGATACTGGTTTGGTTTCTCATATTTGTAACTCGAAGCAGGTACTGCAGAATAAACGGAAGCTAGTGAAGAATGAGGTGACGATGCGCGTTGGAAATGGATCAAAGGTTGATGTGATCGCGGTCGGCATGCTACCTCTTCATCTACCATCGGGATTAGTTTTATACTTAAATAATTGTTATTTGGTGCCTGCGTTGAGCATGAACATTATATCTGGATCATGTTTATTGCGATACGGTTAATTGTTTAAGTCCTAGAATAATGGTTATTCGATTTATATGAGTAATATTTTTTATGCACATGCACCTTTGATAGATGGTCTATTCTTATTGAATCTCGATTGTGGAAATACACACATTAATAACATTGAAGCTAAACGTTTGAAATTGAGCGATAACTCGACCTATATGTGGCACTGTCGTCTTGGTCATATTGGAGTGAAGCGTATGAAGAAACTCCATTCCAATGGACTTCTTGAATCACTTGATTTCGAATCACTTGAGAGATCCGAAGCATGTCTGATGGGTAAAATGACTAAGACTCCATTTTCTGGTATGATGGAGCGAGCTACGGACTTGTTGGAAATCATACATACCGATGTGTGTGGCCCAATGAGTGTAGCATCGCACGGTGGTTATCGTTATGTTCTTACCTTCACGGATGACTTGAGTAGATATGGGTATATCTATTTCATGAAACATAAGTCTGAAACTTTCGAGAAGTTTAAGGAATTTCAAAGTGAGATAGAGAATCAACGTAACAATAAGATTAAATTTCTATGCTCTGATCGTGGAGGTTAATATCTAAGTTACGAGTTTGGCGAGCATTTGAAGAACTGCGGAATACTTTCACAATTGACACCGCCGGGAACACCACAGCGTAATGGTGTGTCCGAACGTCATAATCGAACTCTCTTAGATATGGTTCATTCTATGATGTCACTTACAGATTTACCGCTATCGTTTTGGGGTTATGCATTAGAAACAGCCGCATTCACTTTAAATAGGGCACCATCTAAATCCGTTGAAACGACACCGTATGAATTATGGTTTGGGAAGAAACCTAAATTGTCGTTCCTTAAAGTTTGGGGTTGCGAAGCTTATGTAAAGAATTTACAGCCCGACAAGCTTGGTCCCAAAGAGGAAAAATGCGTCTTCATAGGATACCCAAAGGAAACTATTGGGTATACCTTCTATCATAGATCTGAAGGCAAAATCGTTTTTGCCAAAAATGGATCCTTTCTAGAGAAGGAATTTCTCTCGAAAGAAGTGACTGGAAGGAAAGTAGAACTCGATGAGGTTGTTGAACCTTCTCTTGAACTTGCGAGTAGCGCAACACCGGAAGTAGTTCCTGTGACGCCTGCACCAATAAGAGAGGAAGCTAATGATGTTGATCATGAAACTTCGGTTGAAGTTGCTACGGAACCTCGTAGGTCGACGAGAACTCGTACCACTCCTGATTGGTATGATCCCGTTATGAGTGTCATGTTGGTGGACAACACCGATTACCCTGCGACATATGAGGAAGCGATGCTGAGCCCAGATTCCAATAAATGGCAAGAAGCCATGAAATCCGAGATTGGATCCATGTATGAAAACCAAGTATGGACTTTGGTGGACTTACCTGATGGCCGGAAGACTGTCGAGAACAAATGGATTTTCAAGAAGAAAACAGATGCTGATGGTAATGTTACTGTCTATAAAGCTCGACTTGTCGCAAAAGGGTTTCGACAAATTCAAGGAGTTGACTACGATGAGACTTTCTCACCAGTAGCGAAGCTAAAGTCTGTGAGGATTATGTTAGCAATCGCTGCATATTATGATTATGAGATATGACATATGGATGTCAAAACGGCGTTCCTCAATGGAGACATTGATGAAGATTTGTATATGATGCAACCAAAGGTTTTGTCGATCCTAAAGATG
The DNA here is from genome assembly GCA_030063025.1 of Avena longiglumis. NCBI lineage: Eukaryota > Viridiplantae > Streptophyta > Magnoliopsida > Poales > Poaceae > Avena > Avena longiglumis. The sequence continues at coordinate 417,630,071 of CP125975.1, read as the reverse complement.
CTAAAAAGGTATGCAAACTTCAACGGTCCATATATGGATTGAAGCAAGCATCTCGAAGTTGGAATCAATGTTTTGATAAGATAATCAAAAGGTTTGGTTTTATACAAACTTATGGAGAAGCTTGTATTTACAAGAAAGTGAGTGGGAGCTCTATAGCATTCTTAATACTATATGTAGATGACTTATTGTTGATTGGGAATGATGTAGACCTTCTTAATAGTGTCAAGGATTATTTGAATAATAGTTTTTCAATGAAAGATCTTAGCGAAGCAGCTTACATATTAGGCATAAAGATTTATAGATATAGATCGAGACGCCTAATATCATTGTCACAGAGTACATATTTGGACAAAGTTCTAAAGAGGTTTGGAATGGAAGATAGCAAGAAAGGGTTCTCGCCCATGTTGCCCAATACGACCTTGAGTAAAACTCAAAGTCCTGCAACGGCAGAAGATAGAGAAAGAATGAGTAAGACTCCCTATGCCTCAGCCATAGGATCTCTTATGTATGCCATGCTATGTACTAGACCCGACATTGCATATGCTGTTAGTTTGACTAGCAGATATCAAAGTGATCCAGGAGTGGATCATTGGACAACGGTCAAAAACATCCTTAAGTACTTGAGAAGAACTAAGGATATGGTTCTTTCTTATGGAGGTGATGAATAGCTCGTTGTTAATGGTTACACCGATGCTAGTTGGAACACCGATCCGGATGATTCTAAATCTCAATCTGGATACGTATTTACTTTGAATGGTGCAGCAGTTAGCTGGAGGAGTGCAAAGCAAAGCATTGTGGCGAGATCTTCAACTGAATCGGAATACATAGATCCTTCGGAGGCTTCACAAGAGGCGATATGGATGAAGGAGTTCATTACAGAGCTCGTTGTGGTTCCAAGTGCGTTGGACCCAATGTCTATCTACTGTGATAACATGGGCGCCATAGCCAATGCGCAAGAACCAAGGTCACACAAGAAGCTGAAGCACATCAAGCTAAGTTTTCATGCTATTCGAGAGCATGTCCAAGATGGTGACATAAATATTTTCAAAGTACACACAAATCTGAATGTGGCGGATCCGTTGACTAAACCTCTCTCGAGGGCAAAACATGACCAGCACCAAACCGCCATGGGTGTTCGGTATATTACCATGTAATATAGATTAGTTGACTCTAGTGCAAGTGGGAGAATGTTGGAGATATGCCCTAGAGGCAATAATAAAAGTGGTTATTATTATATCTTTGTGTTTATGATAAATGTTTACATTCATGCTATAATAGTATTATACGGAAACATTAATACTTGTGTGATTTGTAAACTAAAATTAGAGTCCCTGGTAAAGCCTCTTTATGATACTAGCTTGTTAATTAATAGAAGATCGTGGTTTCTCGATCATGAACATTGAGATGTTATTAATAACAAGATCATATCATTAGGAGAATGATAGGATGGACATACTCCTATAGATAACCGTAGCATAAAGATCAAGTCATTTTAATAGTTCGTTTGCTATAAGCTTTCTGATACATAGTAACCTAATTCCTACGACCATGAGATCATTCTAATCACCATCACCGGAAGGATGCTTTGATGACATCAAACACCACACCGTAACTGGGTGGCTACAAAGGTAGCATTGAGTGTTCGAAAAGTATGGGTTGAGGCACATGGATCAAGAGTGGGATTTGTCCATCCATATATCCGATAGATATACTCTGGGCCCTCTCGGTGGAATGTCATCCAATTGGCTTGCAAGCATGTGACTGTCTCACAAGGGATCACATATCACGGGAACGAGAAAAGAGTACTTATCGGTAATGAGGTTTAACTAGGTATGCAGAGATACCGACGATCAAAACCTCGAATAAGTAAACTATCGTGAGACAAAGGGAAATTGGTATCGTATGTAAGTGGTTCATTCGATCGCAAAGTAATCGTAGAAATATGTGGGAGCCATATGAATTTCCAGATTCCTCTATTGGTTATTGATCTAGAAGTGTCTCGGTCATGTCCGCATAATTCACGAACCGTAGGGAGACACACTTAAGGATTCGATGTTGTTTAGTAGATATGGAATGTTAGTAGGGATGCTGAATGTTGTTCGGAGTCTTGGATGGGATCCGGGATATCACGAGGAGATCCGGAATGGTCCAGAGAATAATATTCATATAAGGAAAGTCCTATTTCGGAGTTCGGGAAAGTTTCTGATGTTTTTATTGGAAAGGTTCTAGAAGGGTCTAGAAGGTTCACCGGTCCAGAAGGAGAATGGTCCATGAATGTGTCATGGGTAAGTGGAATGATTGGATCATATCTTAGGTCACTTGGTGTGTGCATTTGCAAGAGAGAAATAAAGCTCTAGATTGATAGTCAAACTGGAACAATGGTTTCCTAGTGGGAGAAGAAACAAGTCCTTCTTTCAATCCAACTTGGGTTTGGGTTTGGATTCAAACCCACCCCTCCCAAGGCTGCCCCTCCCTATCATAAATAGAGGGGGAGGGCTTCCACAACACCACAAGCCCTAGCCCCTCTCCACCCGACCCGCCGCTGTCACGCGCCGCCGCCGCCTTGCGCCACTGCGCCGCCGCTGGTCCGTCGCTGCTTACCTAGCCGCCGCCGACACCTCCTCCTCCTCCCGGACTTCTAAACCCTAGATTTCCGGGAAAACCCTAATCCACCATAACTCGCATCCGGCTTAGGCGAAGCCCTGCGGGATCTTCCCTCTACTTCCGACACCACGCCGTCGTCTTTGAATCGCGAGGAGAACTACAACCTTCGCGTCATTGGAACAAGGGAGATGAAGGTTTTCATCGAATCTCGAACATGTGATCGATCATGAAGCGCTGCGAAATGCAGCGGAAGGATCGCTTCACGTGATCTTGAGATCGGCAAGTGTACGACTACATCACCCACGAGAATCTGCTCTCGTTAACCGCTTTGGAATCTTCGAGGGTGAGTGCTTTTATCGACTCGTTGCTACAATCTAGTAGATAGATCTTGGCTTGTTTGTGTGCATGCGGTAGAAATTTTTTGTTTTCCATGATATGAACCCCTACACACCTTACATGGACAATGTCCCAAAAGGGGATCTCAAACCTTTCCGTCTACCCCAGGTGAAAAAGACAAATTCCTGCCGAATCGGAAGGAAGTGGGTCAGATATGTACTACTGGTACATGATCTAATCCTCATGATTTTACAAAAATGATTTTTATGTTCACAATATGATATTTTATTAGAGATCCAATGCAAGTTTAGCAAGGATCAACCTCGAGCTAAGAATCTTCTTGCTCGTCATTCGACAAAGTTTGACGATAGTTTAAAACGAGCATACAAAATTTAAAAATGATCGAAAAATGAAAAAAATTGGTGTGGTGGCATATTATGTGACATAGTTTGAAGGAAAAATATCAAACTTTGTATATTGATTATGTCTCAAAAAAACCTTCACAAAATGACCTATCTCAATCGAGGTTTCCTGACTTTCGGGTAAAATGACCAATGTTATGGCTAGAATCAAGGCATAGTTTGTGATAATTTTCCTATATTGTGCATGCATGTGCATCATGGGATAGAGAAAAATGTTGTAGAAGGAAGTTTTTCTTTTCATTGCACCAAAAATCCATTTTCCATTTTTCAAGCGCAAAAAACGGGGGGTTTTGTGAAGCAACCACCAAATGGCTAATTCAAAATGTACCACCCTATTTTTCACAAGATTATATGGATGTCATATTTGGATTCCTCACATTTTTCTAATCAATTTAGAAATTTTATTTGTTGAATTCTGATTTACGGATTTAAATATATGAATTATTCCATATTAAATAGTAAAAGGCAAAAAGTAAAATCATTTTATTTTTTTATTTTAATTAAATATTATTACGTATCCATTGTTATCTACTTAAATATTTTTTTGGAATCTAAAACTGAGATGTGTGACATCATGGTCTAAGAGTTAATAGGATTGATATGAAAGTATTATTGACATGGTGTGATTTCTTTCTTGGAAGCTCATTCCGAAGGAATGAACAAGTTAAGAGTGCTAGGGATAGAGTATTATTAAGATGGACGACCGAATGGGAAGTTTGATTACAAGTGAAATTTGACCTAATATTAAGCATACTAAGGGTTAAAAATATCCTATATGATATTACCAAGTATAAAATATTCAAAAAAGTTTGAAACACAATTGGATTTTGTTTTCGTTTTTTTTAAGATAACCTCTTTGCCGTGTATTTTTCCACGAGACATATTACAAAGAAAGCCTCTTTGCCGTGTACTTTTCGAGAAGACACACGGTAAAGAATAGACACCGTCATCTCCACAAAACCGTCATCTCACTTTAATTTGTTGTGTCCACGCGTAAGACACACGACAAAGGCTTTGCCATGTATTATTTAGAAAACACACGAAAAAGAACCTTTTCCATGGCGAATGTTACCGTGTGGCATTTTCCCTGTATATACATATGGCAAAGCCTTTGCCGTGTCCCGAAAGACCTTTGTCGTGTCCTCTTGCCCACACGGCAAAGCCCGGTGTACCGTAGTGATCATTATGTTGAGCACTATGTTGTAGTAATGGTTTGAGTTGAAACCAAACTTCATTATATTCCTAAATAAAAACCCTACCCTGACCTCGCGGATCACAGTAGATCCCTGTCATTAGGTACAAAACTCTCATTTAGAACCAGAGATTGCTTGGGCTTGACATGATTGAACCCGAGATTTTTTACGTGGTCATGGTGGGGTGCAATAAGGTTAAAGTAGAGGTATCATTTTACATTCTATGAATTCATTATTCCTTTAAAAGCCGCTAGGCTACCCGGCCACCGACGCTATCCTTGCACACACATCAACGTGGCTCGTTTGTTTCGGTAGCAACAGTTCATTTTCACCGCGTGTTCCTTTCACCACCGTTAGTTGCAGTAAAATACGTCTTCACCTTTTTGCTTGTACATGTAGGTCAATGGCACTTGAGCCTAGATGCATGTGGGCCGAGCATTACAACAGCGAAAGCTCCTCGTCTGTGTCGCTTGTTTCCATTGTTGGCAAGTACCGAATGAAATAGGTGAAAACCTAGATCTCCCCAAGGTGAAAATATTGGTGCCGCCCGACTGGAGCCTATGGCGCCAAGGTGAAATTAGGGACTGGACACATCGAACATCATGCGCTGGATGCGATCTCATGCACTCGCTTGAGGACGAGCCCGACCAGAACCTATGGCGCCAAGGTGCGCATCTCCTGATCCTTCTTTCCATCCGCTTAGGATCTCTATATTCCAGGCTTTGTTATGTCTGCTGATTCATTAGACATCCATGTTCTTTCTTGTGTAAGTTGGGTTTTCTGGAAGATAGTTCCGTGTGGTATTAGTCTATTAGATTCAGACTTCACAAAGGGGAAGGAAGAAGGCGTATGGAGCTCCAAAATTTTCTGTCTTTCGTGTGGTTATATTGATCTTAGCTTGACATGCCTCGGCCACTCATCATGGGTATGGCATCACTGACGCTTGGTTGCGTAGATCCGGCGCATGTCGGATGGCCTTGTCCCCAAAGGTGTTTGGGTAGCTCCAACATATGCTCTCTTGTGTGGCCGTCTCTACCCACCGAGATTGGTTTATACTTTTTGTAGTAGGATAATTGTCTACATGACACCATATTTAGCGGAGGAGAAGTTCTCTGGGGAAATCCTCGTTGAGTCCTTCCTAGCATACGCCCACATGGCCTAAATTCTTGCCTGGATAGGTTGAATACAAAGTTGAAGGAAGTAAGACATGATTTGGAGACCTGGGACTTCTCTCCCCTTTTCATACTACAGATCGCGGATCCGGTCCATCAGTGGGTTCGTCTCCTCAATCTCCACCTGAATCACACGTTTCTCCCAAGATTTGTCCTTCTTCACGCCATTCTTCGAATCGAAAGGAGCAAGCCCATATTGTTAACCTTCGAGTTTCTCGTCCTTGATATAAAACCACTTCTTCCACTAGTCTTGGACGGAGTAAGCCATATTGAAGTCAAAATAATCGACATCCGAATGAATGGAAATGATGACACCACTAAAATCATACACATACTTTTTATTCGTGTTGCTACGCACAAATTATAGGTGTTTCCACATGCCCTAGTGAGGGTGGTGTAGGGTTTCGTAGCATGGAAAACAAAAAAATTCTAACGCATACAAACAAACAAGCCAAGATCTATCTACTAGATTGTAGCAACGAGTCGATGGAATAACTTACCCTCGAAGATTCCAAAGTGTTTAACGAGAGCGGATTCTCGTGGGTGATGTAGTCGTACTCTTCCCGATCTCAAGATCACGTAGACGATCCTTCCGGCGCTGCGTTCCGGCAGCTCTTCCGCAGTCGGTCACACGTTAAATTTTCGACGAAGACCTTCCTCTCCTTGTTCCAAAGAAAATGGAGGTTGTAGCACTCTCCTCGCGATTCCGGCAGACAACGCGTGGTACCAAGTAGAGGGAGATCCCAGGCTTCTCCTTAAGCGGAGTATGGTGGAGTATGAGAGAGCTATTAGTGGTCTAGGGTTTAGACACACCAATTAGAAGGCTCTAAACCAAAGGCTAGGGCAATTAGAAGCTCTAAACCAAAACGGCTCTAAACCGGAGGCTTTGGCTAGGGTTTAGAATAGCGGATAGGAACTTGTGTGTCTAGAGGAGGGAGCCCTGCCCCTCCTTTTATAGGTGGAGGGGCCGACGCGCCAAGGGGAGGGAGGGGAGTCCCTCCCCAACTCGGCTTGGTGGAGGCGCCGCCGGTTGGAGGAGGGATTCCCTCCCCAACTCGGTTTGCCACCTCTTCCTCTTTCCCTCTCTTTCCTGTTTTAGCCGTTTGACTTATCAAACTTGCTATTTGACTTTTCAGTTTAGGATTCAATTTAATCCTTTATTTGGAACAGCGAGAACACTTAGTACATGATGCAATAATTCCAATATGCAATGACACATTCATGTACCCCTTCCCCTCCGGAGTGCCGGACATTCCGGAACCTTCTAGAACATTCCCGATGAAAACACCGGAATCATTCCCGAACTCCGAAACGGGACTTTCCTTATATGAATCTTATTCTCCGGACCATTCCGGATCACCTCGTGATATCCCGGATCCCATCCGAGACTCCGAACAACATTCGGTCTCTTTCTCATAATACCATAACTACTCAAACAACGTCGAATCCTTAAGTGTGTCTCCCTACGGTTCGTGAATTATGCGGACATGATCGAGACACTTCTCCGAACAATAACCAATAGAGGAATCTGGAAATTCATATGGCTCCCACATATTTCTACGATTACTTTGCGATCGAATGAACCACTTACATACGATACCAATTTCGCTTTGTCTCACGATAGTTTACTTATCCGAGGTTATGATCGTCGGTATCTCTGCATACCTAGTTCAACCTCGTTACTGATAAGTACTCTTTTCTCGTTTCCGTGATATGTGATCCCTTGTGAGCCAGTCACATGCTTGCAAGCTAATTGGATGACATTTCACCGAGAGGGCCCAGAGTATATCTATCCGTCATATGGATGGACAAATCCCACTCTTGATCCATGTGTTTCAACCAATACTTTCCGAACACTCAATGCCACCTTTATAGCCACCCAATTACGGTGTGGTGTTTGATGTCATCAAAGCATCCATCCGGTAAAGGTGATATGCATGATCTCATGGTCGAAGGAATTAGGTTACTATGTATCGTAAAGCATATAGCAATTGAACTATTGAAATGACTTGATCTTTATGCTACGCTTATCTATAGGAGTATGTCCACCATATCATTCTCCTAACGATATGATCTTGTTGTTGATAACATCTCAATGTTCATGATAGGGAAACCACAATCATTAATCAACCAACAAGCTAGTGAAGTATAGAGGCTATACTAGGGACTTTCAAATTTAAGTTTACAAATCACACAAGTATCAATGTTTCCTTGTCAATACTATTATAGCATGAATGTAAACATTTATCATAAACACAAAGATATAATAATAACTACATTTATTATTGCCTCTAGGGCATATCTCCAATAGTCTCCCACTTGCACTAGAGTCATCTAATCTAGATTACATGGTAATATACCGAACACCCATGGCAGTTTGGTGTTGGTCATGTTTTGCCCTCGGGAGAGGTTTAGTCAATGGATCCGCCACATTCAGATCTGTGTGTACTTTCCAAATCTTTATATCCCCATCCTGGATATGTTCTCGAATAGCGTGAAAACGCAGCTTGATGTGCTTCAGCTTCTTGTGTGACCTTGGTTCTTGCGCATTGGCTATGGATCCCATGTTATCACAGTAGATAGACATTGGGTCCAGCGCACTAGGAACCACACCCAACTCTGTAATGAACTCTTTCATCCATATCGCTTCTTGTGAAGCCTCTGAAGCAGCCATGTATTCCGATTCAGTTGAAGATCTCGCCACAACGCTTTGCTTTGCACTCCTCCAGCTAACTGCTGCACCATTCAAAATAAATACGTATCCAGATTGTGATTTAGAATCATCCGGATCGGTGTTCCAACTAGCATCGGTGTAACCATTAACAACGAGCTGTTCATCACCTCCATAAGAAAGAACCATATCCTTAGTTCTTCTCAAGTACTTAAGGATGTTTTTGACCGCTGTCCAATGATCCACTCTTGGATCACTTTGATATCTGCTAGTTAAACTAACAGCATATGCAATGTCGGGTCTAGTACATAGCATGGCATACATTAGAGATCCTATGGCTGAGGCATAGGGAGTCTTACTCATCCTTTCTCTATCTTCTGCCGATGTTGGACTTTTGAGTTTTAATCAAGGTCATATTGGGCAACATGGGCAAGAACCCTTTCTTGCTTTCTTCCATTCCAAACCTCTTTATAACTTTGTCCAAATATGTACTCTGTGACAATGATATTTGGCGTTTCGATCTATCTCTATAAATCTTTATGCCTAATATGTAAGCTGCTTCGCCAAGATCCTTCATTGAAAAACTATTATTCAAATATTCCTTGACACTATTAAGAAGGTCTACATCATTCCCAATCAAAAATATGTCATCCACATATAGTATTAAGAATGCTACAGAGCTCCCACTCACTTTCTTGTAAATACAAGCTTCTCCATAAGTTTGTATAAAACCAAAACTTTTGATCACCTTATCAAAACGTTGATTCCAACTTCGGGATGCTTGCTTCAATCCATAGATGGACCGTTGAAGTTTGCATACCTTGTTAGCATCTTTAGGATCGACAAAACCTTTGGGTTGCATCATATACAACTCTTCATCAATATCTCCATTGAGGAATGCTGTTTTGACATCCATCTGCCATATCTCATAATCATAATATGCAGCGATTGCTAACATAATCCTCACAGACTTTAGCTTCGCTACCGGTGAGAAATTCTCATCGTAGTCAACTCCTTGAATTTGTCGAAACCCTTTTGCAACAAGTCGAGCTTTATAGACAGTAACATTACCATCAGCATCTGTTTTCTTCTTGAAAATCCATTTGTTCTCGACAGCCTTTCGGCCATCCGGTAAGTCCACCAAAGTCCATACTTGGTTTTCGTACATGGATCCAATCTCGGATTTCATGGCTTCTTGCCATTTATTGGAATCTAGGCTCATCATCGCTTCCTCATATGTCTCGGGGTCATCGGTGTTGTCCACCAACATGACACTCATAACGGGATCATACCAATCTGGAGTGGTACGATTTCTCGTTGACCTCCGAGGCTCTGTAGCAACTTCAACCGAAGTTTCATGATCACCATCATTAGCTTCCTCTCTTATTGGTGCAGGAACCACAGGAACTTCTTCCGGTGCTGCGCTACTCGCAATTTCGAGAGAAGGTTCGACAACCTCGTCGAGTTCTACTTTCCTTCCAGTCACTTCTTTCGAGAGAAATTCCTTCTCTAGAAAGGATCCATTCTTAACGAAGATTTTGCCTTGGATCTATGATAGAAGGTATACCCAATAGTTTCCTTGGTATCCTATGAAGACGCATTTTTCCGCTTTGGGTTCAAGCTTGTCGGTTGTAACTTCTTTACATAGGCTTCGCATCCCCAAACTTTAAGGAACGACAATCTAGGTTTCTTCCCAAACCATAATTCATACGGTGTCGTTTCAGCGGATTTAGACGGTGCCCTATTTAAAGTGAATGCGGTGTTTCTAATGCATAACCCCAAAATGATAGCGGTAAATCTGTAAGTGACATCATAGAACGAACCATATCTAAGAGAGTTCGATTCTGACGTTCGGACACACCATTACTGCTGTGGTGTTCCGGTGTCAACTGAAAGTATTCCACATTTCTTCAAATGCTCGCCAAACTCGTAACTTAGATATTCACCTCCACGATCGAGCGTAGAAATTTAATCTTCTTGTTACGTTGATTCTCTAACTCACTTTGAAACTCCTTAAACTTCTCGAAAGTTTCGGACTTATGTTTCATGAAATAGATATACCCATATCTACTCAAGTCATCCGTGAAGGTAAGAACATAACGATAACCACCGCGCAATGCTACACTCATTGGTCCACACACATCGGTATGTATGATTTCCAATAAGTCCGTAGCTCGCTCCATCATACCATAAAATGGAGTCTTAGTCATTTTTCCCATCAGACATGCTTCGCATCTTTCAAGTGATTCAAGAAGTCCATCGGAATGGAGTTTCTTCATACGCTTCACTCCAATGTGACCAAGACGACGATTACACATATAGGTCGAATTATCGCTTGATTTCAAACGTTTAGCCTCAATGTTGTTAATATGTGTATTTCCACTATCGAGATTCAATAAGAATAGACCATCTATCAAAGGTGCATGTGCATAAAACATATTACTCATATAAATCGAACAACCATTATTCTCTGACTTAAACAAGTAACCGTCTCGCAATAAACAAGATCCCGATATAATGTTCATGCTCAACACAGGCACTAAATAACAATTATTTAAGTATAAAACTAATCCCGATGGTAGATGAAGGGGTAGCGTGCCGACCGCGATCACATCAACCTTTGATCTGTTTCCCATGCGCATCGTCACCTCATTCTTCGCTAGCTTCCGTTTATTCTGACTGTTTGAGTTACAAATATGAGCAACCAGAAGATTATCAAATACCCATGCACTACTACGAGTACTAGTGAGATACACATCAATAACATGTATATCAGATATACCTTTCTTCTTGATGTTGTCGTTCTTCAAATCCGCCAAGTACTTTGGGCAATTCCGCTTCCAGTGACCTTCTCCCTTGCAGTAAAAGCACTCAGTATCAGGCTTGGGTCCAGCCTTGGTCTTCTTCGCCGGCATGGTAACTTTCTTACCACCCTTCTTGAAGTGTCCCTTTTGCTTAGACTTGCCTTTCTTGAATTTGGTGGTCTTATTGACCAACAACACTTGGTGCTCTTTCTTGATCTCCACTTCAGCAGATTTCAACATGGCAAAGAGTTCTGGCAACGTCTTGTTCATGTTCTGCATGTTGTAGTTCATCACAAAGTTCTTGTAACTTGGTTGTAGTGATTGGAGGACACGGTAAATCCCCAAAGCATTAGGAATCACTATACCCAAGCTTTGAAGTTTGTTTGCGTGCCCAGACATCTTAAGCACATGCTCACTGACGGAGCTGCCTTCTTCCATCTTGCAGTTAAAGAACTTTTCAGAAGCCTCATAGCTTTCAATTGCCGCATGAGTCTCAAAAATCAATTTGAGATCCTCGAAAATATCATATGGGTCTGATTCTTCAAACCTTTTCTGAAGCTCCGATTCTAAACCATACAAGATAGCACCTTTGAACTATGGAGTCTTGATTCTTCCGAGCGAGGTAAACATTCTTTACTTCATCGGCAAATCACCGCAGTGGGTCACCAATGTGCATCCAAGACATAGGTCAAATTACCAGCTGTGAGGACAATCCTCAAATTGCGGAACCAATCCATGATTGCTTCCATTGTTTTTCAACTTTTCTTTCTCTAGGAACGCATTAAAATTGATGGTAGGGGCTGCCATTGATCTACAACATATTTGCAATAGTTTAGACTAAGTTTATGACAAATTGAGTTCAAATTAATAATGAAATTAAACTAGGTGAACTCCCACTCAAAACAACATCCCTCACATTGTTTTAGTGATCACACGAACCAAATCCACTACATCAACACCGATCATCACGAGAGTTGATATAGTTTCAATGGCGAACAATCGTCATGTTCATCATGTCTACTATATGATTCATGCTTTACCTTTCGGTGATCCGTGTTCCGAGACCATGTCTCACATGCTAGGCTCGTCAAGATCAAACCTTAGTTTGCATGAGCAAATCTGGCTTGCTCACGTTGTATACACTTGCGAATCTAACACACCGATCATCACGTGGTGCTTGAAACAACAAGCTTTTAGCGGTGCTAACTAAGGGTGAACACTTTATGACTTGAAATTCATGTGCATGAGGGATCATCTTATAATGCTACCATCGTCTACTAAGCAATACAAGATGCATAAAGGATTAACATCACATGCAATTCAATAATATGTGATATGATATGGCCTTTCTTCTTTGTGCTTCCGATCTCCATCTTCAAGCACGAACATGATCTCCATCATCACCGGCATTGCATCAAGGTCAATGACGCTTCTCCATGGTTGTCGTCCACCGGATTCAACTATTACAACTACTTTGAATAGACACGCGGGTCTTAACATAGATTAAAGACAACCATATGGCTCCTGCCGGTTGCCAACTTACAATAAGGAACATTGCATACATCAAATATAATCACAATCATGGCCATATCACATCATCAAGACACCTGCAAAACAAAGTTAGACGTCTCTACTTTCTTTGCATATTTTAAGTGGTTTGGGGCTTTCAATAAGTGTCGTTCTAACTTACGAACAAGAACCACAACATTGATACTAGCATTGTTGATCACCCGTTGTAAATTGGATCTTAACTATGCTAGGAGAAACAGGCACCCGCAAAGCCACTTATGCAAGCGTGGAGCAAGTCTCATGAACGATGTCATGTAAGGTTAGCCCGGGCCGCTTCATCCCAACATACCGCAAGATGCAAAGTACACCAGAAGCAATCGACAATAAAATCATCAATGCCCACAATGACCATTGTGTTCTACTCGTGCAACAGATCTACATATAGACACGGCTCTGATACCACTGTAGGGTTTCGTAGCATGGAAAACAAAAAATTTCTAATGCATACAAACAAACAAGCCATGATCTATCTACTAGATTGTAGCAACGAGTCGATGGAATAACTTACCCTCGAAGATTCCAAAGTGTTTAACGAGAGCGGATTCTCGTGGGTGATGTAGTCGTACTCTTCCCGATCTCAAGATCGCGTAGACGATCCTTCCGGCGCTGCGTTCTCCAAGCGCTTCGCAATCGGTCACACATTCGGATTTTCGACGAAGACCTTCCTCTCCTTGTTCCAAAGAAAATGGAGGTTGTAGCACTCTCCTCGCGATTCCCAAGACAACGGTGGTACCTAAGTAGAGGGAGATCCCTGAGGCTTCTTAAGCCGGAGCGAGTATGGTGGAGTATGAGAGAGCTATTAGTGGTCTAGGGTTTAGACACACCAATTAGAAGGCTCTAAACCGAAGGCTAGGGCAATTAGAAGCTCTAAACCAAAACGGCTCTAAACCGGAGGCTTTGGCTAGGGTTTAGATTAGAGGATAGGAACTTGTGTGTCTAGAGGAGGGAGCCCTGCCCCTCCTTTTATAGGTGGAGGGGCCGGCGCGCCAAGGGGAGGGAGGGGAGTCCCTCCCCAACTCGGCTTGGTGGAGGCGCCGCCGGTTGGAGGAGGGATTCCCTCCCCAACTCGGTTTGCCCCCTCTTTCCTCTTTCCCTCTCTTTCCTGTTTTAGCCGTTTGACTTTTCAAACTTGCTATTTGACTTTTCAGTTTAGGATTCAATTTAATCCTTTATTTGGAACAGCGAGAACACTTAGTACATGATGCAATCATTCCAATATGCAATGACACATTCATGTACCCCTTCCCCTCCGGAGTGCCGGACATTCCGGAACCTTCTAGAACATTCCCGATGAAAACACCGGAATCATTCCCGAACTCCGAAACGGGACTTTCCTTATATGAATCTTATATCCCGGATCCCATCCGAGACTCCGAACAACATTCGGTCTCTTTCTCATAATACCATAACTACTCAAACAACGTCGAATCCTTAAGTGTGTCTCCCTACGGTTCGTGAATTATGCGGACATGATCGAGACACTTCTCCGAATAATAACCAATAGAGGAATCTGGAAATTCATATGGCTACCACATATTTCTACGATTACTTTGCGATCGAATGAACCACTTACATACGATACCAATTTCCCTTTGTCTCACGATAGTTTACTTATCCGAGGTTATGATCGTCGGTATCTCTGCATACCTAGTTCAACCTCGTTACCGATAAGTACTCTTTTCTCGTTCCCGTGATATGTGATCCCTTGTGAGCCAGTCACATGCTTGCAAGATAATTGGATGACATTCCACCGAGAGGGCCCAGAGTATATCTATCCGTCATATGGATGGACAAATCCCACTCTTGATCCATGTGTTTCAACCAATACTTTCCGAACACTCAATGCCACCTTTATAGCCACCCAGTTACGGTGTGGTGTTTGATGTCATCAAAGCATCCATCCGGTAAAGGTGATATGCATGATCTCATGGTCGAAGGAATTAGGTTACTATGTATCAGAAAGCATATAGCAATTGAACTATTGAAATGACTTGATCTTTATGCTACGCTTATCTATAGGAGTATGTCCACCATATCATTCTCCTAACGATATGATCTTGTTGTTGATAACATCTCAATGTTCATGATAGGGAAACCACAATCATTAATCAACCAACAAGCTAGTGAAGTATAGAGGCTATACTAGGGACTTTCAAATTTAAGTTTACAAATCACACAAGTATCAATGTTTCCTTGTCAATACTATTATAGCATGAATGTAAACATTTATCATAAACACAAAGATATAATAATAACTACATTTATTATTGCCTCTAGGGCATATCTCCAACAGGTGGATCCCGAGAAAACACTTGCACAAAGTGCTGAAACAAGCAATATGAACAATAGAGTTTGATGTGAGCTGGTGTAGCTACACACTGTAGACGAAGAGAAGCCCATGAAGGAATTCTTAGGTAGGCAGAGAGAGGCCATGGTACAAGAAGGAAAGAAACATTACCCGCCAGCCCTCCTCGGGTGTAGGTGTGGCTTCATCTCCAGGAAGCTTGAATGATGCGTCCTTCGAAGTACTCTAGATTTGCGAACTTTGCAGAGCTCTGGGGCACTGCACTTCGATATGCTTCAGCTTCCAATATTCGCCTTATCCATCATAACATCGGAGATGTAGCTAGCGACCTTGCATTTCCCCATGGTGAGAAGCTTGGGTTCGTCGGAGAAGTGGCGAGGAAAATGAGGAATAGGATATTGTGGAAATGGAGAGGAAGACAAAGAGGAAGAAGATGAAGGATAGCGGCGGAAGGAGAAACTGAGCAGAAACTTTCCCCTCCGGCATTCATAAAGAAACAGCGGCAGATGAAAACTGTTGGATCTTGGCGCCGTTGTGTATGGCAAAAATCCGTGTTGACACATGGTCACAGTAAACACGAACCGTCAGACCCTGTTAACTCCATTACTATGGAAAATGGGGAAATTAAAAGTGTGACGCCTTAATTTATGTGCAACGTTGGGTCGGTCGGTCAAATCCACTGCTGATGCGCCATCCACACACCGGTCAACACTACATCATGGGCCCACCTTCGTCGCGTCGCTTCAAGATTTTTGCAGAAGGACTCAAGCACGCCGTCATTGTCAATAATGACGTCATGAGCAAGAAAGAAAAAAACATCGTCTTTGTCAACAATAACTCGACAAAGGTATTGATATCTCTAGAATTAAAGATTCGAGTTGAGCACCTCCTCGGATGCAGATGATTTTTTAGCCTCCGCTTGAATGCTATCTCTAGAATTAAAGATTCAAGTTGAGTACCTCCTCAGATGTAGATGATTTTTGAGCCTACGCTCGGATGCAAGCATCCCCCCTCTTTTTTCAAGAATGAATGAGCCGCCTTCCATTTTCGTCAAACAACCCGGCTTCCCCTACCTCTTCCACCGTTCAGGCTCCCTTTCCTTCTTATGCTCCCCCAGCGCAGGCCCAGCATGCTTTGCTCCTACGACATTTTCGCCAGACAGTAACGTAATCTCGGGGGATATGTAATCTCCTGGATCTTACGCTCTAAACACAAACCGGTATAACCCAAAAGTGGATAAGGTGTGCTACCGCGGAGGCCGGAGGCCACCCACGTGTAGGCCCGTATAACGTAGCAGGACACGGTACCGGCCAACCACCCTACCCACTTTCCATGATTATAGCTTCATGTGCGAGAAACGTAGCCGACTGAACTGTGAGTCAAACATACACAAATGAGTGTATGTCAACAACATACAAGAGTACATCAGAGCCAAACCATCTAAAATAAATAGAAATATTGCAACGCCATACGACAACATCTAAATATCCTAGATAGAGATAATATTTTAAAATACATCCTCATACATCAATCAGCATAGTATCAAGCGAAAGCAGAAGACAAGATCCGAGTATGAATTAAGAAGCAAATTGGCATATGATTTCGATACATAAGCACATTTTTTCCCATAGATCTCAGAGATCTACATCCTCGGAATCTCTATGCATGAGGGTCGTTGCCACCATCATCAGTCTCCTCGACCTAGTAACCTCCTTGTGGATATACCTGGCAATCTGAACAATATTTATCGTATGAGGCCCTAAGGGACTCAGCAAGTCTTTATGCATCTAAAGGGCTAACCTGAGGGTTACGCAATTGCAGCGAAAGACAAATACCTAACATTTCTATAGAGACTCAATACAACATCCGCCTAACCAAAGATAAAATACATTCGTTAAATGAACAACAGTTAATTACCCAACAAATATATCAACATAAATAAACATCAATCGCCCTCCTTCCTGTTTTCTGAACAAGAAGGCGGAAGAACATCCCATCCGTCGGCAATTTTATGAATCATTTCATAAATATTGCACTTTTTACTAGTCATGTTTAGTCAAGTTAAAAGCGATACTTTAATTATATTTCTCTATGATCGAGAAACTGTGCTCCAAGTCGTTCATAATTGCGGACATGGCTTACCCTGCAGGGGTGCACAAATAGCAACACACATACGGTCAATCTCAGAAGAAGCAAACAAATAAAACCAATGCAGCCTCACATCAGAACCATTCCAAGAAACTAGAGAATGTTTTATAGGCCAACCAAAAGATCTACCTATGCGAGGTATAGATAAGTCTCGTACAGACTCAGAGGTTGCATGGATTGTCAGGTGAGCAAAGACCATACACAATATATTCACGTGACAGAGTGTCGTACCTACACAACAGTAATAAATGATTATTGAGCAACAGGTAATAAACATGGCATAACATGGCGTATGTACAATAGGTAACGTATAAAACCCAAACTAATTGCGGCCCCGAAACATTCTTGAGAATCAAGTTCACGTCTAGGGGAACCCAGAAAGGAGCCCACATGTGGATAGTGCGATAGTCAGCGAACATGTATCAAGTGGGCGAATAAAAGCCATATCTCAAAGGTTTCCCATCAGTGCCTCTTTCTTTAGTTATCCCATTACTATACAATTTAGTTGTTTAGGTACCTCATTATCCAAAGACTCTCATAGACCCTGCACATGCAGTTCTATGACTCGCTGATAACCCCCAAGTATAGGGGATCACCGTAATACAATTCGATAAGTATTTGAGTGTCGAACCCAAGAGGAGCTGAAGGTAAACTATATATTCTCTAAGGTCCTATGACCCACTTATATGGCCTTCTATGCAAAGCTGGGATCTAAAGTGTGTGTGTGTGTGGTTGTTTTTGGTATTAACTAGAAAACAATAAAGTAGTTGAAATAAATACTATTAAGTACAATAATGCAAATGAAGTGGAGCTAGTGGAGTGGATGTGGATAATCTATGGGAGAAAATGTTTAGGCAAATTGCTATTTCATTCATTTGGTTATCACAATTAGTGAAGCACATATGTAGTATTTTTATTGTTTGTTCTAGGAGAAGCCATAACTAGGTGTAGCCATAGTTATGAGTAAATACTCCACTAGTGATTGATCCCAAGGCCAATTAAGAACAAACATGAGAATATTAAGACATAAAGTCCAACCACCGCATTTAGATCTAAGGTCTTCATGATAACACCCATGTTGATTAACCATGAATTAATACTACATATACCCCTGTTGATTAACCATGAATTAATACTACATATATTTTTTAATTTGAAAGTGTTCAAGAGTTGTGTCAATTATAAACACTCTTTTACATTAAGAGTTGTATAATTTTTTTAATTGAAAGTGTTGAAGAGTTGTGTCATTTTCTTATTCCTTATACATCCATCTCCCTGAATCTCAAAGTTTGACTTTCACCTCATAGATTCACTTGATTGTACCCGAGACATTAACTCGATAAACCAATTAAATCAATAGAACGGCTCGTCGGACGCATTCTCCATAGCAAGCACCCCATCTAATCGAGGTGTCAGATCTAACCTTCTCTGCGCACAATTGCTATTGTCATCCTTCATATAGGTAACGGGACGACACCATACTGTGGCCAGGACGAACGGGAGGCCAAAGTGAAGCTTGAGAAAGGGCCACTGTCTCCAGAGAAGGGCCGTCATCGCCGGAGAAGGGCCACTGTTGCTGGAGAATAAGAAGAAGAAAGGGGAGGCAACGACACATGCGTGGGTGCGGGGCTAGATCACGTGGATAAGTTGTGGGTCCGACGCTCACATGGATAAGCTATGTGTCCCATGTCGATATGGATAAGTTGATAGAGGTGTCCACTACGGGAACCAACTTAATGTGGCCCCACTTGTCAGCATGTAATGGCAAGGGTCCACTATGGGACCCGACAGACCGCGGCCCCACTTGTCAGCACGTAACGACGATGGTCCACTACGGGACCCGACTAAATGCGGACCCACTTGTTAGCATGTAATGATAAGGCTGACGGACAGCAAGTTTCAGACCGTGTGAGAGTTTCATAGTAGGAGATGGGCAAAATTGAGGAAAAGGTAAGAGGCTAGGGAAATTAAGTACAACTAACGAACCAAGGGCACGAAAATAGAAATTCCTAAATATAATAATTTTGCAAAATAAAAATGATTTTGAAGCAAGAAATGGCAAAGTTCATGGATGCATTTTACATGCATCATTCACATGGCTCAAACAACACCTGTGGTAATATCTGATAGGATTGAGGGATCAGGCCTTGGTGGAGTTTAAAAGTAAAGGCTATGCAGTACTTGTGATTGCAAAATTAATTCGAAACATGTTTTATGATGAAAGAATAAGATATATGCAACAGGTACTATATGTAGTTCAAGCATGGGAAATGCTTGCCCGGTAGCTCAGTTGAAGAATAAGTGGGATCCAGGTAATACTCCTGAGTCTCCTGATAAATCCCTTACTCGCCGTATATCCGGATAAAACCCAAACACACAAGGGCCATAATAAATAACTTGCGCAATCATATGAAGCATATGCAATAATAAATATAAATCATGCCATGATGGAATGATGCACAATTGCATGGTATAATGTAGCATGGAATGGGTGAGGTGTGGGGTACAAGAATAAAGCATTTTATTAATTATTTAGCCATATTCTGCTTGCATAAATCTTGCTGGTCCTTTAATATTTATATGATGAATGCTTCAATTCATATCATGGAATGCATAGTTGTAAAGGGCCCATTTCTCTAATCGATTTAGACATATCATTTTTCGAATTCGGAGTTACGAAATTAAAGATATGCATTTATTAAGAAATATTTATTTTAATAGTATTTAATCATTCAAAAAAATTAAATATCAAGAAATTATTTTAAACAACATATTCATATTCTTGGCATTTTTCTGATTTGAAAACATATATCATTTGTATTACTTGAATTTTGAATTTTAAACATTATTAAATGCAAAACAAATAAAAATAGGCAAAAGTCATAGGTTGGCTATTTTTTTAAAAAATAATACATTTTTTAATCATTTCCACAAATAATACAAGAAATGAGGAATTTACAAATCTAGCGCTGGATCGGCATTTGAAAAGCCGACCAGGCAAGTCGGCATTTGAAGTAACGATAGGCCTGTCGGAGCAGCGTCTGCCGTGGCAGAGGGATGGTCGGCTTTTGAAGCGCTGATTGCTATAGTAGGCTTTTGAAAAACCGACCAGCTTAGCTGCCTGCCGATGCTTGCATGGATCATGCAAGATGTTTAGCAAACCTAAAATCAGTTTTTTTGTTTGCCTCCAATGTTTCGTGCCCTTTACCTCCCGCCACCGCTTCCCGCCGTTTTTTCCCGCCACCGCTTCCCGTCGTTTTTCCCGCCTATTCTTCCTGGTGCCTCTATAAATTCAGACAACAAGATGTTATATCTTCACCCAATTCATTTGTTCCTCCTCTTTCTCTCACATTTCCCTCTCCTCTCCATCATGAGTGTGCCCTATTTGTCCCCAGAGTATAGGTGTAGCAGGCTGTACACTATGTCGGATGTGTTTCCCTATCCACAGATGTCTGTAGACCTTTTCCATTTAGCCAGGAATGTTACGATAGACAATAAACCAGCCACATGGGATGACCTCCTTGCTAGTGATTTTGTTCTCACTGAGTTTGGTAGGGCAGTTCATTGGAGAGGGTGGAAACTAACAACCGCAATCAGGTACGCGAGGATCTTATCAGGATCCAGGCAAGGTGGGACATGCTTGAATTTGAGAGTAAAGCTGACAGGCTATAGAAGGCTAAGAAATCTTTTTGGGTTATAGAAGAGAGTGAAGATGAGGATAATATCTTCATGCCGTCACCCGTTGGAACCAAGTCAAGAGTTGAATGGGACAAGAGGCAGGATAAGAAGAAAGTGCAGGCCAAGAAGAGCAATGACGAGAAGAGCAAAGGGAAGGCATCATCGAAGGGAAAGGGCAAGGCATCATCGAAGGGAAAGGGCAAGGCATCGTCTAAAGGAAAGGGAAAGGGAAAGCCATCATGCTAGGGATAGAGAGCGCTCTTATTTATGTACCACAAGTTATGTTGAACTATGTTGCAAGCTATGTTGAAGTGTTTTCCGAATAAAATTGTGAAGTAATAGAAAGGTGTCTCATGCATAAATAGATACATGTCTTAGATATAGGTAGATAAATGTCTGATACATGCATATATATCACTGGTGTTGGCCACGGCAAGGTGGCGGAGGCCTAGGTGTATTCCATCCGTATCTGTGGGGTGGCATCACATTACGAGGAGGTACAGTTGACCCTTCACCTTGTGTCTGCGTATCCTGTGTGGGGAAAGGTGGTGGAGTCGGTTGTGTCTGATACAGGACAAACCAGACAACCTGCTCATGTTGTGTTTGTTGATCCCCATCCTCATCAGTGGCCCATGAACCTAGAGAAGACAAGTTTGTGCCTCCATATCCTCCTGCCCGTGTACAATAAATTAAGTACTAAATGATGTCATGATGCATGTAACAATAGTACAAAGGGAAATGCTTACCCTGAGGATGAGATTGTGGTCGATAATCGAAGTCCATGAAGAGGATGTGCTACTGCTGCCACTAGTCGAAAGTAAGCTGGTTCTGATGCCAGTTGATGGTGCTCGACGTGGCCCTTTGTTGGTAACCCCAAGAGCAGGGTGTGAACAGCAAGCAGCAAGTTTTCCCTTAGTTGAGACTGAGGTTATCGAACCAGAAGGAGGAAGGAAATGTCACACAGGTGTTGCAAACAACGTGGAGACCTGCAAAACACGAATACAAGACTTTGCCCCAACGAATTAGTGAGGTTATCAAGCTCACCGGTTTGCTGTAACAAAGGATTAAACGTATGGTGTGGAAGATAATGGTTTGCAGCAAGTAAACAAGTAACACTGGAAGATGTATCAATGGTAAAGATTGGACCGGGGTCCATAGTTCACTAGAGGTGCTCTCCTTAGATAAACAACATGGCATGAAGGGTAAACAAATTACAGAGGCAATTGATGGCGAACCGAGCAAGGCACAATAATGCAATTACTAGTCAGAAAGATCCTATGAGATTCGATTGAGTAATACAACAAGATACATAGACCGCCATCCAACTGCATCTATGACTAGAAGTCCACCTTCAGGTTATCATCCGAACCCCCTCCAGTATTAAGTTGCAAGCAACAGACAACTTCTTTAAGAAAAGTGTGTAAGGTAAACAGTCCACATGTTCCATGAACAAGAGACCGTTGTTTTCCCCCTAGTGGCAACAACACATTCTACAACCGAAGAGATTATTGTCACTTCCCTTGGAAACTAGAGGCATGAACCCATTATCGAGCATAAATACCCCATCTTGGAGTCACTAGCAACTATTTGGCCAAGATAGCTACTAACAACGAAGAGCATGCAAGATCACAAACAACACAGACATGATAAAATCATAAATACAAAACCATTAATCAAACCAACATAATAATCTCAATATCCATCGGATCCCCGCAAACACAACATGCATGATTACAAATAGATTAGATCTTGATCATGAACGGAGCTCATAAGATCTATACATGAAAGCACAAAGGAGGAGATACAACCATCTAGCTACTACATGGACCCTTAGTCCAAGGTGGAACTACTTCGGAGAGAAGGCCTCTAGGATGATCTCCCCTCCGGCAGGGTGCCGGGAAGAACTTCAGATCCCCTCGATCTAGGGAC
The DNA here is from genome assembly GCA_030063025.1 of Avena longiglumis. Lineage (NCBI taxonomy): Eukaryota > Viridiplantae > Streptophyta > Magnoliopsida > Poales > Poaceae > Avena > Avena longiglumis. The sequence goes on along the minus strand of CP125975.1, from coordinate 417,607,240 downwards.
GATGGTGGCGACGGCTACAGAAGGTTTTGTGGAGATTTGATCGGGTGCTTAGGGTTTCTGCATCGGGGGCTTCTTATAGGCGAAGGGGGAGGCCGAGGAGGCGACCAGGGGGGTCAAACCCTACCCAGGCATGGGCCCACCCCTGGCCACGCCTAGGGGGGTTTGGCCGCCCTGGCACGCTTCTCCGTCTCCCCTCTAGACTTCTTGTTCCCCATGGAAATTTATTGACTTTGGCTTTTGTCCCGTCCAATTCCGAGAATATTTCTTTACTAGCTTTTCTGAAACCAAAAACAGCAGAAAACAGGCAACTGGCACTATGGCAACTTGTTAATAGGTTAGTACCAGAAAACATGTAAAAAGCACCTCAAAGTGTAGACAAAGCAAAGAAAAGTAGATAGTAACAAGCATGTAACATAAAAAATAATAGATACGTTTCGAACATATCAAGCATCCCCAAGCTTAACTCCTGCTTGTCCTCGAGTAGGTAAGTGATAAAATAATAATTTTGAGGTGACATGCACCCTCACAATAAAGATACAACCATTTGCAAGCATTGAAAGCTGAGATCAAATAACACTAAACATGTGCATGAAATAATGGATTTCTAACAATAGGACATAGTAACTATGCATGCAATATGAAAGGCTACAAAGATCATGAATAACATGCATTGAAAAACATTTGTTTGTTTCACATACAGAAAACATAGCATAGTGGCAATCATCTTGTCCCTCATAGAGTAGCAATATATATGCATAGGACACCTTCAAAGTTCACAAGGGTGACTAGAAACAGATAGCACAAGAACAAGTAATATCACAGTATGCATCAATCAATAAGCTTTGGAACACTACACACATGATGACAACTTGTAACATCCCTAAAATCATGTTTCAAACTCATGCATATCATCCATGCATCCATGATAATATAGATTTCATTTCAAACAAAACAATTCAAAAACAGGAGCATATGAGCTCATTATTTTATGTGATCATCATTTGAAACAAATGCTACTCTTTCCATGAGAGGTTGTTGTTCATGAAACCAAACCTTGTGCCTTATTGCTTCTAGAATGAGTAGCTAGATTGCTAAGGTTTTAAACCAAAATTTCAAAGCAAATACAATTTCAAAACCAATTTCAAAACCAATATGAAACTAGTGCTATGTCACTGTTTATTTTATCCTTCCAAAATGACCAAGCCAATTCAAAGTGACCACTTGGTTTTATGCCCAAATTTGTGACTGTTGCACACTGCAAAAATCCCAGAAAGTTTTGAATTCAAATAGAGTTCGACAGCAACCACCTGACGCCGTGCACGACTCCGACGAGCTCCAGCAGCCCATACCGTGCGCCCCTTGCAAAGCCACCGCCACCTTGAGCTTCAGCAACTCTCTGCGGTTCTGGTAAGCACCCACTACCCTCCCCGGGCGACCTAGAACGCCAGCACCGCCACTGACAGACACGCCGCCGCCAGTCGACGCCGCTAGCGCCGCTAGGCTATGGTCAGAGCAACGGTAGCCGTTAGATCTGTATCATAAGGACTAGATTAGATCTGAGCGAAACATTTTCTTTGAATCTGGCGCGTTGGATCTGACTTGATCTAACGGCGCGGAAGGGTGATCCTGAGTGAAACGGTATCGGCCAATAGGATAGCGCCGCGTGGCTAGGGTTTGGTTTAAAAACAGATTTTGAAATCTGATTTATATCCAAATTTGATTTAGCTATAACTTTTGATTCCCACGTTAGATTTTGGCAAATTTTATACCGTTGGAATCAGGAGAGCAAGCCCTTTCCATTTATGCAATGTGTTTAAAGTTTTGCTTCTGTTAAAATATTTTTATTTGCAGAAACATGTGTAGGGCTTATTTGAGCATATGAAATGTTTAGGAATTGTTTTTAGTGTCAAATAAACTTGGTTTGGCAAGTTTTTGACTTATTCAAGATTCAGTACTATGCACTTGCTTGGTTGAGTTTTAAAAATCATCACTTAGCATTTTGCATGCATGCATATGTATTTTTTGTTTGTTTGTATGTTGTGTGTAATTTGTTGCTACCATTCTTTGTGTAGACTTTGGTGCTAGTGATTGTGATTGTGAAGAGTGCTACTCTCCCAACTACCAAGGCAAGTGGTACTTCATGAATATTTCTATACCTATATTTTGTACTAAGCATTAGAAATATTTTGTTAAGTCTTGCATGTTACTATTTTGCTTATATGCCATGTAGGAAATCCTAAGTAGTTGTAGAATTGCTAGGAAATTTCTAAGTTAAGTTACTATCTATGCCATGCTTAGCCTAGCTAGTAGCAAACAAGGGTTGGTGAAATATACATGCTATGATGAAAATATTTCTAAGTCTTTGGACTTATGTTTTTCTTAATAAAACAACTAAGTCAATGAATCAACTGGGTGGAAAGGGACTTGATTGGTGGTTTTGGTTGAGTGGTTACACAAGGCCCATGGCTATGGTTTACCTTGTGTATCTCACTTGTGGAAAGCCACCCAGGAACAAAGAGATTTTAGTGGCCAAGTGTTAAGAAGCTTCTAGTGCAGCCACTTGGCAATATGGGCTCTGCCTAGATCACATAAGTTGCTAGAACTTAGCCATTTGGACAGTTGGTGGTAGTGGGAATGATAGGTTGGAGCGCGTCCATTTGGTCTAAGGGAAGGCTTCTGAAAGGTCCTGTCTTGGTGAAACCAAGTCTGGTGGGGAAAGTGCACAACCTCTGCAGATGGAAAAATCTAAGTACTTAGCCAAGTCCATGGCAATGGACAACTTGAGAATCAAGGCATGGAAGCTATCAAGAATCTCCTCATCCCAATTTCTAAGTAAAAACTTGTGGGTGAACAAGGGTGAAGGACCCGAATGTCTATTGGTGGTTCCTTGGGAAAAGTTTTGACAAAGAAAAACTTAGTGATTTCAACTAATAGGAAAAACCTATTTTGAGCAAAGCAAGCCAAGCTACACTTAGCCAAATTTGCATATAGTATCTAGTCCACTTAAAATATACTAAGGTATCACTTGCCAATACTATTCCAAAGTATTGACCCACTGTGGCTGTAACTTGTGATGTTGCAGGTTACTCTGATGAGGATTAGGTGTCATGAGTCTACACTCAACATGTTTGCCTATGGAACATGAAGATGAAGACTTACATTTATTTACCTATTCAAACTCTTGTATTAGGCATGTGGCCTTGAGTTGTAAAGACTATGTTTATCTCTGGAATGGATGTAATAAATGACCTTTGTATCTGTGTACTTCATCTTAAACTGTGGATGCTAGCAATGATCCAGGGACTAGCATTGCAATCACAGGGATCCTTTTCCGTTACAAAGTAGGGATCTTCTGAGATGGTATCGAGCACCTGTGTTGCTCAGAGGATTATGACCCTAGGATTGGAAACCACTAAGGAAAAAATTTCAACTTCTACACTTGTCTATTCTTCTCGTAAAACTTTTCTAATCTTCTCTCTCATCTCCATTTGTAGATGAACTCCATCAACGAAGCCATAAGGAAAGGACCACTCATAACAATGACTTTGGAGTGTGAGACAGAATTCCCCAAGGCACTCAAGGACCTCATGGTTGCATTAGACATACAAGGTGCAGCTGTGTACAAGGGCTTCCCTGTGATGGATGAAGAAGAGGAATACTGGTGGGTACAACTTCACTTGTATAAAAACAAGGAAGACAACCATCAGGAAAAAGGATTCTGCATGTTCACCAATTTAGTGGTGCACCCTACATTCTTTGAATCAGCAAGGGATGCAGCTTGGAAGACCATCAAAGAACTTGGTGATAGAGTCAAGTGCAGAATGCTCAACCTCCAAAATGAACTAAGGAAAGAGAAGGAACATACCCAAGAGTTGGAAGCTACCAACCAAACCTTAAGAGAAGACATCATAGACTTAGTGATGGAGTCATGTGAGCAAGATAGGCTGATTGCTTCTAGAAACATTGTGTTAGCCAACAGATCCAGTGAGATAGGATTGTAAACGTACTTCGTTAGTTGGACCACCACCTATCACCTTATTTTCCAAAATGTTGCTTTAAAATATAAGATTGAACCTTGGTTGTTGTAATGGTTTCATGTATGCATGACTTGTGTGTTTTGCTTCCCAAGGATATGTATGTGATGTTTTGTTTTTTGTTTTTATCTTATTGTGTTGTTCTAACTTTTCTATCTTATAAATAGATGCCTATTACCATCAGCACTGTTGAGGAGTTCCAGGTTACCCGCTTTGGTCCTCGTATCATTGAGCTTACTACTTTGCTCAATCTCCTTCTTCCCACCATCATGGTGCATCCCCTCACCAAGTTTGAGAGGAAGGACCTTTGGGGCTTCAAGGTCAACCAGCCCGGACGCCAGACGGAGCCTACCACGGAGGCCATTGTCTTCAAGCTGATGCACGATGACAGGGAGAGAGGCCTTGAGGTAGTTATGCAGGACCTGATAGGACGTCTGCTAGGACGACACTCCCGACAGGTTAGAGGTACCCACTTCCACGTCCTCGGAAGACGTGATGAGGATGGAGAGTCCATCGACTTCGAGGACGATTCGAGGGACACAGCAGAGCCGATATGCTTGTACCTCCAGGACTTAGAGTCTCTCATTAGGCACGTGGACGCTGACAGGACCAATGTCATGCTCAGCAATGACGAGCTCCAGGTGCAGCTTCGTGAGAAGGACAAGCTCTTCGCGGAGCAAGACGAGATAGTCAAGGAAATGGAGGCGAAGTTCAAGACCCAGGACAGGAAGTTCAAGAGTCAGGAGAAACGTGTCCAGGATAGGAACAAGAAGATCCGGGACATGACTGAAGAACTGCAGTCCAAGGACTTTGAGCTAGAGCAGCAGCAGACGGTGATTGAGAGGCTTCGTTCCCAGAAGAGGGCTCTCAAGGCCAAGATAGAGACCTTGACCACTAGCATCGAGGAAAACAAGACCGCAATGGAGAACGCAGGTCTTACCTTTGTCAAGGAGGAGATTGATGCCGATGAGTAGATTGACTACTCGTTTATCTTTTATTATCGTACTTGTTATTTGAGAACTTGTTATTTGACCATCCGACATGTGGATGGCTTGCTACTTGTGTGTTTTACTTTGTAAACTTGTTATCTTGTTGTTGAACCTTTATATTTTTGTTGCATGCTTGTGTTTGCTTATGTGATGTAATGTGCATGAAAGCATCTATGGGTATCTCATTCTTATCTCTATTTGAACAAACCACATATGCCTCCCCGTCGTGCAAACCCCAACCCCAACAACAACAACAACAACAACAACAACATCACTCCAGAAATGCAACAAATGATGACTGCTCAAACTCAGCTAATGCAGATGATAACGACTTTCATCCAGAACCAAAACAATAACAACAACAACAACAACAACAACAACAACAACAACAACAACAACAACAACAACAACAACAACAACAACAACAACAACAACAACAACAACAACAACAACAACAACAACAACAACAACAACAACAACAACAACAACAACAACAACAACAACAACAACAACAACAACAACAACAACAACAACAACAACAACAACAACAACAACAACAACAACAACAACAATAACAACAACAACAACAACAACAACAACAACAACAACAACAACAAAAACAACAACAACAACAACAACAACAACAATAATAATAATAATAACAACAATAACAACAACAACAACCCTCCGGGCTTTGATATGCTTACCAGGTTCTTGAGATTGATGCCAGCTAAGTTCTCAGGGACGACTGATCCCATGGTGGCCAATGACTAGCTACGCTCAGTAAATAAGGACTTGGTAACCGTGGGCTGTACGGATGCTGAAAAGGTCAGATTTGTAGCACATCTGCTGGAAGGGCCAGCCGCCACTTGGTGGGACAACTTCCAGATCACCACTCCCATAGATGAAGTGACATGGGCTATCTTTGAGGATGGCTTTCGCACTGCTCATATCTCATCAGGAGTGATGAGTCTGAAAAAGAAAGAGTTCCATAATCTGAAGCAGCGCCACTGCAGCGTGGCTGAATACATTGAGGAGTTCAACAATCTGGCGCGTTATGCACCGGATGAAGTTGACACCGATGCCAAGAGAAAGGAAAAATTTCTTGAAGGCTTGAATGATGAGCTGAATCTGCAATTGGCTGTGGCGTATGTTCCCACTTATCAGTCGCTCTATGACAAGGCTGCTATTTTGGAGAACAAAATGAATCAAGTTGAGAATAGAAAGAGAAAGCACTCCGACAAGCACAGCTCGGGATCGTCTCACAAACGATCTCATTATGATGACAGCGGAAGCTCAGGATCCCACAAGCATGGGAGATTCAACAAGCACCACAACCACAACCGTCATGACAACAAGCATCACCGTAGTCATGACAATGACAAGTACAAGAACCACAAGAGTGGACATAAGAGCCACCACAGTGGTAATGGAAGTGGAAGTGGAAGTGGAAGTCAGCCTGTTAAGAGAGACATCAGTCAGGTTGAATGCTTCAAATGCAAGAATATGGAGCATTATGCAAACGACTGCCCAGAGAAGAAAGTTGAAGGACCCAACAAGCCCAACCCTTTTCAGAAGGGACAGGTGAACCACATCAGTGTGGAGGAGGTCTATGAGGAGCCTGATGCTGTTGCTGGTAAGTTTAGACTCAATTATATTCCAGCATTTGTTCTTTTTTATACTGGAGCATCGCATTCATTCATATCAAAAGCATTTGTTGATAGAAATGGGTTTCCAACTGAAAACATTGGGTATCCAATAAAAGTTAGTTCTCTGGGTGGAGATATGATAGTAAGTCTTGGATGCCGGGATCTAGTAATAGAGTTTGGAAAGCATAAATTTCCAGTGAGTCCGATAATCCTAGATTCCCAAGGACTGGACGTAATATTGGGAATGGATTGGATGGCTAAGTATGAAGGAGTACTAGATTGTGCTAATCGTACTGTTGCACTCACAACCCCGGAAAGAAAGCGGATTAAATTCAAATCCAACTTTGAATCTAAAGGAAGTAAGCTAAATTCTCTTAAGGGGGTTAGCATGGACAGTGTGCCAATTGTGAGTGAGTATCCAGATGTGTTTCCGGAAGAATTGCCGGGAATGCCACCAGATAGAGATGTGGAGTTTCTGATAGAATTGGTACCAGGGTCTGGACCAATAGCAAAGAGACCTTATAAAATGTCAGTTGATGAACTGAAAGAACTCAAGAAACAACTAGGAGAACAGTTGCAGAAAGGATTTATTCAACCAAGTTCTTCATCTTGGGGAGCCCCAGTTTTGTTCGTGAAGAAGAAAGATAGAAGTCAAAGGTTATGCATAGATTACCGTTCACTCAACGAGGTAACTATCAAGAACAAATACCCTTTGCCTAGAATCAATGACTTGTTTGATCAGCTAGAAGGAGCATGTGTGTTCTCAAAGATTGATCTCCGGTCAGGCTATTTTCAACTCAAGATAAGATAACAAGACATACCTAAGACAGCGTTCACTACAAGGTATGGATTGTATGAGTATACCGTAATGCCTTTTGGTTTGACCAATGCTCCCGCATACTTAATGAATATGATGAACAAGGTGTTCATGGAATTCCTTGACAAGTTTGTTGTCGTTTTCATCGATGACATCTTAGTCTACTCCAAGAGCAAAGAAGAGCATGAAGGACACTTGCGTTTGATACTTGAGAAATTAAGAGAGCATAAACTTTATGCCAAATTCAGCAAGTGTGAGTTCTGGTTGGATGAAGTTGGTTTTCTTGGTCATGTTATGACAAAGGATGGTGTAGCAGTTGATCCTGCTAAAGTTTCAGCAGTAACTGAATGGGAATCTCCCAAGTCCGTGAAAGAAGTTCGTAGTTTCCTTGGCTTAGCAGGTTACTACAGAAGGTTCATTGAGAATTTCTCTAAGGTAGCTAAGCCTATGACTGAATTGTTAAAGAAAGACAAGAAGTTTGCTTGGTCTGAAGGTTGTGAACTCAGCTTTCAGGAATTGAAGAAGAGACTGGTGACAGCACCAGTCTTGTGTCTGCCAGATTTGGAAAAAGATTTCCATGTATATTGTGATGCATCTCATCAAGGTTTGGATGCAGTACTTATGCAACACGGTAAAGTTGTGGCTTATGCCTCGAGACAACTCAAAACTCATGAAGTGAACTATCCTACTCATGATTTAGAGTTAGCCTCTGTCGTCCATGCACTCAAAACATGGAGACACTATCTTTTGGGAAAGCGTTGTGAAGTGTTCACAGATCACAAAAGTTTGAAGTATATCTTCACCCAGAAGGAAATTAATATGAAACAAAGAAGATGGCTAGAACTTATCAAAGACTATGACTTAAGTTTGCAATACAATCCCGGTAAAGCAAATGTTGTAGCAGATGCTCTAAGTCGTAAGGTTTCTGCGAATGGCCTTACCAAAGGAGAATTTCCTGATGATCTGTGTGCCCAATTTAGAAAGCTCAGATTGGAGATTGTGCCTAAAGGACATCTCATGTCTTTGGATGTTCAACCCACTTTGTTGGACAAGATCAAAGAAGCCTAGAAGAGTGACAAGGAAATTGAAGAGATTAAAGAAAAGATTGGCATGGGAAAAGCCAAAGGATTCCATGAAGATGAACAGCGTACTTTATGGCATGGGAAACGTATCTGTGTTCCACAAGATCCGGAATTGCGGAAACTGATTTTGCAAGAAGCACACAACTCCCTGTATTCTATTCATCCGGGTAACACCAAAATGTACATGGACATGAAAGAAAGATTTTGGTGGAATAATCTCAAGAAGGACATCGCCGAACATATTGCTTTGTGTGATGTATGTAGTAGAGTGAAGGCGGAACATCAGAAACCAGCAGGTTTTCTTCAACCACTACCTATTCCTGATTGGAAGTGGGACAAGATTGGTATGGATTTCATTACCGGATTACCAAGGACCCGGTCAGGATACGATTCTATTTGGGTAGTAGTGGATCGCCTAACTAAAGTGGCTCATTTCATACCCGTGAAGACAACCTATACAAGTGCAAAGTTAGCCAGAATCTACATGAGTAGAATTGTATGTCTACATGGAGTGCCCAAGAGTATTGTGTCAGATAGGGGAACTCAATTCACTTCCCATTTTTGGAGACAGTTACATGAGTCATTGGGAACAAGGTTGGAATTCAGTACTGCTTTTCATCCTCAAACTGATGGACAAACAGAAAGGACTAATCAGATTGTTGAAGACATGTTGAGGGCATGTGCCTTAGACTATGGATCCAGTTGGGATGAAAGTCTGCCTTACGCAGAATTTTCTTATAACAACAGCTATCAATCCAGTATTGAGATGGCACCATTTGAGTTTCTCTATGGAAGAAAGTGTACCACCCCATTGTTATGGAATGGTGTGGGAGAAAGAAGTTTATTCGGACCAGATCTTATCAAGGAAGCCGAAGAGAAGGTCAAGTTGGTTAAAGACAGGTTGAAGATAGCACAGTCCCGACAGAAAAGCTACGCAGATCCTAAGCGTAGAGAAGTCACCTACGAAGTTGGTGATAGAGCTTATCTTAGAGTGTCACCACTTCGTGGAGTGAAGAGGTTCGGAGTCAAAGGAAAGTTGGCACCAAGATATGTTGGGCCATTCAATATTCTGAGTCGCAAAGGAGAAGTTGCCTATGAAATTGAACTGCCAGAATCTCTGTCAGCTGTCCATAATGTGTTTCACGTGAGTCAAATTAAGAAATGTCATCCAGAAATGGAAGAAACTTCTTTGAAGGATACTATACCTTTGGAGGAGGTTCAATTAGAAAGTGGTCTCACTTATGAAGAGAAACCTATCAAGATTCTTGAGACTGCAGAAAGAGTCACAAGGACTAAGACTATCAAGTTTTGCAAAGTGCAGTGGAACCATCATTCCGAAGAGGAAGCAACATGGGAAAGAGAAGATGATCTTCGAAAAGACCACCCTCACCTATTTTCTAGCCAATCTGAATATCGAGGTCGAGATTCACCTTAAGGGGGTTAGATTGTAACATCCCTAAAATCATGTTTCAAACTCATGCATATCATCCATGCATCCATGATCATATAGATTTCATTTCAAACAAAATAATTCAAAAACAGGAGCATATGAGCTCATTATTTTATGTGATCATCATTTGAAACAAATGCTACTCTTTCCATGAGAGGTTGTTGTTCATGAAACCAAACCTTGTGCCTTATTGCTTCCAGAATGAGTTGCTAGATTGCTAAGGTTTTAAACCAAAATTTCAAAGCAAATACAATTTGAAAACCAATTTCAAAACCAATATGAAACTAGTGCTATGTCACTGTTTATTTTATCCTTCCAAAATGACCAAGCCAATTCAAAGTGACCACTTGGTTTTATGCCCAAATTTGTGACTGTTGCACACTGCAAAAATCCCAGAAAGTTTTGAATTCAAATAGAGTTTGAATTCATTTGAAAATCATTCCAGAAAATCAAACTAGAAATAGAAAAGGAATAAAGAAAAAGAAAAGGGCCGGTGCCAGACTTTGGGCCCAACAGCGAAACCAGCCCAGCTAGCCCACCCGGGTCCTCTTTCTCCCTCTCTCATGCGCAGACGCACCCAGCGAGCCACTGACACCCGGACCCCACTCCCCCTCTGTTCTATTCGCTGACAAGCGGACCCTATCCACGTCGACTCCTTCTTCCCCAAATAGCGCCCGCAGACCACGTCGCCGCTGCCGTTGATGCCGGTAATGGCGCGGCGTAATTATCCTTGATACCGCGAGCGTTTCCTGTCGCGCTTCGGCCTATTTAAACACCACCACGCCGCGGTCATTTCCCCCCACGCTGCACACTCTTCTCGCCACCAGGCTGCCCCTAATTCGCGTTGCACCGCCGCAGCCAGAGCTAACTCCGGCGAGGTATTCCGGTAAGACCCCGTCGCCCCTTGCTGCCTAAACTTGCCAGTACAATCTCCGCGACCATGCGCACCTCCTGACCCCTCTAGTGCATGCTAGGAACATCTAGAGCCTGGGCAACGTCGGCGACCACACGAGACAGACGACCCCATCAACTCCGGCGATCAATTGCGGTAAGCTCCGAGCGCCCCTTGCCCCCTCTTGCATACGAGGTTGTTCGCCACTATCTTGCGCGTCTCCTAAACCATATAGTTCGTGCTAGGGCGACGCGGAACCTCGGCAACGACTTCGACAGCAACCACCTGACGCCGTGCACGACTACGACGAGCTCCAGTAGCCCATACCGTGCGCCCCTTGCAAAGCCACCGCCACCTTGAGCTTTAGCAACTCTCTGCAGTTCTGGTAAGCACCCTCTCCCCTCCCCGAGCGACCTAGAACGCCAGCGCCGCCACTGACAGACGCGCCGCCGCCAGTCGCCGCCGCTAGCGCCGCTAGGCTATGGTCAGAGCAACGGTAGCCGTTAGATCTGTATCGTAAGGACTAGATTAGATCTGAGCGAAACGTTTTCTTTGAATCTGGCGCGTTGGATCTGACTTGATCTGACAGTGCAGAAGGGTGATCCTGAGTGAAACGGTATCGGCCAATAGGATAGTGCCGCGTGGCTAGGGTTTGGTTTAAAAAACAGATTTTGAAATCTGATTTATATCCAAATTGGATTTAGCTATAACTTTTGATTCCCACGTTAGATTTTGGCAAATTTTATACCATTGGAATCAGGAGAGCAAGCCCTTTACATTTATGCAATGTGTTTAAAGTTTTGCTTCTGTTAAAATAGTTTTATTTGCAGAAACATGTGTAGGGCTTATTTGAGCATATGAAATGTTTAGGAATTGTTTTTAGTGTCAAATAAACTTGGTTTGGCAAGTTTTTGACTTGTTCAGTACTATGCACTTGCTTGGTTGATTTTTAAAAATCATCACTTAGCATTTTGCATGCTTGCATATGTATTTTTTGTTTGTTTGTATGTTGTGTGTAATTTGTTGCTACCATTCTTTATGTAGACTTTGGTGCTAGTGATTGTTATTGTGAAGAGTGCTACTCTCCCAACTACCAAGGCAAGTGGTACTTCATGAATATTTCTATACCTATATTTTGTACTAAGCATTATAAATATTTTGTTAAGTCTTGCATGTTACTATTTTGCCTATATGCCATGTGGGAAATCCTAAGTAGTTGTAGAATTGCTAGGAAATTTCTAAGTTAAGTTACTATCTATGCCATGCTTAGCCTAGCTAGTAGCAAACAAGGGTTGGTGAAATATACATGCTATGCTGAAAATATTTCTAAGTCTTTGGACTTATGTTTTTCTTAATAAAACAACTAAGTCAATGAATCACCTGGGTGGAAAGGGACTTGATTGGTAGTTTTGGTTGAGTGGTTACACAAGGCCCATGGCTATGGTTTACCTTGTGTATCTCACTTGTGGAAAGCTACCCAGGAACAAAGAGATTTTAGTGGCCAAGTGTTAAGAAGCTTCTAGTACAGCCACTTGGCAATATGGGCTCTACCTAGATCACATAAGTTGCTAGAACTTAGCCATTTGGACAGTTGGTGGTAGTGGGAATGATAGGTTGGAGCGCGTCCATTTGGTCTAAGGGAAGGCTTCTGAAAGGTCCTGTCTTGGTGAAACCAAGTCTGGTGGGGAAAGTGCACAACCTCTGCAGATGGAAAAATCAAAGTACTTAGCCAAGTCCATGGCAATGGACAACTTGAGCATCAAGGCATGGAAGCTATCAAGAATCTCCTCATCCCAATTTCTAAGTAAAAACTTGTGGGTGAACAAGGGTGAAGGACCCCAATGTCTATTGGTGGTTCCTTGGGAAAAGTTTTGACAGAGAAAAACTTAGTGATTTCAACTAATAGGAAAAACCTATTTTGAGCAAAGCAAGCCAAGCTACACTTAGCCAAATTTGCATATAGTATCTAGTCCACTTAAAATATACTAAGGTATCACTTGCCAATACTATTCCAAAGTATTGACCCACTGTGGTTGTAACTTGTGATGTTGCAGGTTACTCTGATGAGGATTAGGTGTCATGAGTCTACACTCAACATGTTTGCCTGTGGCACATGAAGATGAAGACTTACATTTATTTACCTATTCAAACTCTTGTATTAGGCCTGTGGCCTTGAGTTGTAAAGACTATGTTTATATCTGGAATGGATGTAATAAATGACCTTTGTATCTGTGTACTTCATCTTAAACTGTGGATGCTAGCAATGATCCAGGGACTAGCATTGCAATCACATGGATCCTTTTCCTTTACAAAGGAGGGATCTTACACAACTATGCTCTCTTAATGGTGCCTAAAGGTAGAAGGTGGAGAATCAATAGTGGTGGAAGAAAGGCCTTTTTGTAAAGGAAGCAGGGATTTCAAGTTTCAAAAAGAGCTTCCAAAAATTATGGTACTTGTCAGCTTTCAGCCCTCATTGCCCCTATCATAAGCATCTTGAAGTGATTAAGGTTAAAGTGAACAAACTAGGGAGTATATGCTTGACGAAGTATAAGATGACAATCTCAAGTCCCTTGAATATGAGGGCCACACCTCATGCTACTCAACTTCAGGCCCAGGTAAGTTCTTGTCATTGTAAGTATTTGCATATCATTGAGAACCGCCAACGGGGTACCCCTTTGCACATGGTACAGGAGCTTTCCCATAACCAAAATGACAAGGCAAGCAGACAATGAGCATCTCAGCGATATTTTTATATACTATATGCATAGCTTTTTATTGAGGATGCTTCATAGATAACTCACTATGGTGATGCCGCAAGTTTCCACCATGATTAGGCATGGCTTAGGCTAGCGGCCCAGGCGTTTCTCTAACATAGAATACAAACTCCATGGACTTACAAGTTCCCTCTTTATTTCACACCGGTGACATCCACAGACAAAAGAACATGATATCAACTGAGTACAAAGTACAAGTGCAATGTTGAAAACGTTCCCCGTGACAGCACGGTTCTGCTAATTCCAACGTATAAGTGTCAGCATATATAACATAGCGCCACAATGGTTCAAGTTTATTAGGGGCAAAGAATATAAAGTGTGCCATCAAGTTTGTGAGGGCTTTAATCACTAAGCTTTCACATAACAAAATAGTTTTTTAATTGGAAGATAGCTGAAAACAAGAATTTACTTGGAATGGTGTAACACACCATGCATAGGAGTTTATAGTGGACACTTTTGAATAACTTGGTTTCTTGGGAGGGTGATGTAGGGTTCGCAGCATAGAAAACAAAAATTTTCCTACGATGGGAACAACTATGTACCAAGATCTATCTATTAGATACAAACAACGGGCGGATGTATATCCGTAGAGAACATACCCTTGAAGACCGACAAAGCTTAACGAGTCCAAACTCGTGGTTGATGTAGACGATCTCTTGCCGATCTCAAGATCGAGAGGAAGTCCTAGCGCCAAAAACAGCAGATCCGTGCTTTCGCACACGTTCGAGGCACCGAGCAACCTCCGCCTCCTCGCTCCAGCGATGCAGCGGAAGCACAACTCTTTCTTGCCGAAAAGCCACCGGGAACATGTATCTCGCTAGTCCGAGACCATGGGGGATAAATTCTAGAGGGGGAGAGAGATCCTTCACGAGGAGGTGTGTGTGAGAGAGAGGGAGGGGGGCTCCTTTTATAGGGAGAGGGGGGCACCCAAGGAGCCATGCGCCCAGCCATGGGGCTGCCCCCACCTCTTCCACATTCATGTGGGTGGACACTCCACTCACAAAATGGCCCTTCAAATTTCTCCACTCAAATTCCCATTAAATTTCCACCAAATTTAATGCAAACTCTCATTAAATAAAACTCTTTTATTTTATTCAGAATTTTGTCAATTACTTTAATGACAAACATTCACAAATAACCCCTTGCTAGAATTCTATTTCACATGCATAACCACTTTATGCAATTTCACCCAAAACTGTTTGATTCTAGTGAAATAAATTCTCGCTTGTTCATTCTTCGGCATGAAACTTTTGCTCCAATTGGATGTCGGTGTCTCTTAAGTGTGTCACCCTACGGTTCGCGAATAATGCGGACATGATCGAGACCCTCTCGATCAATAATCGAAGCGGATCTGAGACCCATACCGACTCCCACACATTCAACGATGACTTTCTTGTGATCGTCGGAACCTTTACGCTAGTATCTTAATCCTTTTGTTTCGCGATATATTACATGTCCGAGATTCGATCATCGGTATCTCCATACCTAGTTTGATCTCGCACGACATGCACTCTTTTCTCGTTCCGTGATATAACATTCTAGTGATCAAATCACTTGCTTGCAAGCTAACCAATGTGATATCACCGAGAGGCCCAGTATATCTATCCGTCATCGGGATGAAAAATTCCACTCGATCCATGGGCCTCAACATAACACTTTATTAGTTCGAACCCATCTTTATAATCACCTGTTACGGTGAAGTTTGATGTTATCAAGAAACTCTTCCGGTGTTAGTGATTGACATGATCTCATGGTCTAAGGATTAGGATCACTTAGTAAGTTGTTATAGCAATATAAACTCAATGACTTTGATCGTAATGCTATACTTGGATGAATGTTCATCACACCATTACACTAATGTTGTGACCTCGTTATTAACAACATCCAATGTCCATGATCGTGAAACTTTGATCATCTTGTTAATCAACGAGCTAGTTTATGAGAGAGGCATAACTAGGAACTTCCTTTTGTTTATTAAACACACATGTATTAACGTTTCCGTATTAATACAATTATAGCATGTAAAATAAACATTTATCATAAACAAGGAATACGATAATAACCACTTTATTATTGCCTCCCGGGCATATTCCTTGATCTCCCACTTGCACTAGAGACAATAATCTAGTTTGAAAACTCTGTGTATTGAACACCTATGGCTTTCCGGTGTTCCATATACACAATTGCAAGTGGTTAACATAATCTACGGATCTGACGCTCAGGTCCGTGTGTATTTGCATGTCTTTGCGTCTTCACGCATCACTCATTCTCCAATGAGATGGCATTGTATAAATTTGGTCTTTCGGTGAGACCTTTAGTTCCTTAGGGTTAAAACACGTCGATACTATTGTCATACAATATATCTTTAGTGTTAGCCCGCTATAACACCTTAGTTTGATAACAAACTACTTGACACAAATTCCTCCTTTGTCGCTACTATAGCGGTCATATACTTAGCCTTTGTTGTAGTATTCGTCACAATGTCTTAACTTTGGAACTCTTCCAAATCCATCATGGAATCTCCTTTCCATTACATTGTGCCACCCATAGTTTAAATTGAGATAAACTTAATTTGTATCTTGTGACAAAACTAGTATCAATGTAACGCTTTACAATGAACTATTTGTAATTGTTTGTCACCTCTACACAAATATATTCTTAGTTCTTCCAAAAGATCATAAGAATATCCTTA
Organism: Avena longiglumis; assembly: GCA_030063025.1. NCBI lineage: Eukaryota > Viridiplantae > Streptophyta > Magnoliopsida > Poales > Poaceae > Avena > Avena longiglumis. The sequence goes on along the minus strand of CP125975.1, from coordinate 417,590,861 downwards.
CTAAAGTCCAATGATCATTTTATGATTCATTCTGGTATATGCTCATAACACTTAGAGCATAGGACATATCTGGATGTGTACATATCATGGTATGATTGATCAAAACATTCTTGTGATTTCACTCATCAAGTGTCAAAACACTTGAATCTTGTTTCACTTATCAAGTGTCGATACACTTGAATCTTGATTCAATTCCTTTCCATGTGACAAGAACTGTTTCTTGTCGTTTCTATATTGAACTCCTTCAATATCTCATATATGTACGTTTGGCACAACCATATTGGCGTCACAGTCTATCCACTATAGACATTCACGCTAAATATTCGGTTTTTGCCTAAGTCTTTCATCAAAATGAAATTCTTAACCTTTGTCAATAAAAGATACATCATTTCCAATCAACAAGATGTCCTCCACATAATGTATTAGAAATATGTCTTAGCGCTCCCACTTAATTTCTTGCAAATGCAAGCATCTTCATCGTCTCGATGAAAACTCCTTTTCATCACGGTGAAGATTCCAACTCATGATGCTTACTTCAACCATTGAAGTTTGCATGCCCTTTTAGCATCCTTTGAATTTAACAAAACCCTTTGGACCGTGTCATGTACATGTCCTAGGTAACCATTCTATTAGAAGAACTTTGTTTTGTTTATTCATCTACCATATACCAAATTATATGTAGTGGTTGCTACTTTAATCCATTCAGACTAAATATCGCTATGAAAGATCAAATCTTGTCATAGTCAACTCTTTGAACATTGTCATAAAATACTTTACAACATGTCGAATATTTCACAGATGTGAGACATCCATGTCTGTTTCTTTATAGATCCAAATACGACCGATAGGTTTTTACACCTTTCCGGAGGGTCTTCCAAGTTCAAAACTTGATTTCTCGTATATGTAACTATCACGGATTTTATGGCTTCAAGCCATTTGACGGATTCAGGGCCCATCATCGCTTCTTTGTATGTATTCGGTTCATCATTGTCAAACAATAATGATTTACTCTCAAATCTTAGCATTTGATTGTTTAACCGACCTTCTTGGTTCAATAGGAACTTTAGACCTCCGTGACCACAACCTTTGAGGCACATAAGCTATGAGCATTATGGCAGCCTCGAGCGATTTCGGCTGCAACTCAGACATTTAGCTAAGGTTCGTTAACCTTATCAAAGTTCTATTGTCCTCCCACTTAACTTTTATGAAAAATTCCTTCTTCAAGAAACTTCACATTTCAAGCGACAAACCCTTTTGTCCTCGGTGTTAAGGAGGAATAACCAATTGTTATTTGAAATAACCTACAAAGACATGCTCATCCGACTTTGGTTGTAAACATCTTTCTTATGTTTAGCATACCAAAATTTAAGAAAGGACAACTTGGGTTTTACCCCAAACCATAACTCATATGGTGTCATTTCAACGGATCAAGATGGAGCTCTTTTCAGTGTAAAAGCGGTAGTCTCTAAAGCTTTAATCTTTTAAAACATAATGGCAGTTTTATAAATAACACCTTTGATCCAACCATGTCAAACAAGGTTTCATTACAAATCTCAAACACTCCATATTCCTATGGTGTTTCGGGAGATGTAAATCTAGGTGTTTTGCTAAACTTGTAACTCAAATAAATCCCTTTATGATCAAATCATAATTCATTTATTTTTCTTGTTACAATGATTTTCCACTTCATCTTGAAAGTCTTTGAAAACGTTTTTCAAATATTTCATACTTCTTTCTCATTAAGTGAATATTCACTCAAAATTCCGGAGAAAGCATATGAAGTTGAAACCCATCGCTTACGACTGCACATAATGGACTACATACATCGATATGTATAAATTCCAATATTTTAGTCGTTCGTTCTTCTTTGGCCTTTGAACGAAGTTTTAATTATCCCGAGGAAAGTCTCACTGCCACTTGATCAAATCAAAGACTCCAAAAATCCATGAATATGGAGATTCTTCATGTTTTCTTCCAATATAATTTAAACAGCGATGTCACTTCATAAGTGATCTTTCAATCATTTGTCTTGCAACATTTTAGCATTAGGATTTATGGATGTGATTTCTTCAACTAGATTTGTAAATCATCCATCTTATATGGAATACGGTAATTATTTGAACAACCTTTGTTCTTATAATACCTGATTCAAATAACAATTATTAAAACAAATCTTGAAGTCAAGCTTTGATGTCAACGAAATACAAACAACGGTTTGTTTGTTTTCGATGAACATCATCACATATTCTCTTGCTAGTTACTTAGGTCATTGTGGTTCATGAATTGCGTCGTATGAAATCTCATACCAACCAAGTCGGTATCCAATACCCAAGAACCACATTGTTTAACAAGCAAAGAATACAACCATAACATGTATATCATATATATACCTAAATTGGATATTTCCAATCTTTTCTTTTCTGCCAAATATATTTTATAGATTCTCTTTCAGCATTTCCTTTTCCTTTTAAAAGAATTTATCAACATCAAAAGTGGCGCCATATACATGACACATAGTCCAAAGCGTGTATATTCAAATAATAATACCTTTGGACTTGCACTTTGAAGTGGATCACCATCATCAAAATGATCGGTATTCTTTCAAAATCCATTCTTTAGTAATCTTTTAGTGTAGTAAACATTTTACATACATATCCTATTCACCCTTATCATGACGACTTTCATGATCAAGCTACTTTAGCTTATAAAGGCGAATCGTGAGTATAACATTACTTTCCAAAACCCTTTTGGATGATTAGGATGTCTAGCATCTCCAACCTTCGCAAATTCTCATCCAATATGAGAACATATATTATACTCTATCATATTTCAACCAAAACATTGTTTCAGATATCGTTATATCTGCCACATGATGGTTTCAAATAATTCTTTCAGCTCCTAGATAAACTTGATGTTTAAATCAAGAATCATGGAGGCAAACATGATTCTTAAGATAATAATCATGGAATTGTTACTCTCGATTTAATACCAATTATTAAATTTCACGGAGTAAATAGAATTTTGCTGAAAGTTTGCAATAGGACTTTAAACTTTAGATTGACACTCAACACAATACGATACCAGTTCGTAAAGTATATATCCAGAATTCTATAGTTCTATTATCTCAATTACAACTATGCATAAGGTGGTGAGCGAATGCCAATGACTACAACAAATTATGCAAATTCACTTTGATTTAATTTATGATAAATTGAGTTCTACTAATCCAAATTAGAAATGAACTCCCACTCAAAAACGACATCCCTCGTGTCTTTTTGGTGATTACATGAACCAAATCCACTACACCAAGTCCGATCATCACGTGAGTCGATTGTAGCTTCAAAGCGAGCATCAAATGGGCATCATATCTACTATATGACTCATGCTTAACCTTTCGGTCCGTGTTAGAGGCCATGTCTGTACATGCTAGGCTGCCAAGTAAGAACCTTAGTATTCGGCGTGTAATCGCTCTTACACCGAGATATGCTCGAGGATTCAAGTACACCCGATCATCACGTGATGTCTTGAAGCGACGAAACATTGTCGGTGCATACTTAAGGAAGAACACATTTTTATCTTGATATTTAAATGAGGGATCATCTTATTATGCTAATAAAACGCCAAACAAGCAATATAAGATGCTATCAAACATCACATGTTTATTAGTGGAATGATATGGTTCTCGCATATGATCTCTATCATGTGCATCGTGGTATGATCACTATCATACCTTTATGTGTAAATCCAAGGTCTATGGAGTTTACACGTTATGTATGTTGTAAGAGTATCATCTCATACTTCTAATTACAACATCACCATATCATAACACTAGCCCAGCAACAATCTAAACTAGACGCCTCTAATTTATCCATTGCAAATTTTACGTGGCTTAGGGCTTTCGAAGATAGAACCGTTCTTACCTACGAACATGAACCACAACGAGGATAACCAAATTGTTGACAACTCGTTGCAAATTAGATATTGACTATAGTAGGAGAGGCAGACACCCGCTAGCCACTTATGCAAAACTAGTTGCATGTCAAGCGTGGAACAGGTCTCATGTGCGAGGACATGTAAAGTTTGTCCGGGCCGCTTCATCCCACTATGCCACCAATATCCAAAGTACAACTAAGAAGCAATAAAATGATCATCATCGCCCACATACTCATATGTGTACTACTCGTGCAAAGTATCTACGCATAGATCCGGCTCTGATACCATTGTAGGGTTCGCAGCATAGAAAACAAAAAATTTCCTACGATGGGAACAACTATGTACCAAGATCTATCTATTAGATACAAACAACGAGCAGATGTATATCCGTAGAGAACATACCCTTGAAGATCGACAAAGATTAACGAGTCCAAACTCGTGGTTGATGTAGACGATCTCTTGCCGATCTCAAGATCGATAGGAAGTCCTAAGCGCCAAAAGCAATGACGCATCCGTGCTCGCACACACGTTCGAGGCACCGAGCAACCTCCGCCTCCTCGCTCCAGCGATGCAGCGGAAGCACAACTCTTTCTTGCCGAAAAGCCACCGGGAACATGTATCTCGCTAGTCCGAGACCATGGGGAATAAATTCTAGAGGGGGAGAGAGATCCTTCACGAGGAGGTGTGTGTGAGAGAGAGGGAGGGGGGCTCCTTTTATAGGGAGAGGGGGGGCACCCAAGGGGCCATGCGCCCAGCCATGGGGCTGCCCCCACCTCTTCCACATTCATGTGGGTGGACACTCCACTCACAAAATGGCCCTTCAAATTTCTCCACTCAAAAACCCACTCAAATTCCCATTAAATTTCCACCAAATTTAATGCAAACTCTCATTAAATAAAACTCTTTTATTTTATTCAGAATTTTGTCAATTACTTTAATGACAAACATTCACAAATAACCCCTTGCTAGAATTCTATTTCACATGCATAACCACTTTATGCAATTTCACCCGAAAACCTGTTTCGGTATCTAGTGAAATAAATTCCTGCGCTTGTTCATTCTTTCGGCATGAAACTTTTGCTCCAATTGGATGTCGGTGTCTCTTAAGTGTGTCACCCTACGGTTCGCGAATAATGCGGACATGATCGAGACCCCTCTCAGATCAATAATCAGAAGCGGGATCTGGAGACCCATACTGACTCCCACACATTCAACGATGACTTTCTTGTGATCGTCGGAACCTTTTACGCTAGTATCTTAATCCTTTTGTTTCGCGATATATTACATGTCCGAGATTCGATCATCGGTATCTCCATACCTAGTTTGATCTCGTTACTGACATGCAATCTTTTCTCATTCTCGTGATATAACATTCTAGTGATCAAATCACTTGCTTGCAAGCTAACCAATGTGATATCACCGAAAGGGTCCAAAGTATATCTATCCGTCATCGGGATGAACAAATTCCACTCTCGATCCATGGGCCTCAACATAACACTTTATTAGTTCTGAACCCATCTTTATAATCATCCTGTTACGGTGTGATGTTTGATGTTATCAAGAAACTCTTCCGATGTTAGTGATTGACATAATCTCATGGTCTAAGGATTAGGATCACTTCGTAAGTTGTTATAGCAATATAAACTCAATGACTTTGATCGTAATGCTATACTTCGGATGAATGTTCATCACACCATTACACTAATGTTGTGACCTCGTTATTAACAACATCCAATGTCCATGATCAGGAAACTTTGATCATCTTGTTAATCAACGAGCTAGTTTATGAGAGAGGCATAACTAGGAACTTCCTTTTTGTTTATTAAACACACATGTATTAACGTTTCCGTATTAATACAATTATAGCATGTAAAATAAACATTTATCATAAACAAGGAATACGATAATAACCACTTTATTATTGCCTCTCGGGCATATTCCCTTCAGGTGAGGCATGAGTAGAGCTTACTCATACAAGTGGAGGCTAGCAAAAGACTGGGAGCAACCAACGAAGAGAGCATAATGGCCATAATCATGTAGAGCAACAAAGCATTACTAATCAAAGCATAGAGTGGTACTACAATTCAATAACTAAATGATCATAGAGGCTATAGTGACTTGTGAGAGTCATAGCATGGTGTGAGCATGTGCCAAGTCAACCCAAACAAAGCACCAAAGGAGAATACCACAATACTATGCTTTTGCATGCTAAAAAAATGCATAATTTATTCAAGGCACACTAAGAAATCCCAATGACTTGGAGAAAGCCATGCTACAGCAATAATCACTAAGCATAAAGTCAAAACAACACCTAGCATGTCATGCTAAAGTCTAAGTCACAGTCAATGCAAGCTCCTCTTGCACTTCAAGCAAGAACTTGCTACTCCTTTCCAACACCAAGCAACTTATTTGCAAAACAACACAGCAAAAACGGGGGTCCAAAATACTCAAGAAAATTAAACAACTAAGAAAAGCAAACAAAACTAAGACGCTCCAGGAACAACACAACTGTGCATGAAACAATAAAAACGGAGTGTCTAGACAGACCTGAGCTTTTTATTGATGAAGAAGGGGATGCCTTGGGCATCCCCAAGCATTGACGCTTGTACCTCTTGGATATTTCTTGGGGTGAAACCATGGTGGCATCCCCAAGATTAATCTTTTGTCCATTCTTATTGCACCATTCTCTCTCTACACCTGAAATTTTTCTTTCATACAAAACTTCACACAATCTTCATTAGCAACATTAGTGTATTCAAAAGATATTAGACCCCTGGAAAAGCTTTGGAACAGCAAGGATTTTTAGTAAAAACACAAGCTACTGTAGTAAGTCCTTCAAAAATCTCAATTCCCCAAAAGAGAACTAAAAAGGAATCAATAAGAAGCAAATACAAATAATGGCACAAATTTGTCAAAACAGACCAGCAGGCATAAACCTATTTTTTCGAACATCTTATGCTGCTCAAATAAAAAAGTGTTGAACTAACAAAAGTTATCTAACATACTGGGGGATTTATTCATAAATTCTGAGCTCAATCCGAGTTACAGAGACTCCTCACTAATTTTTATGGTGTAGGACAGAAATCTGTTTCGGGACAGCAACTCCCCAAATCTTACTTCCCTCTCATTAGAGGTTATTCTTGGCACAAAAAGCAAACAAAAAGGATAAAGAGAGGTCATTACTGAAGTAATAACTTCCAAGACTCAAGGAAAATCTTGGGTTATCTCCCAACAAGTACTTTTCTTTAACGCCTTTAAGTTAGGCATGAAAGTTTTGAGAAGATGCTCTCATAAGAATTATGAATTGAAGTCAAAGAGAGCATCAAGAACAAAATTCAAAAAACATTTGAGTCTAACCCACTTCCTATGCATAGGAATCTTGTAAAGAAACAAGTCATGAAAGCACAAAGCAATAAGCATAGGAAAGCAAAACAAGTGCAACTTTAAGATTTTCAACATAGAGGGAACTTAATATTATTGAGATGCATAAAACCATGTTTCCCTCTCTCATAATAACTTTCAGTAGCATCATGAATAAAATTAACAATATAACTATCACATAAAACAATCTTATCATGAGCCACATGCATAAAATGATTATTACTCTCCACATAAGTAGTGGGAGCAAATTCAACAAAATAGCTATCATTATTATTCTCATCACCATAATCATCAAATATAGGAGGCATATTGTAATCATAATCAATTTTCTCCTCAATAGTACGTGGACTGAAAATATCATAATAATCATTGTAATCATCATAAATTGGAGGTAAAGTATCATCATAGGCAATAGGATTTTCAGAATTGGTACCAAAGAGATTTTCAATATCAAAAGTAGTGTGATTTTCCCAATCATGATCACTACTATAGGTAACAGGCATAGGAACATCATCACAAGTTTTACCTTTCAAAAGAATCCACAGGAGCATAACATTCATCCTCCTCTTTTTCATCTAATGAGCTTCCTGTTTCAACAATTTCTTCTTCCAGAGGTGATACGTCGGAAACGTATCTATAATTTTTGATGCTCCATGCTTGTTTAGTATCTACTTTGCTTTGCTTTGTCTTTCTTTGAGGTGTTTTTATATCTTTTCTGGAACTAACCTATTAACAAGTTTCCATAGTGCCAGTTGCATGTTTTCTTCTGTTTTTGGTTCCAGAAAGGCAGAAAATCAATATTCTCGAAATTGGACGAGACAAAAGCCAAAGTTATTATTTTTCCCGGAGCAACACGGAACCACGAAGCAGAGCCGGAGGGGGGCCACAGGGTGGCCAAACCCCCTAGGAGAGGGCAAGCCCTAGAGGCTCCTGGAGGGGGTGTGGGCCCCTTGGACCCCCACCGACCTTTATTATTGCGCCTATATGAAGTCTCCGACCCAAAAACCCTAAATCATCCAAAAGAAATCCACGAAAACTTCTGTAGCGTCGCCGCCACCAAAGGGGAGATTCGAGGGACAGAAAGTCTCTGTTCCGGCACCCTGCCGGGACGGGGAAGTGCCCCCGGAGCCATCTCCATCGACCTCCATCGCCATCTTCATCACCATTGCTAATTCCCATGATGAGGAGGGAGTAGTTCTTCCTTAGGGCTAAGGGCTCTACCGGTAGCTATGTGTTTACCTCTCTCTCTCTCTCTATGCATGATCTTGTGGTCATGAGCTTTGTAATCAAGTAGATCTACCTTACTACTCAAGTGCTTCATTAGATCTCTGCTCTCCCCATGTGTGTGAAAGTGACAGCATGCACACCATGGTGGCACTTAGGCTTGAGTCTACATAAATACTCTTTGTGCTTTAATAGATCTATGCTTTTCCCCACGTGTGTGAAAGTGACAGCCGGCATACCGTGTGTGGCACTTAAGCTAGATTATATATATATTTGTTATGAGTTATATTTGGAGTTGGATGTCTCTATGAAATTGTGGTGTTTGTTGGAACCATCTAGCGCTCAAGGTGACAGTGTGTGGTTATCTAGATTGGGGAAGGCGGACTTTGAAGTGTGCTATTATAGCCCTACCATGGATTAGAGTGTCCAACCGGAGAGTAGTTAAGAGTAGTATCATGAAGAGAGGATGTTTATATGAGAGAGTGTTCACTAGTGAAAGTATGATCCCTAGGCCTTGTTTCTCAACATTGAAACACCGTTTGCATCTAGATCTGTTGCATGTTTTATTGCTTCCATCTTTGTTTCGTTTGCCGGGGAGGTTTTGGGCTTTTACCTTTCCTCCACGCCATCAGCTCTTTTCTGGCACCGTTACCCCACGTCAACAACAAGTCAGAAGCTATTTTATGGCACCGTTACCACTTGTATTTCTCTATCTCTTCGCCGAACTAGTGCACCTAAACACCTGACAAGTGTATTGGGTGTGTTGGGTCATAAGATACTTCTTGTATCTTGATTGCAGGGTTGCTTCAGAGGGAATACCTTTGACCACTTCCTACCTAAGTTCGATAAACCTTGGGTGATCCACTTAAGGAAAACTTGCTGCTGTTCTACAAACCTCTGCACTTGGAGGCCCAACAACTGTCTATAAGAATAGAAGTGCGTAGACATCAATAGGCTCCTGCAAGGCATTAGTCTCTTACATTTTTGGAAAACACCTATTAAAATATTCAAGAATATAGCCATTTTATTCCTTGTAATTATCAAAGAAAAATGTAAGTATCTCATAAACCTCATGTTCATAAGGTGCATCATCAGTATTTTCAAGCAAACTGGCAAGTTCAAATGCACCCTTAATGGCAATAAATTCCTCAATTTGTTCCACATCATCAAAGTCATAATTTCCTTTAACATAGGAAGATATGTTAATATTATCATTATACTCACATTGAAAAGGCAGGTGTTTATACCACCTATAGCAACAAGCTTTATCAAAGCAATAAGTTACATTATAAGTAGAGCACACCTCTCTAGCAATAGTATTCAATTTATCAATTTGTGCCCATAAGTGTTTCCCTTTTTGTGACAAATGATGCTCCTTATAATAATACATCTCTTCTTCCGTGAACCCACCTTGCCAGTAAGAACTAGTTTCAAAGAAACCATCCATTGATAGAAAGCATGACCAAGCATGTCAATAACAAACCAGCAACTAGAGAAGGAACTAATTTTTTGTGTTTTTGAATAAAGAAAGCAAACCAAACTAGACTAATTTTTTTTGGGTTTTTTTGGAAATAGGCAAACAAAACCAAGCAAAAGAAACAAAGCAAACTAAAAACAAAGTAAAGAGAAAGGAAGTGGAGGACTCCCCTAGTGAAGACGTCCTTAGCCTCCCCGGCAACAACGCCAGAAAATCTTGATGGTGCTCGACGTGGCACTTTGTTGGTAACCCCAAGCGCAGGGTGTGAAGAGCAAGCATCAAGTTTTGCCTCAGTTGAGACCGAGGTTATCAAACCATAAGGAGGAAGGAAACGTCACACGGGTGTTGCAAACAACGTGGATACCTGCACAACACAAACTCAAGACTTTGACCCAACGAATCAGTGAGGTTGTCAAGCTCACCGGTTTGCTATAACAAAGGATTAAACGTATGGTGTGGAAGGTAATGGTTTGCAGCAAGTCAACAAGTAACATTGGAAGATGTATCATTGGTAAAGATTGGACCGGGGTCCATAGTTCACTAGAGGTGCTCTCCTTAGATAAAAAACATGGCATGAAGGGTAAACAAATTACAGCAGGGCAATTGATAGGAACTGAGCAAGGCATAATAATGCAATTACTAGTCAGAAAGATCCTATGATATTCGATTGGGCAATACAACAAGATACATAGACCGCCATCCAACTGCATCTATGACTAGAAGTCCACCTTCAGGTTATCATCCGAACCCCCTCCAGTATTAAGTTGCAAGAAATAGACAACTGCTTTAAGCAAATTGTGTAAGGTAAACAGTCCACATGTTCCATGAACAAGAGACCGTTGTTTTCCCCCTAGTGGCAACAACACATTCTACAACCGAAGAGATTATTGTCACTTCCCTTGGAAACTAGAGGCATGAACCCACTATCGAGCATAAATACCCCCTCTTGGAGTCACTAACAACTACTTGGCCAAGATAGCTACTAACAACAGAGAGCATGCAAGATCACAAACAACACATACATGATAGAATCATAAAGACAAAACCACTAATCAAACCAACATAATAATCTCAATATCCATCGGATCCCCACAAACACAACATGCATGATTACAAATAGATTAGATCTTGATCATGAACGAAGCTCACAAGATCTATACATGAAATCTGAAAGGAGGAGATACAGCCATCTAGATACTACATGGACCCATAGTCCAAGGTGGAACTACTCACGCATCATACCGGAGAGAAGGCCTCCGGGATGATCTCCCCTCCGGCAGGGTGTCGGGAAGAACTTCAGATCCCCCCGATCTAGGGGCGATGGTGGCGGAGGCTACAGACGGTTTCATGGAGATTTGAATGGGTGCTTAGGATTTATGCATCAGGGGCTTCTTATAGGCGAAGGGGGAGGCCGAGGAGGCGACCAGGGGGGTCAAACCCTACCCAGGCGCGGGCCCACCCTTGGCCGCACCTAGGAGGGTTTGGCCGCCCTAGCACGCTTCTCCATCTCCCCTCTAGACTTGTTCCCCACGGAAAGTTATTGACTTTGGATTTTGTCCCGTCCAATTCCAAGAATATTTCTTTACTAGCTTTTCTAAAACCAAAAATAGCAGAAAACGGGCAACTGGCACTGTGGCAACTTGTTAATAGGTTAGTACCAGAAAACATGTAAAAATCACCTCAAAGTGTAGACAAAGCAAAGAAAAGTAGATAGTAACAAGCATGGAACATCAAAAATTATAGATACATTTCCGACGTATCACCAGTGGTTAGAAGTGAAATCCTGCTGCTGCCACGGGTCGGAACTAAACTGCGGCTGCTGCCACTCCGAGCCTCCAGCCTGGTCTGGAGGTGGTTCTCTTGGCGTCGATTGCTATGAGAGTCGTGTACGAGTCCCTTGGCGGAGTGGAGGAGGAATCTGATCCTCATCCCACCTCGAGACTCCTGCATGGTCTGGAGGAGGTGTTTGCTGCATGGAGGGACGTTGGGCGCACTCCTCCATGGATCGACGTGGTGGGCGTTGCTGCATGGAGCGACGTGGGGTGCACTCCTCCATGGAGTGACGTGGTGGGATCTGTGCTGCTCGTTGTTGAACGACGTCCAAAACGTTGGTGCACGTGATGGTCACGTAGATACTTCGTAGTCTATCCTCGACACGCCGGAGAAAGGGCTAAGACTGCTGACGAGGCACAAGAGGAACAGACGAAAGAGAACGTCCGTACTGAGTCTTTAGCTCCCACGTCATGCAACAAGTACATGCGAGCAAGGCAGATGCAACAGCTTGGGTTTATTGCACGTGCACTCACATGTTGGCCAGGCTTCATTGCCTATCCTCACCTCCTATGTCTTTACCTTTTCTCCAGTTCCGATCCAATTGGAAGGGAGGCGCACCTCGAACCTTATTTCCTGATTACCGATGGTGACGACATGCATGGACCGAGCCTTCTCCATCTTGTCATCCATGTAACCCATGATATTTGAACAGTACCTCATGTTTGGGTTGTTCATGATATGCATCTGAGCCATATGGAGTCTGTCTCTAAAGTACTTCAAAGTTCCGGCGAAAATACACTCCACAATGGCTATTATTGGCAGAGCCCTGCTTCCTATCAATACAAAGTTGTTAGTTTTAGCCAGATTTGTAGTCATGACGCCAAACCTAGCACCATGAGTGTCATGCAGCAGAGACCACCTCTCCACAGGCTCATGCTCTATCCATTCCTGAAATTTTTTAATCCTTCTCCCAGGCCTCCTCCTAGTGTCGGGTTGGTCAAATCCTGGCTAGTCACAAAGGGCAATGGGTTCTTCCTCCGGTGGTGTTGCTCCTGTTGTTGTCTGTGCATCTAACGTCGCTGCATGAGCCACGACCGCTGCTGCTCTCCTCTACGTCACATGTTTTTAGTGAATTCATCCAGATAGCCACGACACTTGATGTATTTCCACTGCTGGTTCTGCTTGTAAAGCTTCTTGAATAAGTTCATAAGGGCCTTGTCCCTGAACTGTGAGAAAACGTTGGCCCCTAGATGCCGCATGCACCAACGACTTTGCATGTCCTTCCATGGAGTTACTTCATGAGGAGCAGGTTGTGTGAGCTTCTTTATCGCGTTTAGTATACCCGGATGCCCGTCATCAAGGACGCACACATTCGGTGTATCTCTCATAATTACTATCTTCAGCTGCCTGGAAAACCATACCCAACTCTCGGTGTTCTCGCTCTCCATGAAAGCAAATGCAAGTGGAACAACTTGATTGTTCCCGTCTTGACCTATGGTAGTCAATATCTGACCCATGTACTTGCCAGTGAGAAATGTACCATCCACACAGATGACTGGTCGACGGTGAGTGAAAGCTTCTATGCATATAGCAAATGAGAAGAACACTCGATGCACCACCCTCAAATTAGGTTCATGTGGCAACGTAAAGTGTTGGATGTCCACGTAGGTGCCTGGATTCCTAGTCTGCAGTGTCTCGAGCATCCTAACAACACAGTCATATCCGTCTCGAAATGAACCAAATCTTGCCTCCAGTACCCTCTCCTTAGTACTCCAAGCCTCTTCGTAAGAAATAATGTAGCGGAATCTGACAGCAACTTTGTTGATGATAGCTATCACCCCCATAGCTTTGCTCTCCACTATATCCGTGTATAACAGTCTGGCCAGGAGGGTTGAGGTGAGGTTACGATGGTCCTGAAGGACACTGTCAAGTTGACATGTGTGCATCACAACATCGGTGACCTTACAGTTGGTGTCATACCTAGGGACATGGGCATGCACCCTTGTAGGACATCCGACTACCATGCAAACCAATGTCAAATATTGTTGGGATGACACCTTCGTTTTGAAGACCCGTTGCATGGACATTGCCCACTCAATGATTGCTTCCTGCAGATGTCTCTTGATAGGATATAATGCACCCAGAGAGATGTTGTTCGCGTGATAGTGCCACACCGAATCATTCCCATCGTTCACATTCATTGTTGTTGTGTTTTCATTATTCCATGATGCCGGAATAGGTTGGCCGATCTCTTCTTGATCAGACACGACAGAATCATCAGCCGTATCACTGTTGCCTTATGAGTCTTCGGCTTCCATCTGATGTTGCAACAAACCTTCATATATCTCGTCCTCATCAGCTTCACCATTGAAAAATGTCTTCCCCTAAACCTTGACCATCGTCGGCTGATTCATAACCATCACCCCCGGTGTGTGCATAGCTGATGACTGGGTTCCTGCACCAACAACAGTGTTATTGCAGTACTTGTAGCAGCAAATATTTAAGAACTTGATGAACGGAAACAACACGACCCCGTAGCCACGTTGTCAATGTGGCCACATTTCGCACCCAAACCGTGGTTTGGAAATAGCCTATTCTATAAGTTACTAGAACATCAATAATTGAGAGAGGTTTAAAGTATATAGTAACAAAGAAATTTTAACAAGAACAAAATAAACTAAGACGGAAAGTAAATAATAATATGCGATTATGATTCCGAAGGTTTGGGAGATGATGGAAAGAGTTCTCAGGGACTAGTGGATCCACTGCTAGTAATTAGAAAGAGTGATCGAAATTATTATAATGAGTAAGACCATGTATGATATGTGTGGGAGGAGCTCCATATATGGACGAATAGGCAGCAACCACTGCTCACATCATCCTTCATAACCACAACAGACAGCAATCGACATCAATCGAATTATTGCGCTATTAAGGGATTTCTCCCATGGCATGGACATGGCTTGATGAGTTCTCCTTGATTACCCAAGTTAGTATGTAAAGAATGACAACTACTTTATAGTCACAATAAGTGCTATCATCCTACCGTCTACCAACAAGTAATCCCCTTCATCAAGTCCCCGCAAGAGGCAAATATTAAGGAGGTGCACAACTCCCAACATCAAGATGAAGACAATTAACACAGACACATAATAAACAATATCACATAATAAACTTTATCTCAATTCAAACATACTAGGGTTTCTCCATCTCCCCAAGAACAAAGGAAACTACTCACACATGAAGGCAATCAACATCATGAATTAAATATGGATGAAGTATGATGATACAATTGAGAACAAGTGCAAATCCAAGATTCAATCTAGAATTACAACAAGTAACCAAAGGGGATCGGTGATGGAAACGTTGTTGATGAAGATGACGATGTAGATCGATGTGGAGGCCTTCCTAGTCCCTTCTCCTCTGGTGTGATGGTGATGGTGTAGATATTGATTGGAGGAGGCTATGGCGGTAGCACGGCGGCAGGGCTCCGCTGTGGTGGAGGATATGGCTTGGTGGTGACGGCAGAGCCCCGCCCTTGGAGGGCTATGGTGTTGTTGTGGCTTCATTTGGCTCCTCCCCTCTTTATATAGGCCTTGGGTGCCCTAGGGTACCCATAATACCGTCATATGACTTGGGGAAGCTTCTGAAGCCTTTCTGAGGCAAAATCCTGTCGTTTCCGATGTTTTACCAACTATACGGCTGGAACTATACGGCGGCCGGCCGTATAGTTTGTCGTCAAACTTGCAGACTCTTTCGTATTTTGGTCGCCATTTCTTCATACAAACTTTGTTTTGGGCGTTCTTCGGCTTGTTGGATTCGTATCGTCGAGGGATACAACTTCATGGTCTTGGATCTTTATTTTGAATAGTTGGAAAAATCCTCAAATGGCTAAGTCTGGTCCTGCAGTTCCTCCATACTGTGCTCTCTTTGTTCCTTTCGCCTTTGTTTTGTCCATAATCATCATCAACACCTACACACATGTCAAATACAAGAAAGAGGGATAAAATTCTACCTAAACTACTAAAATTTTAAAGCTCATATTGAATATAATTAAAACAAGTAATCATGCATATCAAGCATAGCAATAGTTAGATGGAGCATGATATGATAGGCAAATGACACAATTTATATAGCTAAAAAGTGTTGTATTATCACAGCCATCAATAGCTACTCTGACCTGATTCATATAACCACTGCCACCCTCTTGGCCTTGACTGCTCTGGCCTTGATGGTAGCCAACGTCCTGGGCTTGACTGCTTTGGCCATAATCATAACCACCACCAGCATGTTCTGTCTGACTACTCTGGCCATGATCATACGCAGTCTCTTTCGCCACATGTAGCATTAAGACACTAGGATTTACTACTCTTTCCTGACAAGCTTGCACATATTTAACCCATTTATGTTGCTCTTCTATCGGCCTTAAATAAAAATTAGGGGTATTCCTTAACTTAGTCCATAAAACATGCACACCGACAGTATGGGTCGGAGGGAGCCCTAAACGAGGTAACCAATCCTTCAACTCAGTAACGAACACTGTTTTAGGATCCTGAAGCACTTCATCCATAAAACGAAACTCGCTCAAATCAGCTCCATGATGGTTTGTTCTGACAACACCGGCACCATAGTAAAATCTAAACATTACATTATTTGCATAATTTTCGACCTAAAAATACCGACAATCGTCAAATACACATACGATGGCACATAATACTCTATAAATATACTTCTAATCCTATGAGCAAAATATCTTTCAGCTAACAGACCACATCAAAGGCTACCTATAAACATACAAAAATGACTGTAGCAAGAAAATAGGGTTTACCCTTAAAGCGTGCGAAGTCCTGTCGTGCAGCAGCCTCTAGTCACTGGATCAACACCTCCATCATGGAGCTGCCTCAAGCCCCAACCCTAGCCTCCACCATAGTCATTGCTCCCCAAGAACACCACCAAATCCCTCCACAAAAACGCCTCAAATTACTACACCAGGCTATCCCATGCATATATCGGGACTCTACTAGCTTCCTAATATGTTTCAGCACCTTGTTTGGATGAAAATATGGGCTGAAAATCGGTGCAGCAGCTAGTGGGAACGAGAGCAAGAACACCGAAGAGGGAAGGAGGAAGAAGAAATGAGGGAGGAGGATAATGGGCCGACGCGTGGGAGCAGATAAGAAGGCCATCATCGGCACTTCAAAAGCCGATGATCGGCGGTTCAAAACTGCACACTCCTCACTGTCGACCGACCAAAGCGAGGCACGCCGGTCGGCTTTGCAAAAGGCGACAAGCCTGGTCGGCTTTTCAGAAGCAGACGAGTCCGGGTTGGCATTTCAAATGCCGACACCGCGCTAGAATTGCAAATCCTCCAATGCGTGTATTATTTGTGAAAATGATTTAAAAAACATATTATTTAAAAAAATTAGCTCAGAAAACATATTTGAATTAACATTCAAAAATGATTTATATTTCATATTTAGTTTTTGTTCAAATTCACAGCCATTTGAAAGTTATGATTTTATTTGATATATATTCAGTTTTGGAATTTGTTTTGAATTTGAAAAACTCACACGACTTTTCTTACTGAGGGGATCTACCCACTGCCACATACATGTGGGACCAAAGGGTCCACGGGACCACTGCGCGCGGGCAGTGTGGGGATGGCATGTGGCGAGGCTAACGGACCGTGGGTTGAGGTTCCGAAAGGGGAGGGGGGCAAGTGAAACCATCGGCGGCAGATCTCTATCGAAACTGAATCTCCAGCAAAAAACAGAGGTTTTTGGCCGATCTTCGGTTGTCGCCGCGAACCTTTTAGGGCACCATCTTGAGCATGGTTTTGTGCTATAGAAAGAGGGTTGTGCCCCCTTTGCAGGTGTGTGGTCAACTGTGCCAGAGAGGTACTGAGGGTGTCGTCAGAGGAACAGGAGGGGCGCGTTGCTACATCTGTCAGCTGGGCACGCATGCTGGCATCGCTGCTGCGCACGCGTGACCGCGTTGGCGAGTAATACGACGACGGCGGCGAGCAGCTGTAGAGGCAAGGGCTGGCGAGAGGTAGGGTGATAGAGATGATGCGAGAGAGAAAGGAATTAGAAGAGGAACGTACCACGAGGCCGACCGTGGTCTCGGTTGACTCAGGGAGGTCGGGAATGGCGGTGCGCCGGGAGATCGACGGGGAAGAGGCTGCCTGGAACCAAAGAGTGAGGACATCACGGTCGGAGGTGGTCGGTGGTCGCCTGAATCGAAGAAGACGGAGATGCGGCCGGAGAGAAGACAAGGCCGTGGCTGCCAAACAAGGACACGAGGGTTTTTCTGCGGACACGGGAAGGTTCACTGGTTCATGGCGCGCCCGCCAGTGCCCTCAGCGTGGACGTGCATGGCCTGGGGCGACGCCGCCATGGAAGAGCTGCAGGGGAGGCGCTCGATATCTACAGGTAGGGGAAAAGAGGGAGCTAGGATTCCGAACGTTGGCGCGGCGTGGCACTGCGGATACGAAGGAGGAAGGAGAGGGTCTCGCGGGAGTTGAGGGCTGACACGGACGACGGCGCTGATGCTCACCTACACATCGTCCTATGTCGCTGGGAGAGAGAGATGTGCGGAGAAGAAGAACAGGGGAGACGGCGTCAGGGTGAAGGGGTACGAGCCACGGGAGAGGGGTTGGGCCGGCCGAGGGAGAGGAAGGAGGAACCCGGCTGGGCTGGAACTGCTGCATCTTGGGCTGCTGCTGCGTGGGATCCTGGTGGGGTACTACGCCAGGTGAGTCTCCTCTCTCTCTCTCTCTCTCTCTCTCTCTATATATATATATATATATATATATATATATATATATATATATATATATATATATATATATATATATATATATATTTATATATATATATAGAAACTTGGCGCAGCGACACGCTGCGTCCGTGGCATTTGTTTATGTATAAGGCAAGCACGCTTCAATGTTGGCATCAATCGAAGTAATTTTTTGAGGTTGGCCAAAGTATACAATAAGTAGAGATATATTCATACTGGATTCACGGTAGTTGGTTTTGTGTCACTGCATGATTTTCTGATCCTAATCTACCCTATTGTTTACAGAGTAGGATGATCAGAAGGCACGGTTAGTTTTTGATTTAGACACTTGATACTCCAGTAAAAGATGAAGCTCTTATTTGGCGCTGTGTGAGGACATGGATTGCCCCGATGATGCTAAGTAATGGCGTTGGCATATCCATTCACATAAGAGTGAGGATTAGATAATAGCACTAACATATACATAGATCCGATTACATATTATACAATCTGAACAACACATAGCTTCACAACCCAAAAACAACTTGATTCTGCTTTGTCTTAAGTATGAATCTGACGAAAAACTGTTAGGGCATAAAAAGCTAATTCATCTCTCAGACGTAATGATTGGAAGCGAACTGTGTCATTTATCAAGTTAGCTTCAATTGTTGTGCCCTTCACCAATGAATATACTGTTGTATTTTCATCTGCTAATAGTACTGGATAATATGAGGAAAGATTGAAGTAATTCATGAATCCAAATACCCAGTCTTCCATGTGAATGGACCCCCTGTGTTCCAATGGTAAGAAAAATAGACATCAAACCAGCAAAGAGGGTACATAGAACTGTAGAAGGAGAGGCATAATAACCTGAAGACTCATGCACAATCGGATGCATGCCCCGATTCACTTATCGAGAAACCTATTTTATATGAACTTTCTTTAGAATAGCTTTGCATAAATGAAAGATTGTAAATTCTGCTTGTGTACTTCACTTGCATTTTCTGATGCAAATTCTATCTTAAAATATCATAGGTTGATTGTCGAACTACAACATTCGGAGCCGCTGGTTGTTGAACTACAACATTCAGAGCGACAGGTTGTCTGCTTAATCTGTACACCTAGAAAATATTTCTTGCTTATGACAGTATCAGCTAGTCAGAAATGTATTACTATGACCATCGAGCAAAAAATGCATTTATCAAAATTTAGAATAAGAAGTTGCGTTGGACTATCTATCTTTTAACTAAGAATCAAGCATGATGTAGAGCATACATGATTACATTTGTACACCTGCAAATCAAAACTTGAGGCTCCCAAATGAACACAAAAAATTCAGGTGTTGGATGCAAAACAAAAATAACGACTCAATGACCTTTGCACATTCTTTGACCCAAAAGAGGAAATATTTTATCACTTATGGGTTGTTGAATCAGTATTCCCTTATCTAAGAAATCAAAGCAGACAACTGTATAACCTCTTTGACCAAAAAAGGAGGGAAGGTCCTTATTACTTACAGTTTAAGTAGTTGATCACCGTGTTTAGCAGTAATGAACCAAAGCTGGTACAAAATATATATCCCTCTGAACAAAATGGAATATTCAATTCAGTGTTACAGGTGAATAATCAGATATCCGACGCACTTCACACGAATATGTAAAAATCAAATTCATTAAGTTAGATGTGAATGATCAGGTACCAGTTCAGATAAATCATGCATGAATCTTCTATATCGGGCCATGAACTAAACAAAACTATGATGGTAACCACAGGGCTCGTTGCGAAAGAAAAAAAGGTATAATTGAAAGAAAAAGGAAGAGGTTTCAATGCACTATACTTGATCATTTTATTGGCAGGTGGTAACAACCTCCAATCTGCGTTCCAGTACCTCCATATAAAGTATTCGCCGCTCACAATCTTCCAAATATAATTAAGAGCATGGTAAGTAAGCACAATGTACAGAAGGGCATGGTCAAAGGGTCATGATAATTAATACGTAGTATTTGTTTGTTGTCGCCACATATTTTTAATGCACAAGATGCTCGAAGTTTTTACTCTATCAGTAAGACTTTGAAAGCATGTTACTGGTTAATAAGACAGATCAAGATTCAGTTAATAAAACACCAAATCAGCGATAAAATAATCTATCAGTTAGTTCATACCAAAATAGGTAGAAAGAGGTGAAGTCGCCGCGGGAGATAAAAGTAAAGGCTATTTGCTAGCAACAACAATGCCACGGGACAGGGAGATGGTTAGGATGGACGGACCTGGAGACGACATCCTCAGACGCCATCTACAACAACTTCC
The DNA here is from genome assembly GCA_030063025.1 of Avena longiglumis. Classification (NCBI taxonomy): domain Eukaryota; kingdom Viridiplantae; phylum Streptophyta; class Magnoliopsida; order Poales; family Poaceae; genus Avena; species Avena longiglumis. Next base: position 417,569,989 of record CP125975.1, on the reverse strand, counting down.
TCCTTGGCAGATGCTATAGAAGAAAAGCTCTTTGTCGTGCATCCCCTGGTGAACACCAGAAGGTAGTTCGACGTAAAAAAAACCATGTTGCCGCTACCCCTACATGCCCCGTTGCCTCTGCTCCCCCTACATGCCTCTTTATATCATAGAGAAGTGTTGAAATTTGGAACAATCAAATAGAAATTTTGAGGCACCTTACTACAGGAGCACATTGCGTAAATGGTTGAATCTAGAAACAAAATATCCACCTATCTTGGTCAAGAAAGAACGATCTATCCAAACTTTCGATAGTATATAATTTTGATATAATAGAATATTAGATTGTAAAATGTTTATTGTAAAATCTAAACATAATGCATGTTTTCACCGATTAAGAGATCATGATTATACTAACAAAGGATGAAAGAACTTGAGCTTCAACTGTACCTTCATGTTGGAAGCTTCATGCCTCTGTCTGAATCAACATTAAATAACTCAGACCTTTGCCTCAAGAGATTCCTGAAACTATAGATGTGTTGTTGTGCTACCAATCACTTCTCTAAAAGATTCCATAAATATGAGAGATGCAGTGTTGCATGCCTGAGGTAATTCATCAGAAATAGTCTGCTCAGAAAGTAAGCCACCATCCACCTGAAAGCCATAATCCAAAACTCAACTCCACACCATATTTGTATGTTGTCACTAACCCGTGCATGCCCATTGCCGATGTTGCTTTTTTTTCTTATCTGCGTACAGAGGGAGAGGGAGACATGAAAAAGAGGAACGATCGCTGTGGACGGAGAAGATGGGGACGAACCTCCTTAGGTGGCCCGCTGCTTCCTCCATCTAAGGGACGGTTCCGGAGGTCATGTAGTTGGGTACGAAGGCGATGCTTGAGGCCGAGTCGAAGCAAAGGCCGGTGCAGGGCACATCTCCAGACGGCGACCTCCATGAGTGCGAGCTCGATGGCGGCGCTGAGAGGTCTGACATGGCGACCATGACCTTGTTGGAGGAGCCGAGGGGCGCGTACGCGGCAAGGAGGCGGGAACCGCGACTGCAAGGCGCGGCCACCGCTTCGCCGGCGAGCACGTGCACATCCACTCCCCCACTTAAATCGCGGCAGCCGACGACCACGCGTACATCCTCTCTTCAACTTAAATCTAGCGGGCAACACAAGGAAGAGGATAGGGCGCCGGACCCGCCTCTGGTCGCCCCACGTCTACGGCCTGCACCGTCATGGCTCTGCTCCTCCACTCTCCGGCGGCCGTATTGTCCCCTCCGCATCGGCTTGGCGAATGGGGGAAGAGGGCAGATGAGGGGCAGGAGCCATCGCCGCTTGTTTTTTTTCTCTTTTTTAAGGAGGAAGATGAGAAACAGAATTGGGAATTTGGGCCCCTCCTCTGTTTTCCATCGAGCCATAAGCGGTGCTGGTGGGCCTACCTTACCGGAGAAGGAAATCCTCCAGGCTCATGTCGCTGGAGCTGGTGACGCTGAAGAAAATCCTCCACTCGTGCTACCGTAGAAGTGTCAAATTAGTGTATCTACAGTGTCCAAAATGACGTGGACGTACGATGGATCGCTGGAAGCCTCCACTTTCATATATGTAGTAATATATATATATATATAATTCTTTTCTGTTTTCATTTATTTGTTTCAAATTCAAACAACCTGCTGTTTGTATATTATTAAACAAAAAGGATGCATGGCAGTTAGGGGTTTAGGTTAGATATAATTAGGTAAATTAGTTAGCTAGGTTGGATCTCTTCCTCCTCTTTTCGTTTGTTCTTATTTTGTTTATTTAAACAAGAGTTTATATAATCTTCCAAAAGAGCAATAAGACAAATAAAACCCAACAGAGCATATGTAGTAAAGAAGATGATCTATTATAGTTTATTTGAATTGATCACTGGCTTGAATACAAATTCAACAAGCTTCTCACAATTCAATAGAAAACCAAAATAGATGAAAGGTGTTGCAAGCTTGCTTGGGCCATGCATGAGGTAATAAATTCCACTACTACAATATATCCATGCATGCATTCAAATAGTTTATATAAAGAAAGGTGGCAGAGTTTGAAAAGATATGGTCCCAACTCAACTTGGGCATCAAGAAATATATCAAGAACTAACTACAATATATCAAGACAAATACAATTAATAATAATACAAATGCATATGTAAAAAGAACCAAAGAAAACGGGTTTTAATATGATGCTCAAATGCAAGGTGGCATGCTGACATGAGCATGATATTATGCAATGCAATTATGATATGTAGGAAGTAGCAATATATATAATTAAACCAAGTAGCATTACAGTTGTTAGACAATTGGGATGCTACAACTCTCCACCACTAAACAAGAATCTCGCCCCGAGATTCCTAGGAAAAGAAATCTTCATGTTCTCATGTATCTTCTTCGGCAGGATGGTGTGAACTTGCACCTTGCAAAACTCGATATACTTGTTGCGGGTCTATCGTTCTGGCTCTTCTAGAATATAACGGGGTGTTATTTTGAAGGATTCAGAGAGTTTTGAAGAAAGAGATTGGAAATCCACCTACCACGAGGTATGGGTTACATATCTGAAGGAGTAAGATTGTTTGAGGAACTCAAGGAGAGAAGTTGAATTGAAGGTGTTTGCTTTGGTGAAAATATTATGAGGCCATTAGGAATTTTAAGAGAAACGGAATGCTCGGCACAATCAATCATAGCTTTGTTGGCATTTAACCAATCTATCCCCAAGATGACATCAATGTCAGAGTTGCCAAGGATTATGAGTGAAGCAAGGAACACGTGGTTTCCAATTTCAATTTGGTTCCCATGGCTTATCTTTGATGTACGACATTGATTTCCTGGCAATTGTACCACGACAGGTGTTGGCAAACTTTCCAAAAAAAAATCATGTGTCTGCGCAAACTTTTGTAATATGAAAGAATGTGAAGCTCCTGTATCAAAGAGAACATTTGCTGAGATCGAGTTCATTGACAAATTTCCCATAACGACTCCCGAGAATCTGTCTGCTTGAGTTGAATTGACAAAGTTCATCCAAGCATGTCCATGCCTGTTGTTGTAGGTGAAAGTTAGATTGGGAAGAGGAACACGAACCATCGCTAGTGTCGCAAAAGAGCGAGGTGGTGCAAGATGTAGCTTGTTCTGAGGGCATCTAGGCACGATATGATGCAATTCGCCGCACTTGTGACAAGTGTAGCTAGATTTTTGACCTGCTGCCTTTGACTGCACTTGAACATTTGAACTTGGCTGCCTTTGGAAGTTCCTTGGAGCGAGTGGTCGGGGAATATAAGTTGAGCGCCCTGACATGTAGGTGGGTGGTGGTGGCGCACAGAAAGGTACCCAAATCCTATGTTTCTGAGGTAGCAAGGTTGAAGAAGAAGAGCCACCATCATTGTGGCATCCTGCAAAAACCACTACTAGAAAATCGCGTTGTTTTTGTGCATTGCATCATCATGACCGCATGCTCATGTCATCATGCCACATTACATTTGAGCATCGTCATCATCTTGCATTTGCTTGCATGAAACTATTTTCGGAAAAACCTGTTTGTGTTTTCTAAACGCCCCATATTTATTCAAAACCAAAACCGGGTCTCCGGAATATTTTATTTTGACTAACTACGTTTTGCAAATGGTCCGTTTAACACAAATAAAATATTAAATTATTTTTAGTGGGGGCAGTCGAACGGGCCGATTCGACCCGAACGACCACCCCCAGGAATTTAAACGGTCCACCCCAAAACCCTTTTCTACCAACCTATCTACCCACACCCTCCGGCCACCTCACCCGGACCAGTCCCACGCCGCCACGTCGCCCTGCCCCCAATCCCCACCAACCACCCTCTGCCACCTGGTCCACCCCCTCTCTCTCCCTCCAGCCACACCCCAACCACACACGCCACACAGCAGCCCTCCCCACCCGGTCAACCGCCCTGCGCGCTGGACCCACTCCCTCCACTCACCCTCTCGCCCACTTGACCCACCTCTTCCCCACACGCCTTCCTCTCTCCTTCCTCAACCTCCCGCCGCCCAGCTCCCCTTGCCCGGCTCGCCCGCCTCGCCCGGACCCCCAAGCTCGCCACGCCGGTGCCCTCCTCCTCCGTCCCTCTCGCTTGTCCGCACCGCCTCCATCCATGAACCCTCCTCCCGCCTCTCCCATGTGCCCCTCGCCGCCGGAGCCTCCCGCGCGTCGCCGGCGACCACGACGACCGCCTCGGCTCCTTCTCCCGCCGGCCCTCCGCTCGCCATCTCCTCTCTGCTGCCAGGCGCCTCGCCATGAGCCGTCCTCCTCCTCTCTCCACGCTGCTCGCCCGCGATGGCCTCCACCTCCTCCGCCAGTCACCGTCGCCCCGGAGCTCGCCGGCCCGGTTCTCTGTGCCGCTGTCCTCCCCTCGGCGTCGCCCGCGGCAAGCCCGCCGTCGGCCCCTCCGCCTCAACCTCGCCGTCCCAGCGCTCCGGCCCGCTCCCGCTCCCGGCCGTACCGCCCTAGCGCCCGGCCCGGGCTCGTCCTCCACCTCCTGCGTCGCGTCCCTGTACCTCGCCCGGCTCTACAAGCTCGCGCGGGCCTCTCCGCCTGGCTGGTGCTCCATCGCCCGCATGTCCTGCAGATGTTAGCCCAAGCCACGTCGGCCACACCTCGACCTCGCCTTCGGTCCCTACTCCCGCCGCTGGACAAGGCCTAGCTTCCTTGCGCCTGCCTGTAAGCCCCGAAGCCCCCAACGCCGGTTGCCTCCTCCATCCGACACCGCCAGGGATCCCGACCGCCACCGCTTTGGCACCCAAGTCGCCAGTCATGTGTGCCATGGGGTTCTGCTTGTGTTCCCTATGGCCAGTCTAGACGCGCCCCTGATGCAACCTGGTGTTTCGTCGTCCGTCAGCCTCTGAACAAGTTCTTCCTCACGGAACCGAAGGTAGCCACTTCCCGGAGCCTGATCCGAAGACGGAACCCGAAGAATGTACCCGAAGATCGCCTACCCGGAACGTCATGTACTCCATCTCAGACGCCGAGACCCCGGTGCGACAAGTTCTTCATCCCGGACGCCAAGACCGATCCGATGCCGACCCAAGTTCTTCTCTCGGACCCGTCAAGATCTCCGTCACCGAACCCTCGAGGCCGCTGACACGGATACACCGAGTTCTCCATCAAGGACACCAAGACCGTCGACATGGATACCGAAGGACGCTGAGCGCCTAGTACTTCCCTCGGACGCCAAACCCGAACCGGAAGGACGCCAGGATCGCCACAAGGACGACAATTTCTACTTCCGAACGACAAGACCGGTCGATCCGCGGACCCGACAAGTTCTTCTCGACGACAAGATCGACCGCTTGGAACCAAGATCTCCGGCACGTCACGACAAGTTCTCCTCTTGTATCCGAACCCCAGATCCGAACCCTGAGACCGACCCCGAACCCCGGAACCCCAAGATCGTCGAACCCTAATGTGTGAACCTTTCTACCGAGCCCTATTTTTTATAAATGCCATCTATATAAATTGTTGCATATTAAATTGTCATTCTTGCATGCATACATTTTGTGGTTTGGGGGCCTTATGCCGATTCACCTAATAATTAAATATGGGGCCCATATGCGGGCAAATCTAGTCTCATATTGGCCTCATTTAAATTTGTGTAGCGAACCGGTGATATATTCTGCCTTGTTAAACAACATTTAATTTGCGGGGGTTCTAAATAACTTGAACCGTTTAACTAATTGTCGGAACCCCGGTTCCGCTTAATATGGCCTAATTGCATCGCACCTTTGCCATGTCATACGTCATGCATGCATCATGCCCGATCTTTTGCCGTAGTATTAAATAGTGCATCCGGTGTTTCTTCTAGTGTTTTGCTTCTTCACGGATAAGGCCGTTGAGTTGATGCGAGTGTCGACCCGATCTTTGGTTGAACCTTCGGCAATGTTTTCAGGCGAGCATCTCCCCCTTTCTACCTATCTTACTTTTATAGTATTTATTCCCCTCCTGTTGATCTATTGCTATCTGTGTTGCGATGCTCTAGCTTTCGTACCCGTGATATCCCTTGCAGCCTTATATTGCCTTGGACACCCCCTATTACCTGTTTTGTGGTAGTTAGTGGGACCTGCGCGTCGTAGTCGCTTGCTCAAGTGATGTTGCGTGTTGTCAAGTGCCACAGTTGTTGGAGTAATGCCGCATGTTTGTTGTTGGAGATGATCATGGCTTTACTTATCGTTCACTTTAATTCCTGTTTAACAACTAAAATTGAAGTAAGCAGAGGCATCGGTGGGTGATAGATAATATTTGGTTTCCGACCGCCCACTTGTGTCCCGTAGGACCCCGAGTACTTGATACCTGTTCCTTGATTTATCGCGCTATCCACATCCGGGAGGATTATGGGACCCCCCTGAGCCAGAGCTTGATTCAGTCTTATTTCTTGGGGCCACAAACTAGTTTGAGGTTTTATTTACGATCATGTACTTATGCCATGCTACTGCTTTATTTAAATTGTGCGAGGAGCACACTGTACTGTTTAGGTAAGCGGAATGTTTTCGCGGTATCGACAAGCCCAGTCACACTTTCGGGTTCCCAGTCGTTTGACCATTGTCGCAAACCTTGAGTCCGTCTCGAGTCGGTGGCTTCGTTGGGTCTACTCAATGGGTGGCCCCCTGAAATAATTCTGAATCTGTGATTGCTTTGTCGTGAAAGCCTCGTTGGGTTTTGATTTGGTTTTCGAGGTTGATCGAGTGTGTGTTGCTATTGGTGCACCCGGGTAAAACTTTCCGAAAGCCGTGTCATGGTTATGGACGACTTGGAGCACAGTATCTCGATCATAGACAACTATAACTAAAGTAGTGCTATAAATTTGACTTTATAATGACTAGTAATCAGCTTCACTACAATGGAATGGCTAAATAATACTGCCCACAATTGCTTGCTTTGGGTGTCGCTTGCGACCAGTGTACCTGACTAGTAAGTATTGCAACTACAACGGAATGGCTAAATAAAAGTATCAACAAAACTGCTGGGTTTTGGGTTTATCTCATGCTATCTGTATCTGATTAGTAAGTGTTGCAACTACAACGGAATGATTAACTAAAAGGGCCCACTGCTTCTTTTATCAGGACGATTATCTAAACCTGACTAGTAATTGCTGCAACGATATCCGAATAAATAAAACTGCCAACGGTGTGAGTTCCTCGGTTGACTTCCTCGTTTGGTCTCGAGGGGGAAACACCAGGACGGGTTGTTTGATGGTAGTATCAGGTTGGTTCCGAATAGGTCTTTCTTACCCCCCTCTCTGATAGTCGCCAGTTGTATCGAGTTTCTATAGGTTGTTTAGTGCATGCTGCCGCTGCCGCTTCAGTCCACCATACCTATGTAGGCGAGGACCGCAATTCTAGCCTCGCGTGTCTTGGCCTCGATCTTGGCGCTCCCCTTTTTCCTTTGCCCTTTGGCACCCCTTTGTTTAAGGGTTTTGAGATCGGGCCGTTAGCGGGGTTACCCTTCCGCTTGGGCAGGGTTATGGGCGCCATTGGTTATTCTTCAGGGCTCTTAGCCCCATTTGCATCTTGTCCGTAGTCGGACGCTCCATCGTTTTCAAGGTGATTTGGATCTTTGTATATTATATCTGTATTCTTGACTCTTTGAGTCGCTGTTGTATATATATCTGATCTGTGGGTCCCATCGAGGACTGTTGTGTAATGTTATTACTTCGTTTTCCACCCGCTCGAAAGTGCCTGGTGGGCACCTTTGAATCGTTTCTATGCGGGTTCGGCGGGAATCGCTGAAACTTGCATAGGTCCGATTCTGAGGGTGTTACAGAGTGGTATCAGAGCTCAGCAGTTGCGATACCCCACAAGTCCAGCCTGTAGGATAACCTAGCTAACGGCCGAAGTAGAGTGTCAAAACTATTTTTGCAAAAACGGTTGGATAGTTCTGGTTATGTCTGATTTTACTCCTTATCCCTCTGCTGTTCTCCTCTTACCTCTACGTGTTTTGAATCCGCTCTCCTCTTCCTCTTCGAGTCCAGGATTTCTCGTGGTTGGTTTCCGTCGTACCTTCAGGGTTTCGCTTCCTTCTTTGATAACGGTGTTCTACCGTCCGGTGTTCACGCTGCCCGAGGAATCCTTCGCCTGTGGTACCGTTCTTTGTTCCTTGTTTGTGCCTTCCGGTGTTTTCCGACGCGACGACCTCCTCTACGCCAGATCCGATGCAGAGTCTGCACCACTCCTTTGTTTCCGAACCTCGCTTGTCGAGATCTTCAGTCTGAATCCTGAGGGTTGGTTGCATAATCTATCTGTTCGTGTACAGAGTAATGCTTCGAGTGCGGGATGGAGTCGCGACCATACCACTACTCTTATCATTTGCTTTGTATATTGAATGGTGGATCGATGCAATTCTTACTCCGTCCGTGAAAATTGGAGGTGGCCTTACCTTTAACTTCGTCCGTTGTTTATCCGGAGTGTTCTCTTGACGAACGGGATCAACGACGTCTTGTTGGTGGCGTCGTCGATTTCAAGACGAAGAAAGCATCATTGTTAGTGGTGTCGCGAAGATCTACCCGAAGCGAGAAGATGCAGATCGCTGACCTTCCTTCTGGTACCATGAGGCGGATCTCGAGGGCGAGATCCATTGTTAGTGGTGTCGAATTGTGGCATCCTGCAAAAACCACTACTAGAAAATCGCGTTGTTTTTGTGCATTGCATCATCATGACCGCATGCTCATGTCATCATGCCACATTGCATTTGAGCATCGTCATCATCTTGCATTTGCTTGCATGAAACTATTTTCGGAAAAACCTGTTTGTGTTTTCTAAACGCCCCATATTTATTCAAAACCAAAACCGGGTCTCCGGAATATTTTGTTTTGACTAACTACGTTTTACAAATGGTCCGTTTAACACAAATAAAATATTAAATTATTTTTAGTGGCGATCGAGCGGGCGATTAATGACGACCACCCGAAATTTAAACGGTCCACCCCAAAACCCTTTTCTACCAACCTATCTACCCACACCCTCCGGCCACCTCACCCGGACCAGTCCCACGCCGCCACGTCGCCCTGCCCCCAATCCCCACCAACCACCCTCTGCCACCTGGTCCACCCCCTCTCTCTCCTCTCTCTCCCTCCAGCCACACCCCAACCACACACGCCACACAGCAGCCCTCCCCACTCGGTCAACCGCCCTGCGCGCGGGACCCACTCCCTCCACTCACCCTCGCCGGCCCCACGCCCGACCCCACCTCTTCCCCCACGCGCTGCCTTCCTCTCTCCTTCCTCAACCTCCCGCTTGCGCCCCGCTCCCCGCCCGGCTCCGCCCCGCCTCGGGACCCCAAGCTCCGCCACTTGCGGTGCCTCCTCCCATCCGTCCCTCGCCAGTCCGCACCGCCTCCATCCATGAACCTCCTCCCCCGCCGCCTCTCCCGCGCTGTGCCCCTCGCCGGAGCCTCCGCGTCGCCACGGCGACCCGCCTCGGCTCCTTCTCCCGCCGGCCCTCCGCTCGCCATCTCCTCTCTGCTCGCCGGCGCCCCTCGCGTGGCCGCCACCAATCCTCCTCCCTCTCACAGCCACGCCCGGCCTCGCCCGCGGTGGCGCTCACGCCTCCTCCGCGCCCGATCACCGTCGCCCGGGCTCGCCCGGTTCTCATGCCGCTGTCCTCCCCTCGGCGTCGCCCGCGGCAAGCCCGCCGTTGGCCCCTCCGCCTCAACCTCGCCGTCCCCCGCGCGCTCCGGCCAAGCTCCCCGCCGCTCCCGACCGTACCCGCCCTAGCGCCGGCCCCCGGGCTCGTCCTCCACCTCCTGCGTCGCGTCCCCTGTACCTCCGCCCGGCTCTACAAGCTCGCGCACGGGCCTCTCTGCCCTGCTGGCTGGTGCTCCATCGCCGCATGTCCCTGCCGCATGTTCTGCCAAGCCCCACGTCGGCCACACCTCGACCTCGCCTTCGGTCCCTACTCCCGCCGCTGGACAAGGCCTAGCTTCCTTGCGCCTGCCTGTAAGCCCCGAAGCCCCCAACGCCGGTTGCCTCCTCCATCCGACACCGCCAGGGATCCCGACCGCCACCGCTTTGGCACCCAAGTCGCCAGTCATGTGTGCCATGGGGTTCTGCTTGTGTTCCCTATGGCGGTCTAGGCGCTGATGCAACTGGTGTTTAAATCGTCCGTCACCTCACGAACAAGTTCTTCCTCACGGAACCGGTAGCCACTTCGAGCCTGATCGAGCGGAACCAAAGAATGTACCGAAGATCGCCTACCGGGCGTGTACTCCATCTCGAGCCTTGAGACCCCGGTGCGACAAGTTCTTCATCCCGGACGCCAAGACCGATCCGATGCCGACCCAAGTTCTTCTCTCGGACCCGTCAAGATCTCCGTCACCGAACCCTCGAGGCCGCCGACACGGATACACCGAGTTCTCCATCAAGGACACCAAGACCGTCGACATGGATACCGAAGGACGCTGAGCGCCTAGTACTTCCCTCGGACGCCAAACCCGAACCGGAAGGACGCCAGGATCGCCACAAGGACGACAAGTTCTACTTCCGAACGACAAGACCGGCCGATCCGCGGACCCGACAAGTTCTTCTCGACGACAAGATCGACCGCTTGGAACCAAGATCTCCGGCACGTCACGACAAGTTCTCCTCTTGTATCTGAACCCCAGATCCGAACCCTGAGACCGACCCCGAACCCCGTAACCCCAAGATCGTCGAACCCTAATGTGTGAACCTTTCTACCGAGCCCTATTTTTTATAAATGCCATCTATATAAATTGTTGCATATTAAATTGTCATTCTTGCATGCATACATCGTGTGGTTTGGGGGCCTTATGCCGATTCACCTAATAATTAAATATGGGGCTCATATGCGGGCAAATCTAGTCTCATATTGGCCTCATTTAAATTTGTGTAGAGAACCGGTGATATATTCTGCCTTGTTAAACAACATTTAATTTGCGGGGGTTCTAAATAACTTGAACCGTTTAACTAATTGTCGGAACCCCGGTTCCGCTTAATATGGCCTAATTGCATCGCACCTTTGCCATGTCATACGTCATGCATGCATCATGCCCATATTCAAGGTGCTCGTGAGAGTATTCCAACACTTCACGCCCATATTCCTATTTTAGTGCCATATTGACCAACTCCTCAAAGGTTGAGCACTTGAAAAGCTTGAGAGCATACTTTAACTCAGGTTTGAGACCTCTGTGGAATTTCTCCTGTTTTCTAGCATTAGTAGACACTTCCTATTTAGCATAACAAGCTAAATGGTTGAATTCGGTCATGTAGTCTAGCACAGACTTATTGCCTTGAGTGATTTGGAGGAATTCCTCATGCTTTCTTTCCACAACTGTCTTAGGAATGTGGTTAATCTTGAAAACAATTTGGAACTCGTCACAAGTAGTTTCAGCATCCAGGCCTTGTGTTTGTTGATAGCCTTCCCACCAACACAGAGCATGATCAAGAAGGTGGGTTGCAAATAGAACACGATATTGATGTGCCATAGATGTAGTGTTGAGATCTCGGTTTGTTTCACAAATCCAATTTCCAGCTTCCAATGGATCTCCAGAACCATCGAACGTGTGAGGATTCAGATCAAGGAAACTCTGAATTGATACCTGACTGAAATTAGTAATGCTTCGATGTTGATTGTCTTGCAATATGGTCATGGATTATGTAAACTTGATAAGCACTTGTCCTAGGTCTGGTGGCAGTGTAGGATCTTGATCACGACTCTCCATCCTAAAGAGGATGATAGTGTTAGAACAATGATCAGATAAACAAACTACAATAATTAGTGCTTGAATGGATAAAACCATGATTATGTGGAATGTAGAACCTTGGGTGAAACCACTACCAGAAAATCGCTCAAGTTTGTACATCATCATGACTGCATGCTCATATCATCATGCCACCTTGCATTTGAGCATCGTCATGTCATCATGCATATGTCTATCTAAAACTATTTCCGAAAAACCTATTTTGTTTTCTATATTATCCTTCTTATTTCAAAGTACAAAGCTGACCTTTTCCGAATCTTTATTTGTCTAAAACAATTTACCATAAGTCTATCTAAAACTATATAATAAGCTAACTATTTTTGTCTGGGAAGGCAGCCTAGCCCGAAGGCTAGGCCACCTACCACCCCGACTGGCCCAGCCCGTTTTACCCCAAATCCTAAATCTATTCAAAACCCTAACCACCCTACCCCGCTTGGACTAAACCCTAGCCATATAGCTCCACCCTGCGCGCCACACACTGCTGCTACACGCACACACGTAGCCGGGCGACCGTGACACACTTACCCCTTCCACTCACCACTCCCGTGTGGCATCCCGCAAAACCACTACTAGAAAATCGCGTTGAATTTGTGCATTGCATCGTCATCATCATGCATTGTTTGCCAAAACTATTTTCGAAAACCCCGATTTGTTTTCCAAACGCCCCATCTCATTCAACTCCAAAACCCGGTCCCCGGAATATTTTGTTTTGGCCGCTATCGGTTTGCACGCGGCCCGTTTAAATCAAATAAAAGTTTAGTTGTTTTTAGTGGGGCAGTCGAACGGGCCGATTGACCCGAACGACCGCCCCAGAAATAAAGTCGGTCCACCTACCTGCCCCTCTAATTCCTAAGTCTACCCAAAACTACCCCAACCCAACCTCCACATCACTCCACCCAATCACCTGCCACCTCACCTTCCCTCATCCCTCCCACCACTCAACCTGCCACGTCACCCCTCACCCACTCTCTCTCTCTAAAACCCACCCCACACCGGCCCCAAGACACACCCACTCACGCTACACACGCACACCGCACTGCCTTGGCGCCTCTCCCCACCCGCCCTGCCCGGCCACCGCCAGCTCACCCCCAGTCGACCCCCACGTGGCCCACCTGTCGGCCCCCACTCCCACTCCTCACCAACCCCCAGCCCCACACGCCCCCACCGGACCCGCCGCCCCACCTCCCGTTCGTCTACCTCCCTTCCGCACGCATCGTCCCCAGCTCTCGCGGCCACGGCGAGCTCATTGGCCACCCTCCTCCTCATCGCGTCCCGGCCGCGCTCCGCCACGCCTTCGAGCCCCGCCTCCCGACGGCCAGTCTGCCCTCCTCCCAGCTGCCGCTACCTCCGACGCGGGCTTGGCTCCGCCACCACGTGCTCCCCGGCGGCCTGCGACCAGCGCCCTCCGCCGCCCGGCCCGTCTACCCGTCGCCTCTCCGGCGGCCCGCTCGCATCCGCTGCCGGGGACGCCAGCGACCCACCTCATGACCTCGGCCAGCGGCGCGGCCTCGCCACCGCGCTCGCGGGAGCTCCTCCGACCCGCCTCCATCTCCGCGTCGCCCGCCTCACCCCAAGCACCCGCGGTCTTCCTGTCCACCTCCCGGCCGGCGCTCACTCGCGCTGTCGCCGCCACCGCCGAACCCTGCTGCCGCCCAGGCGCTGCACGGCCTCCTCCGCGCCGCACGAGCCCGCCGGTCGCCATCGTCTCCGCCACCGCGGGCAGCGCTTCTGCCTCGGCGGCGCTCCTCCGCCGGCCTCGCCTCTCCCGCCACCGCCTCCGCCGACCAGGCCCCTCGCCGAGCCCGTGGCCCCGCTTCCGGCCCCGCTCCTTCCTGGCCCCGAACGCGCCCAACCGCTTCGGTGGACTGCCGCCTGTGGCCGTGCCACCAGCGTGCCACCGTCCCGATTCAGCTCTTGCCGCTGGCCGTTCCGCTGTTGTGCTGCGTCCATGGCCCCTCTTTGCTGCTTCAACACGCCGCAAGTTACAAGATCGTTGTGGAGCCTCGACAAAGTTCTTCCCTGGTTCAAGGCGAAAAAGCGGACAAGTGGTCATAGGACCCGAAGTACTTGGACAAGGGCGGTCAAGATCTTCGTCTTGGGGCATGAAGATCTACCTCATGGACTCGAGGCCCCGTCGCCGTGACCGATGGTCAAACCCCGACAACCGACCCGATAACGTCAAGTTCTTCCTCCCGTGACCGTCAAGATCTCCGTCACCCGACCCTCGCGGCCTTCCTCTCGGAACACCGAGAGCTACTTCCTGAACGCCAAGGTGGTCGACGCGGATGCGACAAGATCGTCCCTCGCGCCAACTTCGACCGAGACCCCGATGCGACAAGTACCCCCTCGAGGACGCCATGACCGTCGACACGGACCCGAAAACAAGTGTGCGACAAGTACTCCTTCCCCGGGACGCCAAGTCCACCGGATCTATGGCCGAGCCCCCGAGCCCGATCTGAAGACCGAGAACCGCGACACACCAAGGTCTCCTTCACGGACGTTTCCGAACCTCGACACACCGAGAACTTCCCCCTGAACGACATGACCGTCGGCATGACCCCAAGTCCCGCACCCGGATGCGCCAAGACCTACCCCGATACCCGAGACCGGACCCCGGACCCTGTCGAACCCCGGACCCCGGAAACCCCAAGTTCATCGAACCCTAGATGTGTGACCCCTTTTTCCTCGAACCCTATTTTATAACATAACAACTTGTCGCATAAGAATTGTTCATGCATGCATCTTATCATCGGTTTGGGGGCCTTATGCCGATTCACCTAATAATTAAATATGGGGCCCATATGCGGGCAAATCTAGTCTCATATCGGCCTCATTTAAACTTGTGTAGCGAACCGGTATCTTATCTTGCCTTGTTAAAACAACATTTAATTTGCGGGGTAGCTAAATAACTGGCACCACCTAATTAATTGTCGGGACCCCGGTTCCGCTTAATATGACCTAATTGCATTGCACCGTTGCCATGCCATCCGTCATACATGCATCATGCCGATCTTCTGCCGTGTATTAAATATTGCATCCGGTGTTTATTCTAGTGTTTTGCTTCTTCGCGGACAAGGCCGTTGAGTTGATGTGAGCTTCGCCCCGATCTTCTGTCGAACCTTCGACAATGTTTTCAGGCGAGCATCTCCCCCTTTCTACCTATCTTACTTTTATAGTCTTTATTCCCTCCTGTTGATCTATTGCTATCTGTGTTGCGATGCTTTAGTTTCCGTACCTGTGATATCCCCTGCAGCCTTATATTGCCTTGGACACACCCTATTACCTGTTGTTTGGTAGATAGTTGGACTTGCGTGTCGTAGTTGCTTGCTCAAGTGTGGATGTGAGTCGTCATATGCCACAGTTGCTGATGTATTGCCGCATGTTGTTGTTGGAGATGATTCTAGTTACTTTTCGTCACTTTAATTTCTGTTTAACAACTAAAATTGAATAAGCAGAGGCATCGGTGGGTGATAGATAATATTTGGTTTCCGAACGCCCACTTGTGTCCCGTAAGACCCCGAGTACTTGATACCTGTTCCTTGATTTATCGCGCTATCCACATCCGGGAGGTATATGGGACCCCCCGAGCGAGCTTGATTCAGTCTTATTTCTTGGGGCCACAAACTAGTTTGAGGTTTTATTTACGATCCTACTTATGCCATGCTTTCTCTTTATTTACGATTGTGCGAGTCTTGCACATCGCATCGTTAGGAGGCGGAGTGATTACGCGGTATCGACACCCGAGTTTTCGGGTTCCCGATCGCTTCTGCCATTGGCGCTAACCTTGAGGCCGTCTCGAAGATAGCTTACTGCTATGGTTCTACTCAAAGGGTGGCCCCTGAAATATTTTGAATCTGTGATTGTTCGATCGTGAAAGCCTCGTTGGGTTTTGATTTGGTTTTTCCGAGGTTGATCGGCGTGTGTTGCTATTGGTGCACCCGGCGGGTAAAACTTTCGAAAGCCGTGTCCGCGGTTATGGACGACTTGGAGCACAGTATCTCGATCATAGACAAGCATAACTAAAGTTTACTGCTATAAATTTGACTTATAATGACTAGTAATCAGCTCTACTATAATGGAATGGCTAATTAATACTGCCCACCATTGCTTGTTTGGTGTCGCTTGCGACAAATGTATCTGACTAGTAAGTATTGCAACTACAACGAATTGGCTGAATAAAAGTACCAACAACTGCTGGGTTTTGGGTTATCTCATACTATCTGCATCTGATTAGTAATTGCTGCAACTTCAACGGAATGATTAACTAAAAGGGCCCACTGCTTACTTTGTCAGGACGATTATCTATACCTGACTAGTAATTGCTGCAACGATAACCAAATAAGTAAAGTTGCCAACTGCGTGAGTTCCTCGGTTGACTTCCTCGTTTGGTCTCGAGGGGGAAACGCCAGGATGAGTTTGTTTGGTGTTAGCTTCAGGTTGGATCCGAATAGGTTTTTCTTATCCCTCTCTGATTTACGCCAGTTGTATCGAGTCTCTATAGGTTGTTTAGTGCTTGCCGCTGCTTTCGATCTACCATACCTATGTGGCGAGGACCGCCGATTCTATCCTCGCCGTGTCTTGGCCTCGATCTTGGCGCTCCTTCTTTGTTTTCTGCTTTGCCTTTGTCGGCACCCCTTTTGTTAAGGGTTTTGAGATCGACGCCGTTAGCGGGTTACCCTTCCGGCTTGGCAGGGTTATGGGCGCCATTGGTTAATCTTGTGGCTCTTAGCCCCATTTGCATCTTGTCCGTAGCTGGGCGCTCTATCGTTTTCAAGGTGATTTGGATCTTTGTATATTATATCGTATTCTTGACTCTTTGAGTCGTTATATATATCTCTGTGGGTCCCATCGAGGACTGTTGTGTAATGTTATTACCGTATTCCACCCGCACGAAAGTGCTGGTGAGCACCTTTTGAATCGTTTCTATGCGGGTTTGGCAATTTTGCCCAAACTTGCATAGGTCCGATTCTCGAGGTGTTCTGAGTGGTATCAGAGCTCAGCAGTTGCGATACCCCACAAGTCCAGCCTGTAGGATAACCTAGCTAACGGCCGAAGTAGAGTGTCAAAACTATTTTTTTGCAAAATCGGATGGATAGTTCTGATTAGGTCTGATTTTACTCCTTACCCCTCTGCTGCTCTCCTCTTACCTCGACGTGTTTTGAATCTGCTCTCTTCTCTTTCTTCGAGTCCAGGATTTCTCGTGGTTGGGTTTCCGTCGTACCTTCAGGGTTTCGCTTTCTTCCTTTTGTAACGGAGGTGCCACGATCATCAATCTGCAACTTGCCTGTTGTACCCTTCCTCCAATCTCTTGCTCTTGAGCTCTTTATCCATATGTGTTCCTTGCTGGATATCAGTGTCGTTGAAAAACATACGATAAGGACGAGCTTTGGAGAAGTTGGAGTATACCTTGAGCATGTGTTGTTCATGCCAATGGAACCATCGCGAAACCTAATCATTGTGTCTTTCATATGATCTCTGGCAGCATTCCTTTGTTCAGGATACCTCTAAGAAGATCTTGATCGATTCCGAGTTGGTTGCTTAATCCGTCTATTCGTGCGAGTAATGGTTTGAGTGCGGGATGGATTAGCTACCCTACCACTGCTCTTATCATTCGCTCTTGTATGCGTCGAGGTGGATCCGAATTGACTCCCACGGAAGTTAGGGGTGGCTATTTTGCGATACCTCTACCTTCGACCTTGTTCCGGAGTGCTCGCCGATCGTGAGCAACGATCCTTTGTTGGTGGTGTCGCTGTTTTCAAGATGGAGGAGGAACCTCGTTAGTGGTGTCGCGAGGATCTACACGAGGCGCGAAGGATCAGAACGCCGACCTTCCTTCCGGTACCATGAGGCGGATCTCGAGGGCGAGATCCATTGTTAGTGGTGTCGAATTGTGGCATCCCGCAAAACCACTACTAGAAAATCGCGTTGAATTTGTGCATTGCATCGTCATCATCATGCATTGTTTGCCAAAACTATTTTCGAAAACCCCGATTTGTTTTCCAAACGCCCCATCTCATTCAACTCCAAAACCCGGTCCCCGGAATATTTTGTTTTGGCCGCTATCGGTTTGCACGCGGCCCGTTTAAATCAAATAAAAGTTTAGTTGTTTTTAGTGGGGCAGTCGAACGGGCCGATTGACCCGAACGACCGCCCCAGAAATAAAGTCGGTCCACCTACCTGCCCCTCTAATTCCTAAGTCTACCCAGAAAACTACCCCAACCCAACCTCCACATCACTCCACCCAATCACCTGCCGCCACCTCACCTTCCCTCATCCCTCCCACCACTCAGAACCTGCCACGTCACCCCTCACCCACTTCCCCCTCTCTCTCTCCTAAAACCCACCCCACACCGGCCCCAGCACACACCCCACTCACGCGCTACACACGCACACACTGCACCGCGCGGCGCCTCTCCCCTGGGCCGCCGCCTGCCCAGCTGGCCAGCCCGCCACCGGCTCGACTCCCCACCGTGGCCCACCTGCCCCCCACTCCCCACTCCTCACCAACCCCAGGCCCCACACGCCCCACCCGTGGACCCCGCTCGCCCCACCTCCTGTTCGTCTACCTCCTTCCGCACGATCGTCCCCAGCTCCCCTCCTCAGCTCGCGCCAGCTCGTGGCTCATGCAGCCACCCTCCTCCTCTCGCTTCTCAGCGTCCGCGCCTCCGCGCCTTCCGAGCCCCGCCTCCCGACGAGCCCAGCCCTGGCCCTCCTCCAGCGCTGCGCCTACCTCCGCCGCGGGCTTCGCTCCGCCTCACCACCGTGCTCTCCGGCGGCCTGCGACCACGCCCTCCGCCCGGCCGTCTACCCCGCCGCCTCTCCGGCCCGGCTTCGCATCCAGCTGCGGACGCCAGCGACCCCCACGCGACCTCCGGCCGGCGCGGCCTCGCCTCACCGCTCGCGAGAGCTCCTCACCCGCCTCCATCTCCGCCGTCGCCGCCCGACCCAAGCACCCCGTCGCCGGTCTTCCCGTCCACCTCCCGGCCCGGCGCTCACCGCTGCGCTGCCCGCCGCCAGGCCAACCCTGCTGCCCGCCCCCGGCGCTGCACCGGCCTCCTCCGCCGCACGAGCCGCGTCGCCATCGTCTCGCCACCGCAGGCAGCGCTCCGCCTCGAGCGGCGCTCCTCCCGCCGGCGCTCCGCCTCTCCCGCCACCGCCTCCGCCGACCAGGCCCTCGCCGAGCCCGTGGCCCCGCTTCCGGCCCCGCTCCTTCCTGGCCCCGAACAGCCAACCGCCGAGCGCTCTGGTGGATGCCGCTGGCCAAAGCCGTGCCACGCGTGCCACCGTCGACGTCCGATTCAGCTCTTGCCGGCCGCCTGGCTCATTGCTGCGTCCATGGCCCCTCTTTGCTGCTTCAACACGCGCAAGTTACAAGATCGTTGTGGAGCCTCGACAAAGTTCTTCCTGGTTCAAAGCGGCGGACAAGTGGTCATAGGACCAAGTACTTGGACAAGGCGGTCAAGATCTTCGTCTTGGGGCATGAAGATCTACCTCATGGACTCGAGGCCCCGTCGCCGTGACCGATGGTCAAACCCCGACAACCGACCCGATAACGTCAAGTTCTTCCTCCCGTGACCGTCAAGATCTCCGTCACCCGACCCTCGCGGCCTTCCTCTCGGAACACCGAGAGCTACTTCCTGAACGCCAAGGTGGTCGACGCGGATGCGACAAGATCGTCCCTCGGGCGCGCCAACTTCTTCGACCCGAGACCCCGATGCGACAAGTACCCCCTCGAGGACGCCATGACCGTCGACACGGACCCGAAAACAAGTGTGCGACAAGTACTCCTTCCCCGGGACGCCAAGTCCACCGGATCTATGGCCGAGCCCCCGAGCCCGATCTGAAGACCGAGAACCGCGACACACCAAGGTCTCCTTCACGGACGTTTCGAACCTCGACACCGAGAACTTCCCCTGAACGACATGACCGTCGGCATGACCCCAAGTCCCGCACCGGCGC
Organism: Avena longiglumis; assembly: GCA_030063025.1. Classification (NCBI taxonomy): domain Eukaryota; kingdom Viridiplantae; phylum Streptophyta; class Magnoliopsida; order Poales; family Poaceae; genus Avena; species Avena longiglumis. The sequence continues at coordinate 417,550,297 of CP125975.1, read as the reverse complement.
CAAGACCTACCCGATACCCGAGACGGACCGGACCTGTCGAACCCGGACCCCGAAACCCCAAGTTCATCGAACCCTAGATGTGTGACCCCTTTTTCCTCGAACCCTATTTTATAACATAACAACTTGTCGCATAAGAATTGTTCATGCATGCATCTTATCATCGGTTTGGGGGCCTTATGCCGATTCACCTAATAATTAAATATGGGGCCCATATGCGGGCAAATCTAGTCTCATATCGGCCTCATTTAAACTTGTGTAGCGAACCGGTATCTTATCTTGCCTTGTTAAAACAACATTTAATTTGCGGGGTAGCTAAATAACTGGCACCACCTAATTAATTGTCGGGACCCCGGTTCCGCTTAATATGACCTAATTGCATTGCACCGTTGCCATGCCATCCGTCATACATGCATCATGCCGATCTTCTGCCGTGTATTAAATATTGCATCCGGTGTTTATTCTAGTGTTTTGCTTCTTCGCGGACAAGGCCGTTGAGTTGATGTGAGCTTCGCCCCGATCTTCTGTCGAACCTTCGACAATGTTTTCAGGCGAGCATCTCCCCCTTTCTACCTATCTTACTTTTATAGTCTTTATTCCCTCCTGTTGATCTATTGCTATCTGTGTTGCGATGCTTTAGTTTCCGTACCTGTGATATCCCCTGCAGCCTTATATTGCCTTGGACACACCCTATTACCTGTTGTTTGGTAGATAGTTGGACTTGCGTGTCGTAGTTGCTTGCTCAAGTGTGGATGTGAGTCGTCATATGCCACAGTTGCTGATGTATTGCCGCATGTTGTTGTTGGAGATGATTCTAGTTACTTTTCGTCACTTTAATTTCTGTTTAACAACTAAAATTGAATAAGCAGAGGCATCGGTGGGTGATAGATAATATTTGGTTTCGACGCCCACTTGTGTCCCGTAAGACCCCGAGTACTTGATACTGTTCCTTGATTTATCGCGCTATCCACATCCGGGAGGTATATGGGACCCCGAGCGAGCTTGATTGATCTTATTTCTTGGGGCCACAAACTAGTTTGAGGTTTTATTTACGATCCTGTACTTATGCCATGCTTTATCGCTTTATTTACGATTGTGAGGTAACTTAATCGCATCGCTTAGGAGGCGGAGTGATTACGCTGTATCGACACCCGAGTTTCGGGTTCCCGCCAGCCACCATTGGCGCTAACCTTGAGGCCGTCTCGAGCTAGCTTACTGCTATGGTTCTACTCAAAGGGTGGCCCCTGAAATATTTCAATCTGTGATTGTTCAGTCGTGAAAGCCTCGTTGGGTTTTGATTTGGTTTTTCCGAGGTTGATCGAGCGTGTGTTGCTATTGGTGCACCCCGGCCGGGTAAAACTTTCTGAAAGCCGTGTCCGCGGTTATGGACGACTTGGAGCACAGTATCTCGATCATAGACAAGCATAACTAAAGTTTACTGCTATAAATTTGACTTATAATGACTAGTAATCAGCTCTACTATAATGGAATGGCTAATTAATACTGCCCACCATTGCTTGTTTGGTGTCGCTTGCGACAAATGTATCTGACTAGTAAGTATTGCAACTACAACGAATTGGCTGAATAAAAGTACCAACAACTGCTGGGTTTTGGGTTATCTCATACTATCTGCATCTGATTAGTAATTGCTGCAACTTCAACGGAATGATTAACTAAAAGGGCCCACTGCTTACTTTGTCAGGACGATTATCTATACCTGACTAGTAATTGCTGCAACGATAACCAAATAAGTAAAGTTGCCAACTGCGTGAGTTCCTCGGTTGACTTCCTCGTTTGGTCTCGAGGGGGAAACGCCAGGATGAGTTTGTTTGGTGTTAGCTTCAGGTTGGATCCGAATAGGTTTTTCTTATCCCTCTCTGATTTACGCCAGTTGTATCGAGTCTCTATAGGTTGTTTAGTGCTTGCTGCCGCTGCCGCTCAGTCTACCATACCTATGTAGGCGAGGACCGCCGAATTCTATCCTCGCCGTGTACTGGCCTCAGTACTGACGCTCCTTCTTTGTTTTCTGCTTTGCCCTTTGTCGGCACCCCTTTTTGTTAAGCAGGTTTTGAGATCGACGCCGTTAGCAGGGTTACCCTTCCGGCTTGGCCTGGGCAGGGTTATGGACGCCATTGGTTAATCTTCAGGGCTCTTAGCCCCATTTGCATCTTGTCCGTAGCTGGACGCTCTATCGTTTTCAAGGTGATTTGGATCTTTGTATATTATATCTGTATTCTTGACTCTTTGAGTCGCTGTTATATATATCTGTCCTGTGGGTCCCATCGAGGACTGTTGTGTAATGTTATTACTTCGTATTCCACCCGCACGAAAGTGCCTGGTGGGCACCTTTGAATCGTTTCTATGCGGGTTTGGCGAATTTTGCCCAAACTTGCATAGGTCCGATTCTGAGGGTGTTACATCCCGCCTGGCCTCACCCGCCCGCTGTGTTACGTGACAGCGCCAGCCGCAGAGACCGCAGCCACCCCGCGCGCGTGACTCCTGCGCCAACCCCGCGAACCGCTTCGAACCCGACACGTTCCCACGCAACCACAGCGACACGCCTAATCAACCCTTGCGCCACCCCAACCCCGCAGTGCCAGCCCCTGGCCCCACCCCACGCGTGATGCGTGAACCTCTCCCATCGCCCTCTTGTTCATGACGAAGACAAAGCAACTCCGCGCCGGCTGCAACGCCACCCCGTCCTTTCTTTCGTCTAGCGCCACACTCTTCCCTCTTCCCCCGAGCAAGCCTCCTCTGCACCCTGCCTCTAGCAGTCGCCGCCCCGCCCTCCTACGCGCTGATGGCAATAATCATGGCCACTTTTTGTTGAGACTCCAAGTGCAGAGTGTATCGAACTCTCGGGGAATTGGAAGGATATTATCTTCTCCTCTTCAAGCAACTTGCAAAGTAAAATAATTTGTATTATGTCCCCAACTCCACCAAGTGGTTGTTTCATACTAGTTATATGAAATAAAATGTAAATAAACTAAATAAAGTAAAGTAATGCAAAATAAATGATATGGAAGATAGTAGTGTTGTTTTGGGGGTTTTATGAATGATTGCAAGTAGGGAAAGTATTTTTGTATTTTCAAAATAATAAATTGCATAAAATATAAAAGATAGTAAATGTAATGGAAAGGTGTTTTATGATAAAAATCGGACCGGGGTTCATGGGTTCACTTTTCTACTCTCTTTTTAAGTTGTATTGATCACAAAACAATTCATCAATGATAAAGATTCATAGAAATTCTATATGTGTTTGATAAAAGAATCAATATGGGCATCACATTCTAACATAGAGATGAAATACATCTCTCTTATACTCCTCAAGAAAGGTGCAATCTTGAATTAATAACAAGTTAGAGTATAGCTTTAAGTAATATATCATGATGCTTGAAATACAAATAGGCTACCTTGATCTAACAAGATTATCACACTGTCACATGATTAATATAGCACATGATTTCACTTTATCCCTAGTGAGGCAGCAAAAGAAAGGTAAAAACCAAAGTAGATCTTGAATATGTTTGTCACAATTCAATATCTACCACCATGCTACTCCATCTAATACACACTTCTCCTCATACAAGTTCTTGCATACAAGTTGGATCAAAACAAGCAATTAAGAAAGAAGTGCATGATATACATCTATCAATACATATTGTACAAAATGGATTCCAATCGCAAATATCAAATCATAGAACAAACATCCACCACAAAGCAATTACAAATACGACCAAAATCATGTAGGACAGCTCATATCGTACTATATCTATGAAGAACAAGAAAGAAATAGATCAAGCTACTACCACAAACCCATAGCCCGGAGGTGGACTACTCCATCTTCATCATGGTGATGATGTCGGAGATGTTGGAGAGGGTGGAGATCTCCCCGGAGGTGGCTCCGACGGAGTTTCCCTCTCCAATCTTCACTGGATCTGACTCTGTTTGGTGATGTTTTTGTTTTTGGTGTGCTCTGTCTTGAGAACTCCCTAGGGGGTCCTTATATAGGGATGTTTAGGTCAAGGGAACTCCGTGGGTGAAAGAATCAAGGCGATCGGACGGCCGAGGAGGGAGATAGCTTGGGTGGCGCGCCCACCTGGGCTAGGTGCGCCACTCAGGCTATCTTGGGCCTCCTGGCCCTCCTGGTGGTATTCTTGTGCTCCAGTTCATCTCGTGTATAAATATTGGAATTCCCAAAAGTGCAGGTCCATTTGACTTCGTGTAAGTCCTAAAACATCAAAAACATTGAAAACAGGGTTTTTCTGCCCTATTTGGTTATAGCCAAAATAAAGGGGATCATTGTTAAATCCTCCAAAAGCAATATCAAACAGGGATATAACATTATATATGATGCAAATATGTGGTAAAATAAGTTAGCAAACTATAAAGTTCATGTATGCATTTTATATGCATCACACGCCGACAGCCACGACGTCCGTCCCTGCTCGCTGCACGGCACGCCAGAGCCTGCCGCCCTCCTATCCCGCAGAACCACCGTCACCGCCCTCTGCGCCAGGCCCCGCCTTGAGCCGCCTCCGGCACCCCGATGGCCTCAACCGGACGTATGTTACCGCCTACGTGTGTGTCCCGAAGGGGGCCAGGTCCCCTGGGTGAGTTTGTGATCAATTGATGTGTCGTCCGTGCACACACGCCGAGATCTCTCGACGCTAACTTTCTCTAGAACCTGTAGAGCAATGTTGTAGAACCTTTTATCCCTTGCATCGCCCCCACAAATCCTCGGTAGTGGCCATTGTTTGCCCTCTACAAACTCGCATCCACGTGCCTAGGTTTCTTACAATTACAATAGGTAGGGGGAGCTACACAATCTCTCTGCAGATGTCCAGTTTTAATAAATTTGTGGCAGTAAGGATCATTTTTATTCTTACCCTCAATCGAGTTTTTCTCAAGCTCTTTGCTTTACTTGGTACCTTCAGTGTTGCCTCCCTTCTCAAAATTACGAGAAAATTGCATTTTGCTACCACAATTGCAGCTAGGGTTTCAAAAAACTACCACAATTCGGAAGTTTTGCAAAAACCTACCAATTTTCCGCCCAAGTCACAAAAAACTACCATTTTGTTTGGTGTAATCCTTGTCTTATCCCCAGTTGATCATGTTTCAGACAAGTCTGGCCCACCTCAGTCCTGACATGGCATGGAGTGTCAGTTTGAGAGACACACATAAACAAGTTACATATTTTTTGGTCTATTTGCAAAAGTGTGTGGGACCCACTTGTCATATCCCTCCCCTCCTCTCTCTCTGCCAAGTGGACCCCACTAGTGAGGTCATCCCTAATCTCTAGCAGCCACCGACCAAGGGGAGGGATGGAGCTACCATGGTCGGGATATGGTATTGGAGGTAGCCTTGGTGGGGAGCTCGCCCGCGTGAAGGGGCAGGACGACAGCTGGACAACTAAGGGGAGTGGCGGGGCGGAGCGGCGTCGGCTGGCTAACGCGAGGGGCGGGCCGCTGCCGACCAAGGGAGGTGCAGGGCGCCGCCGTCCCTGTCGTCCTAAACATGCAGGTGGCGTAGAGGGGAGGGGCGGCGAGCGGCGAGCAGCGGGGCAGGACGGGAGCGGCTGGTGTAGGAGGGGCGCGGGGCGGGGTTGGCGGTTGCGGGCGGCGGCCGGCGAGCAGTGGCTGCGGGGCGACGGCCGGCGAGCGCGACCGGCAAGCGCCATGGATCAGGAAAAGAGAAGAAAAAAGAAAAAGCATATAATAAAATGAAATAAAAAATAAACTGAAATTAAACCATTTTTCTGTTCATAAGAAAATAAAAAAATGGGGCCAAGATACAATATATGGAGGTGTTTCGCAAAAACACACCAGCTTCTCATGCCATGTCATTATGACAGTGGGCCTGTCTTGTCATAAACGGTGTCAAATGGCTTAAGATGCTCAATTACACAAAACTGGTAGTTTTTACGACTATTAGACGAAAAGCGGTAGGTTTTTGCAAAATTTCTGAATTGTGGTACAATAGTTTTTTGGAACCTGGCTGCAATTGTGGTAACAAAATGCAATTTTCTCCAAAATTACGGGACAGCTTGTCTCGTACAGTATGAGAGTTTTTCCCTGCGTGTATTTCCGCAGGATCTGCCTGGAAACCACCCACCACATTCTGATTTTTGTGGGTATATATACACTATCGTTCTTATGGTCTTTGTAACTCAGAGATTACACCAATTGAAAGTGAGATACAACTATTGTAAAGGCGATGAAGCTCAGGACTGGCAAGTCTTTGTCAGGTTCGCCTCCGGTCGAAATGGAGGCTGCCACGATCTTGGTCGGTGCTCTGCTGCTATTTGTTAACCGAACAATAGTGCCACTAATAATCCAGTGTCCACGTTGCCCGCCGACCAAAATCCTCGTCTGAAAAAACCCAAAAGGGATCAATATGCATTCCTGTCTGATCAAGTTAGGGAAGATATCTCATTCCTCTACCGCTCTAATACCTAGTCAATCTACTGATCGCCTACTTAAGCATCATGTTCCTTCATCATTACTAGTACTAATTGTTGTTTACTTGACGCGCTTTTGTAGCTGTCCCAAATTCCACGCCACGTCGGCCCGTCTTTGCTGCTGAAGATCTGCATGCTCGATCGTATTTCTTGTCAAATCAAAGCTAAAAAGTCGTCGTCAAAGAATTCAGAGAAAAGGTCCCAGGGAATATAGATATCTCAACAGGAACCGTTTGCTTACGCTGCAGCAAGCAAGGAATCTGATGCGAACGCGATGCTTTATTTGTTCCTGATCGACGATTCGACGGTACAGATTCCATCTGACCGTGAGGTGGCAGGCAGCTAGCTAGCGCGATCTCGAGCCGAGAAAATGTATATATATAGGCGTGGCACGGTGAGGTTGTCCTGACGGTGCTAGCTGCGACCATGTCCAGGGACAGCGTGCTGATCGGCGTCTCCATGGCCGCGCTCGTCGTGCTCTCCCTCCTCACCTTCTTCTGCTCCAGCCGGCGCCGCCGCGCGGTGCACACCTCGTCGTCGCAGCGGAGCGTGGTCGACGACGTGGAGCTCGGGCGCCGGCCGTGCACCACCGCCGCGGGGCTCGACGAGGCCGTCCTGGCCGCATACCCGACGACGGTGTACTCTTCCCCGAGCCCCCGGGACAGCGCTGGCGAGCGCAGTAAGGAGGAGGAGGCGGCCGACACGCGTTGCGCGGTGTGCCTGGCGGATTACGCAGACGGCGACGAGCTCCGGCTTCTGCCGGGGTGCCGGCACTCGTTCCACCGGCAGTGCGTCGACGACTGGCTGCGGCGCCGGCCCAACTGCCCGCTATGCAGGTCCTTGCCTCCGCCGCCGGCCGCCAGCTAGCGGTCGACTCTCTTCAACCGTCACGGCGTCAGCTCGCGTGGATGCGTACGGTACGCGCAGCCAAGTGAAGTGAGCTAGGTAGCCTGGCGGGACCATTTCGTAGATCGGCAACTGTCTCGTACGTACGTACATGAATGCACATGTCCAGCCGCCATGTCGACGTAGAGTTGTAGACCGTTATGCCCATGTGTTCATGCATGTCTCTTCCCAATATGAAGACAAGGAACCGACTTTGGATACGTGTATCTCCTTGTAGTTTTTTTAAAATTTAAATGTCTTACTAGGAATTGTGTCTGTGCGTTGCAACGGAAAAAAACTTATATAGATCTTCCTGTTTAGCCACATGATAATCGTCATATTTTTAAGTACCAAAAACCCTCTTTCTGCTCCCATACTGTGGAATGTCACCCCATGCGGTGAACAACTCCGTCTCGCCAACAATATGTAGCAATCTAGACTAGATCTCCCTGTCAAGCCACATAATTATCGCCAGAATTTTAAGGAAAGAAAACCTCTATGAGAGATACCAGAAACTGAACTATGAAGGAAATGGAAAATGACTATTGTTTTGTCAGATACCGCATAAAGACATTATGTAAATCTTCCAATTAGACCGTCTTATACCTATGAAAGAAGTCCAATACTCTGATCATGTCGATTATGTAAATTTAGAATGCTCATGCACATGAAACATATAGTAGTTCTGACTATTCCTCTGATCGATAGGCAAAACACGATTGAAAGAGTTTTCACTAAATTTAACAATACCCAAAAACATGGAGGTGGGAAAGGCACGATATTCGGAAATATGTGTGAGAACAAAATCATACAATCAAGTCTCGATGGAGAGATATCTCTTGCTCCTCCCAATAATTTAGTTTAACAGGTCCAATGGCTAAATATATATATATGGACATCTATGAAAATATCCGTGAGCTTTCACAAAATACAGTTACTTTTATAGAAAGTGTTTGTTGTTTTGTTTATTTTCATAGATATACAAACAAATATTACGAAGATGTATGGACACTGGTACTGAAGTGAAGTAATGTGCAAAACTATCTCTTGACGTCACATTTCAAAGGGTTTATCCTGTTATCTCAAACTTGGACGTCACACTTATATCTCACGATTAATAGGAATATGTGGAAGTCTTATTAATGTATATACACTCATACAGACCAGAATAACTTGGCATCATCTGGCATGTACATATGCAATTACATAGACATAATAAACTCCTATCTCTGTTGATAGTTAATTCAGTAGTACTAAGTGGACACACATGAATTCAGTGATATAGGCAGTATTCACTCAACAAGTACCGCACCGAAAAAATCCGAGATCCACATTAACCCATAGCAATGGTTATGAAATCTCACTTTGTATCTTTATCTTCTCTTCTCTTCTCTTCTCTTCTTTCTACCTCCCTATTTCTCCCTTCCGTGGACCAGATTTTCATCTATCCACCTTTCCTAATTTTACCTACCAATGGAAACAAAATTTAATAATGGAAGCTAATTAGACTGATGTTCAACACTAAAACCTTACATAGATAGAATAAACTCCTATCTCTGTTGATAGTTAATTCAGTAGTACGAAGTGGACACACATGAATTCAGTGATATAGGCAGTATTCACTCAACAAGTACCGCATTGAAAAAAAAATCCAAAATCCACATTAACCCATAGCAATGATTATGAAATCTCACTTTGTATCTTCATCTTCTCTTCTCTTCTTTCTACCTCCCTATTTCTCCCTTCCGTGGACCAGATTTTCATCTATCCACTTTTCCTAATTTTACCTAACAATGGAAGTAAAATTTAATAATGGAAGCTAATTAGACTGATGTTCAACACTAAAACCATTCGAATGACACGCCAATATATTAGTACCTCAGGGAGTTGAACGACGTCTTATGTGCAAAGAATGCTCCTTCATCTGAAGGTGGAGAAGGAAAATATTCTTCTTCTTCTTCATTATCCATAACAGAAGAGTTTTAACAGCAAGGGGAGTTTTACTACATGTAAATATATCATTGTAAGCTAAAAGGCGATGATTGACTAAGGAGCTGATGGATTCAAACTAATCATTAGACACATTCATCTTGTTTACCTGCAAGCGCCGCATTAGTAGTATTGACCCAGTCATCGGACAAAACTTTCCAACCTCTGAAACATGAAAAGCAATCCAAGATGTCAACTATGCCTGAAAGTGAAGTCTATTGAACCTTGAATTGCTGCTAGTAGTATAGGCGAAGCCTTCTTCATGCTTGATTTGGATTATTTGCTTTGGATTTGCTTGTGAGTTGACTAACGAACACTGGTATTAAATGTATCAGATTGTCGCCTACCTTTACAGGTGTAGGTTTTAGTTTTGATGCCTCGCATATGTACAAAGGTATCCCACATTTGCACTCAATAGCAGCAGCTGCACTTAGAACTGGCAATTTTTTCGTGGGCGATGAAGCATCACCTTAATCCAAATTTAGTTCTAAAAAGGAGTAAGTGGTACTTGAAACACAGTCAGGTGAACTCGCATTGCTAACATCCCCATGTCTGCAACATCACACATGTAAGTATTAATTATATAGCCAAATACGTTGCTTATATAACCAAAATAAATATCAGATTTCAGTAACCCGGATGGCTACCTGGAAGAGGAATTTCTAAAGCACTCATAGGGCACCCTGGTGGCTAGTGTCCGTGTATATCACATACTGAGGCAGGTCTTACAACCGGTCGAAGCAAAAGAGTCCAAACTCTTCAGCCCCCGGGAGCTTCTGTAGGTAGAGCAAACATGATCCCTACAAACAATTTTATTAGCTTTGGGCTTCCTACCATGTTGTATGAAGAGTGCTCGTGGCAGATCGTCCTTCCATAGCTGCACAAGTGATGCTGCAATAGCATAATTTTTTTCAGAAATCAGTGCTGTTGCCAGTAGATCTACGAAGCGATTTACAACAGCCAAATCAAAAAGTATCTACTCAAATTCGAGAGGGGGTGTATGCGTACGCACGGGCGGAAGGTTGAGGAGATGCAGCGACGGATGTCGTAGTAGGCCGACTCCTGGAACTGCAGCGGCGTCTACATGGCCTCCTTCGGCGGCACTGGCGGCGAACCGGAGACCGGGTCGACCGATCCGACGATCTCTCGGCGTCACGACGCTTCACCTCGCCAATACTCCTTCGGCGGCACTGGCGGCGAACCGAAGACCGGGTCGACCGATCCGACGATCTCTCGGCGTCACGACGCTTCACCTCGCCAATACTCCTTTGGCGGCACTGGCGGCGAACCTGACACCAGATCGATCGATCTGACAGTCTCTCGGTGTCACGACGCTTCACCTTGCCGATATAAGCTGAGGGATAAGCTAAGGGATATTGGGGAGAGCCGGTGAGGTGGTGATTTCGACTGTCCGCCGCGCGATGCATCCATGCGGTGCGCTAGCATGTCGAAACGGCGACCGTTGTGGAGAGGGATGATAGTGGCAGCGTGGTGGATGATGGAACCGAAACCGGAGCTGCGGGTGTCGTGACAAGGGCGGCGGAGCGTTGTATGGGCATGGATGTGTTGACTGTGGGGATTTATTTTTGATGACCCATTATTTTCAGGAGGCTTGCGTTTTTACAGGACGAAACAATGGGCGTATGCGCGATGATTTCGGCTAATATAGCGTTTCTCTCGTGAGTTAATTAGGTGTGTTTATTAGGCGAGTGGATTTCGTCGGAAGCTTTTATTGACACAGGGCCAGCTACGAAGCGCGAAACGGAAGAAGTTGGATGAAACAGACAACGTAGTAGCAGAAAACGGAACCTCCTTATACTTTTTAGATAGTAGAGATTACACCGTCCCTCCTAAAATGACACAACTTTGTATCTTGATACTCCCTCCATTCACATTACTTAGTGTTCTAGGTTTAGTCCAACACTACGGAAACAAATCAAGATACCGCCGGCTAAACTCTACACTGACGGCTATATGTCGGGATTGTCGGCGTAAGACCTGAGAAATGCAGCCAAGAAAACCGGCCGTCAGCCTAGGTTAGCGTATGATGGGATAGAAGAACGGCAGACGTCGTCGTAGATTGGCCCGTCAGTGTAATGGATTGGTCGTGACAATGATGCGACGGCGCAGGGCTATACCAACGTCTTTACACCTACACCCACGGCAAAGCCATCGGCATAACTATTTTCCCTTTTTGCCATATTAATCATAGAAAAATTATAACTATACCATTCTAATTAAAAAAAAATACTTATAATATATCAAAATTTGCAGAAAAATAAGATCTATCTAAACTTAGATATTACATATTTTTGTTGAATAAAATATAAAAACATTACATATACTTTTGTATAACACATTTTTCATTTTCCGAGTGCCAAAACGGGGTATTTTGTGAAGCAACCACCAAATGAAAATTTCAAAATGGTACCACCCAATTTTTCAAAAATATTACCTTTCATAGAAAATGTCCTAAGCGGGGTATCTTAAACCTTTCCGTCTATACCTCGTGAAAAAGACAAACTCCTGCCAAATTGCATGAAGTGGGTCAGATTTAAACTACAGGTACATGATCTGATGCCCATGATTTTTTGGAAAAACCATGTTAGGTTCATAATATGCTATTTCATCAGAGATCCATTGCAAGTTTTGCGAGGCTCAGCCCCGAGGTAAGAAATCTTCATGCCTGCCGTTTTGACCACAATTTAAAACAGACATAAGAAATTCAAAAACGATCCAAACAATACAAAACCTTCGTGTGGTATCATATTAGTAAATAAAAATAACAAACTTGCTATATTGATTGCATCTTAAAAAAATCTTCTTGGAAATGAGCTATCATGTTCAAGGTTTTATGGTTTTCAGGCCAAATGACTAATGTTATGGCTAGAATCGCGGTATAGTTTGTGATAATCTGCCTATATTATGCACACATGTGCATCATGAGATGGTAAACAATGTTGCAGAACAAATATTTCCTTTTTGTCACACCAAAAAGCCATTTTTTATTTTCCTAGTGCCCAAAGCAGGGTGTTTATGAAGAAAGCACCAAATGAAAGTTTCAAAATGCCACCACCCCATTTAAAAAAATACTAGGCCACCTTGCATGAACAATTTCCCAACCGGTGTATCTTAAATCTTTTCGTCCACCCCTCATGGAAAAGACAAATTCCTACTGAATCTGTACGAAGTGGGTCAGATGTGAACTATAGGTACATGATCTCATTTTTAGGTTCATAATATGCTATTTCATCAGAGATCCACTGCAAGTTTAGCGAGACTCAGCCTCGAGCTAAGAATATCCGTGCCCGCCATTTTAACCATAGTTTAAAACATGCATAAGAAATTCAAAAACAATCCAAACAATGTAAAATCTTCGCATGGTGTCATATTATGTGACATAGTTTTAAGGAAAAATATCAAACTTGATATATTGATTGGATCTAAAAAACCTTCTCAGAAATGAGCAATCATGTTCAAGTTTTCGTGGTTTTCAGGCCAAACGACCAATTTTATGGCTAGAATCACTGCATAGTTTGTGATAATGTACCCATATTGTGCATACATGTGCATAATGGGTATGATGAACAATGTTGTAGGAAGAAGATTTTCTTTTCATCGCACCAAAAAGTCATTTTCTATTTTCCGAGTGCCAAAAACGAGATGTTTCATGAAGTAACCACCAAATGAAAGATTCAAAATGGTACCACCTCATTTTTCAAAAATACTAGGCCAGCTTGCGTGGAAAATTTCCCAACCGGGATATCTTAAACCTTTTCGTCCACCTCTCATGAAAAAGACAAATTCCTGCCAAATCGACAAGAAGTATGTCAGATTTGAACTATAGGTACATGATCTAATGATCATGTTTTTTGGAAAATTATTTGTAGGTTCACAATACTATGATATTTTATCAGAGATCCACTACAAGTTTGAAACTTCATGCCCATCGTTCTAACCATAGTTTGAAACGAGCATAAGAAATTCAAAAATGATCCAAACAATGTAAAACTTTCGCATGATATTATATTATGTGACATAGTTGCAAGGAAAATATCAAACTTGGTATATTGATTGCATCTAAAAAAACCTTCTCATAAATGAACTATCATGTTCGAGGTTTCATGGGCCAAACGACTAATGTTATGGCTAGAATCGCGGCATAGTTTGTGATAATATGTCCATATTATGCACACATGTGCATCATGGGATGGCAAATAATTTTGCAGGGGAAGTTTTCCTTTTCATCATACCAAAGAGCCATTTTCCATTTTACGAGCGCCAAAAACAAGGTGTTTTTTGAAGCAACCACTAAATAAAATTTTCAAAATGATAGCACCCAATTTTTAAAAAAATACTAGGCCACCTTACATGGACAATGTCCCAACCGGTATATCTTAAACCTTTCCATCCACCCCTCATAAAAAATATAAATTTCTACTGAATCGGTAGGAAGTGGGTCAGATTTGAACCGCATGTATATGATTTGATGCTCATGGTTTTTGAAAAAAAAATCATTTTTATGTTCACAATATGCTATTTCATCATAGATCCACTGCAAGTTTAGGAAGATTCAGCCTCGAGCTAAGGATTTTTTAGAATACTCAAATTCAAAAGGGAAATTTTGATATGATTTTAAAGATTTGAACACTATTATTATATTCCAATCATCACAAAATATATTTTATATTATATGCATTTGGAATGATAAATATCAATATTTTTATTTATAACTTGGTCAAGCTTTGTAAATTTTGATTTTGATTAAATCCAGAACGCGAGGTAATCGTGAACAGATGCAATACATACCTATGTAGATAAAATCATAGTTCTAGCATTGGAAGTAAAAAATCATAGTTCTAGCTTTCAAAAGAAATTAAGAAATGCTTTTTGCTAATTCTCAACCAGAAGGAAATCCATCTTTGTCACATCCCAAGATTTTCCAAATCTTGTAATGTGAAAATAAATGAATAAAATAAAACTTTGTTTGATTTTCAGAGCCAGAAGAAACTTTTGAATTCAATTGGAACTTCAAACCCATTTGAATTAAATAAAACCTAAAGGGATCTAAATAAATAAACATTTTATAAAAGGAAAAATAAAAACATTTGGAAATACTATTTTGAAACAAATAAATGAAAAGATTGTTTTCAAATGGAATAGAGGTTTATAAATAAAGAATATTTTATAAAGCCAAATTAAACCTTGGCCAAGCTTTGGGAATTAAAACATTTTATTTTTAATAAAAATTAGCAAAGGTTTATTTAAATAAAATAATAAGGAATTAATATCCAAACTTTGTTTAAATAAAAGGTTTTACCATTTTAATTAAAACATTAAAACTTATTAAATTATTTAAAATAAGTTTTCCAAATATTCTTTATTTCCAAATAAAACCTACTGATTTGGTTTTTGAAAATATTTGGATTTCAAATGGAGATTCTATTAATTAAATCAAACCCTATTTTATTAAATAACTAATGAACCATTTTATTTAATTAATGAATGGTCTTAAAAAGAATAAAAATTATTTTATTTTTGGAATTTGGTTTATATTGATAAACATAACCAAATTCATATTTGAAAAGCTTGATGATTGTTTGAATCATTTTGAATGTGTTTGGTTGTTTGAATTTCAAAACAGGAAAATGGAAATAGAAAAGGAAAAAGAATGAGATAGAAAAAAATAATGGAAATGGATCGACCAACCGAGCCAAACAGCCCACCTAGCCCAATCCCCACCCACCGTGACGCTTTCTCACCGAGAAAGAACCTCGGAGCAACCGACAAGTGGACCCTTTCCCTTCTTCCTTTTTTCACGACAGTGTGCCCACTCCTCCTGTTCATCGTCCCAAACCGCAGCGACCGTTCCTCGCCGTTTACTGCCGAGTAAACTCCCTTGAATTCGCGTTGATGAATGGATTAAACCCGCCATTGACCATGCTATGTTAAACGCCATGCATCACTCTTCCTTGTCCCTAAACCGGAACCACCTGGGAGCCACCAGACTGCACGAATCATCCCCAAACCGTCTCTATCTCCGACGATGCTCCGGCGAGAATTCCGGCCGTGTCTTGCCACTCCTTGCCTCCCCAAGCACGCATGCACATTCCCCACTTCCTGTAGCATCTCCCTGCACCTTCCATTCGACCACAGACACCTCAGAACCTCGACTCCAACACACCCCTGAACGCCACCGTCTACTGCTGTTCTCCGACGACGTCTCCCCGGTAAAACCTGACTCCCCTCTTATTCCTGTGGACACGAGGATGATCTCAGCTCTTCTGAACCCTACTGCCGCTTGTCCTAGGCCGCCTATCCTCGCCATCAACGGCCATCAACGACGAAGCATCCACGGCGACGACCTACGGCGAGGAATCTAGGACCGCCTAGCGCCTTCGTCGGACAAGAACACGTGGAGAATCAGCAAGGCGCAGAGAACCTGGTGAGCTACCTCTCTCTCCCTCTAGCACCCTGTGTCGCCAGCAACCTCACCGCAGAGCTCAAGCGCCATTGCCGCGCTGGCGCCGCCTCCGTCAATCGAACAGTAGCCGTGCGATCTGGATCCAACGGGTACGATAGATTCGCTTAACTGAAAGGGTACGCTAGTTCTGAGCCGTATGATCACATTAAATCCAACGCTCCACATTGCTGATCCGTGCGAACCGTTTTCCTCCACTCAGAGTGAGACACGTGGCCGGTAGATGAATTAAAAAACAGATTTGAATCAGAATCATTTGCAAACTTCAAACCTTTGTAACTTTCAAACCACACGTCCAAAAATTACAAATTTTATATGAATGGATTCAGGAGAGCAAGCCCTAGCCAACCATGACCTTTGTTTAGCAAAAAGCTTCTGGAAAAATGGTTGTTTTTGCAGAAACATTTGTATGCTTGTTAAGCTTATAAAAATTGTTTAAAAATGAATATGGGGATAAAATCTTGGGCAAATGGTGTGATTTGAACCTACTAACATTGTGAAACACTTTGTGGTCTCAAAAATGTTTTTGGTGAAACAAAAGAATGATTCTTTGATTTAAAATCATTTCTAGTCAAATAGAAATGTGGTTTATTTATTAAAAATGGTTTTGGAAGAAAACCTTTGGAAAATGTTTTGTTTTGAACTCACTGACCCCAAACCCCAAGTTTTGTGATTTGAGAACATATTGGGTGAACCCTATAGGTTAATGCATTATTAAAAATATTTCTACACCACATAAAATGATACTTTATTTTGAAAATGGTTTTGTGGTGAAACCTCTTTGCAAATGACTTGGCCACTTTACAAAATGATCAAATAGGTGCTTGCAAATGTTTATGACCCATTAGGAACCACTACTTCAAACAAAACAAAGCTTGGCATGCTTGCATGCATTACTTTGACTTTGTCATTTTATGTGTTGTTTTGCTTGTTTGGTAGATTGAGTTGTGCCTTGCTTGATTGATTTGTAGTGACTTGAAGAGTGTGATTGTTTCAAGGACAAGGAGTGAACCTATACCCTCTACCAAAAAGGCAAGTGATGCTTCATACTTTCTATCCCAAATACTTTCACTATGCATTAGTGATTTTGCTAAGTAAAACTTGCATGGATTTTGCTAAGTATATACCTTGCTATAGTAAAACCTAGTAGATGAATCCTTAGTAGGATTTCCTAAGTTAAGTTTCCTATTACTACCAAGCTTAGCCTAGCTAATGGAAAACATGGGTGGAAAATATATTCACACTATGGAAAAATATTCTAAGTCTGAGGAATTATGTTTTGTTTAATAAAACAACTAAGTTGTGGCATCCCGCAAAACCACTACTAGAAAATCGCGTTGAATTTGTGCATTGCATCGTCATCATCGCATGCTGTTTGTCAAAACTATGTTTGCAAAACCAGTCTTTGTTTTCTAAACGCCCATCTTATTCAAACGCCAAAACCCCGGGGCTCCGGAGTATTTTGTTTTGTTGCATTGGTTAAACGGCCCAATTCAAGTAAATAAAAGTTTAATTATTTTTAATGAAGGCGGTCAGTCCCGACCCGAACGACCGCCCCATATTTTCAGATCGGTCCAAACCTGCGCCCCATCTAATCCTAGACCTACCCAGAAACCTACCCACCCTACTTGGCCACATCACCCCAGCCAATCTAACCTCGCCACCTCACTTTCCTCTCTCCCTCACCCTATCCTGCGCCGCCACATCAGCTCCCCACATCCCCACCTTTTCTCTCCCCCACCTACCTCTCCTCTCCCCGCCCACACTACACACGCCTCCAGCCTCACCAGCTCACCCATCCTCTCCAGACGCTGGCCCCCATGCCCTCACTGGACCCACCACCCTCTCCTCCTCACGCCAAGCCGCCTCTCCCTGTTTCTTCTTCCCTCTCAGAGCCCGCTCAGAGCTCCCTCACGCCCCTTCTCCCTCCGCTCCGCCCTCCGCCTCCGGCCGCTCCGCCCTCTCGCCTCCAGCTGCCAGAGCCCTCGCCACTGTCATGGGTCCTCCCGAGCCTGACGGCGCCCGCCTCCGTCGAGCCTGCTCCGCCGTGTCCGCGCCTCCGTCGGTCTCCGCCTCATGGAAGCCGCACTTCTTCCTCATGAGCTAGCCCTCCTCCGTCTGCCCCGCATCTCGGCATCCTCCTTGAAGCCTCGGCCTCCGGCCGTCGCGCCCCGCCTTCACCCTCTCCAGCGAGCACCGCCGCCACCGTGTTTCTCCTTCCCTTCTGCGAGCGCCCCGCGCTAGCCCGCCGCCGTCGACCGACCACCTCGTCCCCTGCTCGTCTCTGTCACCGATGGCGCCGGCCCGCCGCTCGCCTCGAGTCCGCTGGCCGCCCCTGTTCCCTCGCCGCTCGCCTCTGGCCGCTCAGCGCCCCTGGCCACGAGCTCGCGACCACGACGTCGTCCTGCGTCCTTTCTCCTCCACGGCGGTCGACCCTTCTCTCTCAGCATGGACGCGCCCTCGTGCCAGGCACGTCTCTGCTTGTCCCAAAGGAACTCCCTCCTCTGTTTTAGGTGCCACCTTGCCTGCCTTGATGTTGTCCTGTTGCAGATGCTAGTGGTTCATGTTGAGTTTAAGTGAAGGGGCTCTTATTAGCGTGATGCGGCCCTTGTGCGATGCGAAATGCGAGGCATATCGGAAGATCTCGATGCCAAGATCAATGACCACGAAGGATGCGGACAAGGCATCAAATTTTCCCCGTCAACAAGACCGTCTCGATGACGATGATTTTGAAGAATGTACATGGCGTACCCCCAAGGACGCCCCCGACAAGTTGCACAAGGCCTTAGACTCGACACCCTCGAAGCGTCAAGATCTACTACACGGAGCATTGTCCGATGGTCGGAACCCCCGAAGACCGAACCCGGAGCTGGATCCGAAGACCATGTGTGCAACAAGTACTCCGTCATGGACCCGATTGAAGCAAACCCGAGAACACCGACGCAGAACGCCAAGTGCTTCACCTCGACGGACACCAAGACCCTCGCAACGGCAAGATCGACCCCGTGGGACCCGACAAGATCGGCACGACGACAAGAACGGCACCGACCCAAGTCCTGCTTCCCGGACGCGACAAGAGCTACCCCGATCCGAAGACCCTAATCCCGGAGTCCGAGAACGCATCCGTCGAACCCTAGACCCTGGACCTCGAGACCGGCCCCGAACATCGGAACCCTAACAAGATCGTCGAACCCTAAATGTGTGAACCCCTTCCCGCAAACCCTATTTTATAAATGCATAATAACAACTGGATCGCATATTGAATTGTCATACTCGCATGCATTCATTCATGTGGTTTGGGGGCCTTATGCCGATTCACCTAATAATTAAATATGGGGCCCATATGCGGGCAAATCTAGTCTCATATTGGCCTCATTTAAACTTGTGTAGCGAACCGGTATCTTATCTTGCCTTGTTATAACAACATTTAATTGTGGGGCTTCAAAATAACATGAACCATCTAATTAACTGTCGGGACCCCGGTTCCGCTTAATATGACCTAATTGCATCGCACTTTGCCATGCCATCCATCATACATGCATCATGCCGATCTTCTGCCGTGTATTAAATATTGCATCCGGTGTTCCTTCTAGTGTTTTGCTTCTTCGCGGTTAAGGCCGTTGAGTTGATGTGAGCTTCACCCCGGTCTTCGGTTGAACCTTCGACAATGTTTTCAGGCGAGCATCTCCCCCTTTCTACCTATCTTACTTTTATAGTAATTTACTCCTTCCTGTTGATCTATTGCTATCTGTGTTGCGATGCTCTAGCTTTCGTACCCGTGAAATCCCTTGCAGCCCTATATTGCCTTGGACACATCCTATTACCTGTTGTTTGGTAGATAGTTGGACTTGCGCGTCGTAGTTGCTTGCTCAAGTGCTGATGTGTGTCGCCATATGCCACAGTTGCTGATGTATTGCCGCATGTTGATGTTGGAGATGATTCTAGCTTTACTTATCGTCACTTTACTTTCTGTTTAACAACTAAAATTGAATAAGCAGAGGCATCGGTGGGTGATAGATAATATTTGGTTTCCGAACGCCCACTTGTGTCCCGTAAGACCCCGAGTACTTGATACCTGTTCCTTGATTTTGCGCTATCCACATCCGGAGGTATATGGGACCCCCGAGCGAGCTTGATTCATTCTTATTTCTTGGGGCCACAAACTAGTTTGAGGTTTTATTTACGATCCTGTACTTATGCCATGCTTTTATCGCTTTATTACGATTGTGCGAGTAACTGCATCTTGTTAGGATCGGACACGATTCGCGGTGTCGACAAGCCCGTTTGGGGTTCCCGATGTTCACAGTAGTATACCCAAGACCTTGAGGCCGTCTGAGCTTGTCTACTCCGTTATGGATTCTACTTAAGGGTGGCCTGAAATATTTCTGAATCCTGTGATTGTTCAGTGAAAGCCTCGTTGGGTTTTGATTTGGTTTTTCCGAGGTTGATCGAGCGTGTTGCTATTGGTGCACCCCGCCGGGTTAAAACTTTCAAAGCCGTGTCCATGGATATGGACGACTTGGAGCACAGATTCTCGATCATAGACAAGCATAACTAAAGTTTATTGCTATTAATTTGACTTATAATGACTAGTAATCAGCTTCACTATAACGGAATGGCTAATTAATACACGCCCACCATTGCTTGTTTGGTTGTCGCCATACAATTGTATCTGACTAGTAAGTATTGCAACTACAACGAATTGGCTGAATAAAAGTAACAACAACTGCTGGGTTTTGGGTTTATCTCATGCTATTCATACCTGATTAGTAATTGTTGCAACTACAACGGAATGATTAACTAAAAGTGCCCACTGCTTACCTTATCAGGACGATTATTTAAACCTGACTAGTAAAGTGCCGCAACTATAACTGCACAAGTAAAACTGCCAACTGTGTGAGTTCCTCGGTTGACTTCCTCGTTTGGTCTCGAGGGGGAAACGCCAGGTTGGGTTTGGTTTGGTGTTAGCTTCAGGTTGGATCCGGTTAGGTCATTCTTACCCCTCTCTGATAACCGCCAGTTGTATCGAGTCTCTATAGGTTGTTCAGTGCCTGCTGCCGCTGCCGCTCAGTCCACCATACCTATGTAGGCGAGGACCGCCGAATTCTAGCCTCGCCGTGTAATCGCCTCAAGATCTTGACGCTCCTTCTTTGTTTTCTGCTTTGCCCTTTGTCGGCACCCCTTTTGTTACGCAGGTTTTGAGATCGACGCCGTTAGCAGGGTTACCCTTCCGGCTTGGCCTGGGCAGGGTTATGGACGCCATTGGTTATTCTTCAGGGCTCTTAGCCCCATTTGCATCTTGTCCGTAGCTGGACGCTCTATCGTTCTCAAGGTGATTTGGTTCTTTGTATATTATATCTGTATTCTTGACTCTTGAAGTCGCTGTTATATATATCTGTTCTGTGGGTCCCATCGAGGACTGTTGTGTAATGTTATTACTTCGTTTTCCACCCGCACGAAAGTGCCTGGTGGGCACCTTTGAATCGTTTCTATGCGGGTTTGGCGAATTTTGTCTAAACTTGCATAGGTCCGATTCTGAGGGTGTTACAGAGTGGTATCAGAGCTCAGCAGTTGCGATACCCCACAAGTCCAGCCTGTAGGATAACCTAGCTAACGGCCGAAGTAGAGTGTCAAAACTATTTTTGAAAATCGGTTGGATAGTTCTGATTAGGTCTGATTTTACTCCTTACCCCTCTGCTATTCTCCTCTTACCTCGACGTGTTTTGAATCTGCCCTCTTATCTTTTCTTCGAGTCCAGGAATTCTCGTGGTTGGGTTTCCGTCGTACCTTCAGGGTTTCGCATTCTTCCTTTTGTAACGGAGGTGCTACGATCATCAATCTGCAACTTGTCTGTTGTGCCTTTCATCCGATCTTTTGTCCTTGAGATCTTTATCCATCTGTGTTCCTTGCCGGATATCAGTGTCGTTGAAAAACATATGAGAAGGACGAGCTTTGGTGAAGTTGGAGTATACCTTGAGCATGTGTTGTTCATGCCAATGGAACCATCGTGGAACCTAATCATTGTGTCTTTCATACGATTTCTGCTGGCAACATTCCTTTGTTCCGGATACCGCCTAAGAAGGTCTTCAGTCTAAATCTCGAGAGTTGAGTTGCCTGATTCCCCTACCCATGTAGAGAGTTGATAGTTTGGGCCGGGATGGACTGATCACCCTACCCGACTCTTCATCGCTCTTCAGTACATCGAACTGGTGGATCAATGTAACTTCTCCTCTTCTAACGGAAGTTAGGGTGGCTTTATTTGTGATACCTCTACCTTGACCTTTTGTTCCGAGTGCTCTCTCGACGATCGGAACAACGACCCTTGTTGGTGGTGTCGCCGATTCCCGATGAAGAAGGAACCTCGTTAGTGGTGTCGCGAGGATCTACACGGCGAGAAGACGCATCACGCCTTCCTTCCGGTACCATGAGGCGGATCTCGAGGGCGAGATCCATTGTTAGTGGTGTCGAATTGTGGCATCCCGCAAAACCACTACTAGAAAATCGCGTTGAATTTGTGCATTGCATCGTCATCATCGCATGCTGTTTGTCAAAACTATGTTTGCAAAACCAGTCTTTGTTTTCTAAACGCCCATCTTATTCAAACGCCAAAACCCCGGGGCTCCGGAGTATTTTGTTTTGTTGCATTCGGGTTGCAAACGGCCCAATTCAAGTAAATAAAAGTTTAATTATTTTTGTAGGGGCAGTCGAACGGGCCGTCCCGACCCGAACGACCGCCCCAGATTTTTCAGATCGGTCCAAACCTGCGCCCCATCTAATCCTAGACCTACCCAGAAACCTACCCACCCTACTTGGCCACATCACCCCAGCCAATCTAACCTCGCCACCTCACTTTCCTCTCTCCCTCACCCTATCCTGCGCCGCCACATCAGCTCCCCACATCCCCACCTTTTTCTCTCCCCCCCACCTACCTCTCTCCTCTCCCTGCCCACACACTACACGCACACACGCCTCCAGCCTCACCAGCCGCTCACCCATCCCCTCTGCACGCGGGCCCCCCATGCCCCGCCTGCGCCTGGACCCACCACCCTCTCCTCCCTCACGCCAGCACCGCTCGCCCCTCTCCCCTGTTTCTCTTCTTCCCTCAGACGCTCACAGCTCCTCCTCCGCGCCCTCTCCGCTCGCCCTCTCGCCTCCTTGATCGCCAGAGCCCTCGCCATGACGTGCTGGTCCTCTCGAGCCTGACGGCGCCCGCCTCCGTCGAGCCCGGCCTCCGCCGTGTCGCGCCTCCTCGGTCTCCGCCTCGCTGAAGCCGCGACCCCTTCTCGCGAAGCCAGCCTCCTCCGTCTGCCCCGCATCTCCGGCATCCTCCTCGCTCGAGCTCGGCCCCCGCCGGCCGCGCCCGCCTTCACCCTCTCCAGCGAGCACCGCCGCCACTGTTTTCCTTCCTTCTGGCGCCGCGCTAGCGCCGCCGTCGACCACCTGCCCTCGTCTTCGTCACCGATGGCGCTGCCCGCCGCCGCCGAGTCCTGGCCGCCTCGCCTCGCCGCTCGGCGCCCACAGCCACGAGCTCGCGACCACGACGTCGTCCTGCGTCCTTTCTCCTCCACGGCGGTCGACCCTTCTCTCTCAGCATGGACGCGCCCTCGTGCCAGGCACGTCTCTGCTTGTCCCAAAGGAACTCCCTCCTCTGTTTTAGGTGCCACCTTGCCTGCCTTGATGTTGTCCTGTTGCAGATGCTAGTGGTTCATGTTGAGTTTAAGTGAAGGGGCTCTTATTAGCGTGATGCGGCCCTTGTGCGATGCGAAATGCGAGACTGTTATCGGAAGATCTCTGATGCCAAGATCAATGACCACGAAGGATGCGGACAAGGCATCAAATTTTCCCCGTCAACAAGACCGTCTCGATGACGATGATTTTGAAGAATGTACATGGCGTACCCCCAAGGACGCCCCCGACAAGTTGCACAAGGCCTTAGACTCGACACCCTCGAAGCGTCAAGATCTACTACACGGAGCATTGTCCGATGGTCGGAACCCCCGAAGACCGAACCCGGAGCTGGATCCGAAGACCATGTGTGCAACAAGTACTCCGTCATGGACCCGATTGAAGCAAACCCGAGAACACCGACGCAGAACGCCAAGTGCTTCACCTCGACGGACACCAAGACCCTCGCAACGGCAAGATCGACCCCGTGGGACCCGACAAGATCGGCACGACGACAAGAACGGCACCGACCCAAGTCCTGCTTCCCGGACGCGACAAGAGCTACCCCGATCCGAAGACCCTAATCCCGGAGTCCGAGAACGCATCCGTCGAACCCTAGACCCTGGACCTCGAGACCGGCCCCGAACATCGGAACCCTAACAAGATCGTCGAACCCTAAATGTGTGAACCCCTTCCCGCAAACCCTATTTTATAAATGCATAATAACAACTGGATCGCATATTGAATTGTCATACTCGCATGCATTCATTCATGTGGTTTGGGGGCCTTATGCCGATTCACCTAATAATTAAATATGGGGCCCATATGCGGGCAAATCTAGTCTCATATTGGCCTCATTTAAACTTGTGTAGCGAACCGGTATCTTATCTTGCCTTGTTATAACAACATTTAATTGTGGGGCTTCTAAATAACATGAACCATCTAATTAACTGTCGGGACCCCGGTTCCGCTTAATATGACCTAATTGCATTGCACCTTTGCCATGCCATACATCATACATGCATCATGCCGATCTTCTGCCGTTGTATTAAATATTGCATCCGGTGTTTATTCTAGTGTTTTGCTTCTTCATGTTAAGGCCGTTGAGTTGATGTGAGCTTCACCCGGTCTTGGTTGAACCTTCGACAATGTTTTCAAAGTAGCATCTCCCCTTTCTACCTATCTTACTTTTATAGTAATTTACTCCTTCTGTTGATCTATTGTGCTCTGTGTTGCGATGCTCTAGCTTTCGTGCCGTGAAATCCCTTGCAGCCCTATATTGCCTTGGACACATCCTATTACATTGTTTGGTAGATAGTTGGACTTGCGCGTCGTAGTTGCTTGCTCAAGTGCTGATGTGTGTCGCCATATGCCACAGTTGCTGATGTATTGCCGCATGTTGATGTTGGAGATGATTCTAGCTTTACTTATCGTCACTTTACTTTCTGTTTAACAACTAAAATTGAATAAGCAGAGGCATCGGTGGGTGATAGATAATATTTGGTTTCCGAACGCCCACTTGTGTCCCGTAAGACCCCGAGTACTTGATACCTGTTCCTTGATTTTGCGCGCTATCCACATCCACATCCGGAGGTATATGGGACCCCCGAGCCAGAGCTTGATTCATTCTTATTTCTTGGGGCCACAAACTAGTTTGAGGTTTTATTTACGATCCTGTACTTATGCCATGCTTTCGCTTTATTACGATTGTGCAGTCTTGCACTTTGTCTTGTTAGGATCGGGACACGATTCCATGGTCGACAAGCCCCGTTTGGGGTTCCCGATCGTTCACAGCCAGTATACCCAACACCTTGAGGCCGTCTCGAGCTTGTCTACTCCGTTCGGATTCTACTTAAGGGTGGCCCCTGAAATATTTCTCAATCTGTGATTGTTCACCGTGAAAGCCTCGTTGGGTTTTGATTTGGTTTTCCGAGGTTGATCGAGCGTGTGTTGCTATTGGTGCACCCCGGCCGGGTAAAAACTTTCTGAAAGCCGTGTCCGCGGATATGGACGACTTGGAGCACAGTATCTCGATCATAGACAAGCATAACTAAAGTTTATTGCTATTAATTTGACTTATAATGACTAGTAATCAGCTTCACTATAACGGAATGGCTAATTAATACTGCCCACCATTGCTTGTTTGGTTGTCGCTTGCGACAATTGTATCTGACTAGTAAGTATTGCAACTACAACGAATTGGCTGAATAAAAGTAACAACAACTGCTGGGTTTTGGGTTTATCTCATGCTATTCATACCTGATTAGTAATTGTTGCAACTACAACGGAATGATTAAATAAAAGTGCCCACTGTTTACTTTATCAGGATGATTATTTAAACCTGACTAGTAAAGTGCCGCAACTATAACTGCACAAGTAAAACTGCCAACTGTGTGAGTTCCTCGGTTGACTTCCTCGTTTGGTCTCGAGGGGGAAACGCCAGGTTGGGTTTGGTTTGGTGTTAGTTTCAGGTTGGATCCGGTTAGGTCATTCTTACCCCTCTCTGATAACCGCCAGTTGTATCGAGTCTCTATAGGTTGTTCAGTGCCTGCTGCCGCTGCCGCTCAGTCCACCATACCTATGTAGGCGAGGACCGCCGAATTCTAGCCTCATCGATCTTGGCCTCAATCCTTCTTTGTTTTCTGCTTTGCCCTTTGTCGGCACCTTTGTTACGCAGGTTTTGAGATCGACGCCGTTAGCGGGGTTACCCTTCCGGCACTGGGCAGGGTTATGGGCCCATTGGTTATTCTTCAGGGCTCTTAGCCCCATTTGCATCTTGTCCGTAGCTGGACGCTCTATCGTTCTCAAGGTGATTTGGTTCTTTGTATATTATATCTGTATTCTTGACTCTTGAAGTCGCTGTTATATATATCTGTTCTGTGGGTCCCATCGAGGACTGTTGTGTAATGTTATTACTTCGTTTTCCACCCGCACGAAAGTGCCTGGTGGGCACCTTTGAATCGTTTCTATGCGGGTTTGGCGAATTTTGTCTAAACTTGCATAGGTCCGATTCTGAGGGTGTTACATAAGTCAATGAATCACCTGGGTGGAATGGAAAGATTGGGATATGTTGAGTGGTTACACAAGGCCAGGGGACTGGTGAACCTTGTGTATCACACTTGTGGATGGCCACCCAGGAAACAAAGGGATTTGAGATGTCAAATGTTGAGAAGCTTCAAGTGCAACCACTTGGCAATATGGGCTCTGCCATGATCATATAGGTTGCAAGAACTTAGCCATATGGATAGTGGGTGGTAGTGTTTGATAGGTTGGAACGCGTCCATTTTGGTCTAAGGAAAGCTTGAAAGATCTTGTCTTGGGAAACCAAGTCTTGTGGGGAAAGTGCACCACCTCTGCAGAGTGTAAAATCTAAGTACTTAGCCATGTCCCTGGTAAAGGACAATTTGAGCATCAAGACATGGAAGCAATCAAGAATCTCATCATTCAAATTTCTAAGTTAAAACTTATGGATTGAACAAGGGTTGTTTGAAATCTTAAATCTTTGATTGGTAGATGCCTTGGAAAGGATCTTCAGTCTTTGATTGAGAAAAATGATTTTGACAAGCAAAAACTTGGTATTTCCAAATGTTAAGGAAAAATCTATTTTGAGCAATGCAAGCCTTAACTCCACTTAGCCAAATGCATATAGATGATAGACTCCACTATACTACCATAGTATCACTTGCCAATACAATTCAAATGTATTGACCCTTGTGGCTGTAACTTGTAATGTTGCAGGTTTGATTGATTTTAGTGAAGATTGTTTGATTAGGATTACAAAGTCTACAACCAACATCTGCCTGTGGCACTTTGAAGATGAAGGACCCCATGATTATAACTATTCCGCTGCAATTTAATGTAATAGCCAAATGAGCTATGTATTGATGTAATAAAATTATGTTATTCCTGGTTATAAAGTTGTAATATGACCTTTGTTTCTTGATATTACATCTAAACTGTGGATGCTAGCTATTGATCCAGGGACTAGCATTGTAAAACACAGGAGGCTCTATCTTATCTAAGATTGGGACCTCTACAATCTTCATCCACAACTACAAAATATATTCGGTTGCAATCCACTTGTAACCAAAAAAATATCAGTTACAACCCTACTTGTACTGACAAATCTCAATTTTAAGTCCACTTGCAACTTAAATATCTTGGTTATAACTATAATTGCAACTAGAGAAAATCACAGCTACAACCTCATAGCTGAAAAAACCTCAGTTATAACCTCAATTGTAATTTAATTACAACTAAAAAAGCTTAGTTTTAGCCTCACTTACAACTAAAATATCTCGGTTATAACCTGCAACTTCGCTAAGAACCACACAAATTTAGAAACAAAAATACTCCCTTTGTTCACCAACACAAGAACTTTTAGATATTTCAAATTAGAATAGGTACACTCCAAAATGAGTGAATCTATAGTACTAAAACACGTCTACATACATGTGTTTTATAAAAAAATATTTGAATGTTTTACATTAATTAGTGAACGGAGGGAGTAGCTTTAAACAAAAACATGCACAAAAACTTCAATTAGCTCATTATAAAAAACAAAGGAAAATACGAAAATGAAAAAAAGGCCTTAGAACTGTTCAACCACCCTTTGTCACATCCCATGCGGACTGCAAAGCAGCACAAATTTCGTCTCCGTTGTTTAAAAAGCCTAGTAGTAGTACAAATCTCCTCATAACAATAGGACTAAGCACTAAGATAATTCCTAGATGAGAACTAGCAAACCCCAGTTTATAAATGTAAAGCCGATAAAGCTTAGGAGACGCAAGTCTAGTCGGCAAAAATCATAGAAATAACCTAATTAACGAAGGATCTCACGAAATAACCAATTTTTTCGAAGAATTCCCAATCTGACCTATTTTCATGACGCTTTACCAGACAACGCCATGGTCAGTAGCCTTTGTGGCCCATGCGGGCCCATTTTAATGTTTGGCGCTTTACAGGGGAGCACCATGCTACTAGGTATGGAGCTTTTGCGGCGGGCGCCATGCCCCTTAACCCTAGAAACGACGCGAGTGCCCTCACCCGACCCCTCCCAGCGCCATACCTCTCTGTCCCCGAGCTCCTCTCTCTCTCTCTCTCTCTCTCTCTCTCTCTCGCCCCCAGCTCTTCCCCCACTCGAATCCCTTCAAATCGGTTGCTTTTCTCCGTGGATTTGGACTTCCCCTTGCTTCAAGAGGTAATCTCCCCCGATCCCCTTGGTTTTGTCCAAATAGATCTGTGCAATTTGGTTCTATTTTGGCAAAAAATCTGAAACCCTAACCCTGCCTATATCTTGGCTTTGGAGTGAAATCTAGGGTTGATGTTGTTGCTTCTAGTTATTAGATTTGTTGCTTATGGCTATGATTTGTATGTTAGAATTAGCAAAGTGGCATGGCTTGTTTTAGTTGGTAGCTATGGTTGGTGGTGGTAATATAGTTGCCTTTGATGCGTAATGGTTGTTGTCATTGTTTTTTATATGGCAAGAATCGTTAATGTTCATCATGTGGACAAGGCCACATTCTTGAAAGGCAATGCCGAGTGTGACCCGGAGGAGGTAGTCATGGTGTTTGGCACAAGTCCTACATATGCCGAGGTTGTGGAAAGAGTGAGGAATGATTTGAAATGGATGGAACCTAGTGATGTGTATGAGTTGGTTGGAAGGTATAATGCCGGGTTTGTCCAACACAATAGATTGAAGATAATGCCAATCAACTCGAGTTGAATTTGAGTGCATATAAGGAGATGGTGGCGGAATCCAAAGATAAGTCACTCAAGATATTTGCCACAAGAAATCTTGCGGCTCGGTTGCACATTTACTTGAACCGACATGCTTCCATGAGCCCAGTTCAAGGTGAGTCACATGTGTATGACGCAACAATGAGCCAACCCCCCTTGAGCCCGGTCCCCGTAGAGCGAACCTATGATGACACAACAATGAGGCAACCTTCCATGAGCCCTGTCCGCAATGACAACTATGAAGCACCTCAAATGGAGGATGGTGACTTTGAGGGTGATGAGGTAGAGTATGGGCTTCGTGACAATGAAGTAGGAGATGTGGAGGCAAATTGCGATGAGGAGGACATGGTGTCAACACCCGGATTTTTAATCCCAGATGCCTATTATGCCATACATCGCAATCCCAGGATTACCTTTTTTGCGAGACATAACAGACTGGATATCACAGTACATCATCTATTACAAACCATACATAAGGTCTTACAACAAATAAATGATCTTAGGATCCAGTCTTAGTACAATTAAAGCAGCGGAATAACATAATAACGGTAGCATGGGCGAGGCTCCATCTTCATGGTCACATGCAATGCTGATGATGGGAGATGATCCTAGTTGTCGTAACCTTCCTGTGGTCCATTCTCTTGATAGTCCTCTTCATAGTCTGGCCACGGGAATAGCCAGGGACAAAGCCATGAGTACTCTTTAAGTACTTGCAAACTAACACTAACAGGTAAATGGTTTGAGTAGGAGTGCTAAGCTATAAGTTGTTCTGCAAAAAGCCAGATTTATCTCTCACTGAGTTTAGAAGCAAATAAAACTAGTTTAAGGTTTTAAGACACCTAAGTGGGAACTTGAGTTTTCATATCACAACCCTGTTGTGGTCAAGTCAAAGTCATGATTCATTTCACAAGTCATTTTGAAAACATCTGACGATGCAACAGTATGACCACTCCAACTGTCCATAACCGCGGACGCGACTATTCTAATAGTTTGACACTCTGCAAGGTTGTACACTTTCACCACAATATTCGATACATCCATCAGGAACAATCCTGAATTCACCATACTCAGTATGCGGATAATCAATCCTAACCTTTCAATAACACGCCCTAGTATAGGCACCTCTTCTATGAGTTTGGCCTGCCAACCATGACCATCTATCATCTTGGGAACTGCATATGTGGTCAATCTTCACGAGGTAGCCTCAGCTCAAACCTCGGTCGCAAGGGAACCCATACTAAGGTATATAAACTTCTAGTAAAGCCCTACCCAATTTCGTGTATTGTGGTGGTACGGTAAAATTGGAATGTTATCGCATCCAGACAACCATCAGTTTTATAAAGGGGCTAAGGCTCATGCCTCAACATTTTCATCATCGAAATCATATGGTGTTCAAGAACACATGTCAAAATATTTCATTAGAATGACTCATCATTCTAAGGTTTTCATAATCATTTTCACCAAGTATTCCCATCTAAAGTGATCAAGTTTTATGCTTAGCACTAGCCACTAAAGTTGGGGGTAATCACTAATGAGGGGTAATAAAGAAGTGTGACTTATCTAAGTTCAATCTCATGATTCAGGATGACATCAAGATTTATCTAAATTATGCCAAGTTTTATGCTCTTTATGCTACCTCTAATATCTTTCCAAAACTTACAAGTCACTAAGTAAAAGTAATAAATATCTTTGATAAAGAAATAAAATACTAAATCTTGCAAGTAAAACTGGGATTTGGTATCATCAAGTGGTATAACCAAGGCATGCCTAATGCATTGCATAGGTTATTTGTAGGTTTAAGCTTGCAAGTATGACTTGCATGGTTTAGCTTAGCTTGCCTTGTGCAGTGTAGTGGTTGAAGTTCTCCTCGGCTTCTTCCTCGTAGTAATCTCCTTACTCTTCGTATCCTTGGTCGGTACTAGCGTCTATAAATAAATATGAGGTACACAATCACCAAACAATACTTAACTAGTTCTATTTATCAGACCAAGATTTTTACTAGATGATCTAGCATCATCACAATCATCACAAAGATTAAGGCACTAGTTCCATTTATTTTCTTTTAGAAAAGTAATTTCTACTCATTGAAAAACTACTTAAGATTTAATATTCTCCAACTAAAACATGGGATCATGTTGACACATTTCATCACCACATATTTCAGTACTTGGGAATGTGATTTAAAGTGGTGTCGCAATTTAATAAGGTTTAACCTTTATATTTTAATTAATTAAAGTGACTAGAAATTCCTATGGGGCATTATTTTATTACTCTCCCATTATTACTGCAAGTAAACCTAGATATTTTTATATATTCAGAAAGGTCTCATCAAATGTGATTTTTGAGAGTTGGAATCAACCCAAAAGCATTTATGGTTGAATTTCAAAAAATATTTGAATGCATAAAAGTCTCTGACTTGTTATTTTTACTATAGGTGATCTATAATTTCAAATGGTTTGAATCCAATGGGCTTGGATTAAGAATTTCAATACCTTTCGAACAAAATTAGTTTCATGCAATTTGGTTTAGTGAACTCTTTGGATTGAATTTTGAATCTACTGCGAGAAATAAGTTTGAAATTAAATATATAAACCTAATTTCAAACGAACTGGGTCACGCGGGAAAGTTAACTGGGCCGGCCCACTACACACAGCGTGCGCGGGCGGTTTAAGTTGTTGTCCCCACCCGTTAGTGGGACTGGGGGGGTGCGAAGGGGTACGGGGAGATTATAACCATAGGATTAGATCGAGTATTAATGGGGAGGGTCGTCGTCCACGTCTGAACAGAACACGACGAGCACGAACCCTAGCGCGGCCAGTAGGGGTCAGTGGCGGCTCACCGGGGCTCAGGTGATGGTCGGCGATAGGGGCGAACAACGAAGTCAACGACGGCGATCCTCCTGGTATTGGCGGCTCCTCCTAGGGTGGCTCCAATCAGCGGCGCCCTTCTTCTCCAGTAGCAGCAAGCTCCGGCGAAATTCCGTCGATGCTGCGCTCGCCTTGCTCCAGGAAGAAGTGGGCACGATCAGTGAGAGGTGGGGAGTGGAATGGTGTGGAGAAATCGAATGGGGAAGGCCTCTATTTATAGTGCGATGAGGGAACTGAAGGGTGCGGGCTGAGCTCGTCGGGGTCGGCTTCACAGCGAGCTAATGGCATGGACGAAGGTAGGAGACGGTGCACGGTATCCTGGAAAAGCTCAACGTCTTCATGGCGAGGCGTGGGGTGGTGCGGTTCGGTCGAAACACGTAGACGCTCTGAGCGGCACCGACGGAAGTTTTAATGCCTATGGGGCATTTGCGAAGTAACGATATATGGCACACATTATGCACGACTGATATCTCCTCTGGCAGTTCTAGTTGATATGATACTTCTCCTCGACGATTCAAAATCTTGAAAGGTCCAATATATCTGGGGGCTAACTTTCCTTTGAGCTGGATACATTCCATTCCTTTCAAAGGTGACACTTTGAGATACACAAACTCTTCGATATTGAAGGCTAGGTCTCGACGTCTCTTGTCGGCATAACTCTTCTGTCTAGATTGGGCGGTCTTGAGGTGCTCATGGATCTTGTGAACTTCTCTTCTGCTTCTCGTAGTATGTCGGGTCCGAAAATCTGACTCTCTCCTACTTCCGACCAATTCAAAGAGGTACGACACTTCCTTCCATACATGAATTCAAATGGGGCGATTTGCAAACTAGCTTGATAATTGTTGTTGTATGAAAATTCTGCGAAAGCAGACAGTCTTCCCATTTAGATCCATATTCTAACACACAAGATCTCAACATATCTTCGAGTATTTGATTTACTCGCTCTGTTTGTCCGTCGGTTTGAGGGTGATAAGCTGTGCTAAAATCCAGTCGGGTTCCTAATCCTTCTTGGACTTTCTTCCAAAATCTCGAGGTAAACTGAGTTCCTCGATCCGACACAATGTTCTTGGGGACTCCATGCAAACTGACGATTCTAGCAATGTACAACTCTGCTAGCTTCGAGCTTTGATAAGTGGTCTTGACTGGTAAGAAATGGGCGACTTTGGACAATCTATCAACTATGACCCAAATAGAGTCATTTCCCCTACTAGATGTAGGCAAACCGGTGATAAAATCCATTCCAACTAAATCCCATTTCCATTCTGGAATCTACAATGGTTGCAACAGTCTTGCGGGTCTATGATGTCCCGCCTTGACTCTCTGACAAATATCACACTTG
Organism: Avena longiglumis; assembly: GCA_030063025.1. NCBI lineage: Eukaryota > Viridiplantae > Streptophyta > Magnoliopsida > Poales > Poaceae > Avena > Avena longiglumis. The sequence continues at coordinate 417,516,875 of CP125975.1, read as the reverse complement.
GATATGTAGCTTCCGATTTCTCTCTTCATCTTATGCCACCAAAATTGCTCCTTCAAATCTTGATACATTTTCGTTCCTCTGGGGTGGATAGAATAAAGAGTATCATGGGATTCTTTCAAAATAGCTTGCTTCAACTCTGAATCTGCTGGCACACAGATACGTCCTTTGTACCACAAAACTCCTTCTTCATCTTCGGTGAATTCGGGTACCTTCCATGTACCGATACGACATTTGATTCCATCGATACTAGCATTTCCTTTCTACGCCTCCTTGATTTGACTGATCAAAGTGGGTTGAAGTTCTATGCTAGCCAAAAACCCTTCACTTACTAATTGCATTATGAAATCTTCCAACTCCTTGTGCAAACTTGGTTGCTCCTTCAGAATCATGGAGTTCAAGTGACACGGCAATCTGCTAAGGGAATCTGCTACCACATTGGCTTTACCGGGGTGATAGTGGATGTCAAGATCATAGTCCTTGATTAGCTCTATCCATCTCCTTTTCCTCATATTCAGCTCCTTCTAAGTGAAAATATACTTCAGGCTCTTGTGATCCGAATAAATCTCGCAACGGTTACCCATAAGGTAATGCCTCCATGTCTTCAAGGCTAAAACTACGACTGCTAGTTCAAGGTCATGGGTAGGATAATTCTTCTCATGTTGCTTCAGTTGTCCGGATAGATATGATATGACTTTGCCTTCCTGCATTAGCACACATCCAAGACCGATCTTGGATGCATCACAATACACATCAAAAGGCTTCGTGATATCCGGCATAATCAAGATTGGGGCTGAAATCAATCTCTTCTTGAGTTCTTGAAAGCTTGCTTCACATTTGTCCGCCCATTCAAACTTCTCATCTTTCTTCAACAATTGGGTCATGGGTCTTGTGATGCTCGATAATCCTTCTACAAACTTGCGGTAATATCCCGCTAATCCGAGAAATGCACGAACTTGGGTTTGCTTGGTTGGGGCTTGCCATTCTTCAACATCCTTAACCTTGGCGGGTTCAACGACAATTCCTCTGGCCGACACGATATGTCCGAGGAATCCTACTTCCTGTAACCAGAATTCGCATTTGCTAAACTTGGCATACAACTGATGCTCCCTAAGGGTTCCAAGGATGGTCCTCAGGTGTAGCTCATGTTCTTCTTCTAATTTGGAATAGATCAGAATGTCATTGATGAAAACAACGACAAACTTATCGAGGAAGTCCATAAAAATATTATTCATGAGGTTCATGAAATAAGTGGGGGCATTGGTTAATCCAAAAGACATGAAAGTGCACTCATACAATCCATATCTGGTGGTAAAGACAGTCTTTGGAATATCTTCTGCATGAATCTTGAGTTGATTATAACCAGTTCTAAGATCAATCTTAGAAAACACTTTGGCACCAGTCAACTGGTCAAACAGACCTTCTATATTTGGCAGTGGGTACTTGTTCTTGATGGTGACATCATTCAGCTTCCGATAATCCGTACATAAACGGTTACCTCCGTATTTCTTGTCCACGAACAAGACAGGTGATCTCCATGGAGAAGCACTTGGTTGAATCATGCCTATTTCAGCATAGCATCCAGTTTCTTCTTTAGCTCCACTAATTCAGATGGTTTCATACTATAAGGTCTCTGGTTTATGGGTCCGGTTCCAGGGATTAGTTAAATGATAAACACGATATCCCGATATAGGGGCATATCGGGCAAAACATCTGGAAATACATCGGGGTATTCACAGAGTATTCTGACTTAGTCAATGGTTGGTTGGGCTATACTCTTGTCGCACTTGAATTAACGGGGCAAGGTTTCACATACATGCTCTACTGATATTCCAGCTATACTGGTCATGGTTATGGCTTTCTTGGCACAGTCGATTAATCCTTTATGTTTCGACATCCAATCCATTCCTAGTACTACTTCCAATCCTTTAGTTACAAGTACTATTAGATTAGCATAAAAATCTATGCCATGGATTCTGATAGGTACGGCCTTGCAAATTTGTCTAGCTTTGGTGGTTGAACCAGGTATTTGAACTATCATAACATGCTTCAATTTTGTTGGTTAAATCTTACTAGTGCATGCAAATTATTCTGTAACAAACAAGTGCGATGCTCTAGAATCAAAAAGCACTCTTTCAAGTACTAAGTTAACAGAAAACATACCCAGTGATACGTCCAATTTGCATCACCTTTCTATATCATAATTTGCCTCTATTCATTGATATATGTCTTATAATGAGGTCTTACTTATGTATTTTCCACTATTTTTGCATGTTGGATGATTCTTGGAGGATGGACTGCCGGAGTTTGGATTCTGATGGAAAAAGAGGTGTTTTGATGCAATTTCGCGAAGATTAGAAAAATACCAGAAAAATATGGGAAAATTATATTTTCCCGGAAGACGAAGGAAGCCAGAAGGGGAGGCGTAGAAGGGCCACAGGGGGCCCACACCCCCTAGGCGCGGGTCCCTCCTGGGCCGCACCTAGGGCAGGTGTGGCCCACCTACTCGGCTCCCGACTCCGCCCTCTCGCCTATATATTCCTTATGGAACCCTAACACCAAGGAGCAACCATAGATAGATTTCTGCCGCCTCTACGGGACGGAAAACACCAAGAGAGAAGATCTCTCCGGCAGACATATTTCTGCCAAGGGAATTCCTTCCCGGAGAGGGGAGATCTTTGCCATTAACACCGTCATTGAGCTAGGATTCATCGGGATCATAATCATCATCATCTCCACTAGCACCATCATCACCACTCCGTCCCGCTGTAAAAATTGTGTTGGATATTGCTTTAATTCTTAGGGGAAACTTTCTCGATGTTAATTACTATTGTAGTTGATCGTTGTGAGTGGAACCATTGGATTATTGTTTATGTTCATATTGTTTTTCATCACCATATCATCTTTGATCTTGATTCATATGATGTCTTGTGAGTAGTTCGTCTAGTTCTTGAGGATATGGGAGAATTCATGTTGTTAGTAGTGGATTTGTGTTGAGTTATTATTCAATGGTTTAGTATTTAAGTTGTGGTGCTATTCTTCTAGTGGTGTCATGTGAACATCGAATACATGATACTTCACCATTTATGGGCCTAGGGGAATGTATTGTGTATTTGGATACTAATTGTGGGGTTGCCGGAGTGACAGAAACCTAAACCCCTGTTAGGACACCTTTGCATAAGGGAGCGTAGGATCTCAGAGTTTAAGGCTATGGTTAGGTTTATATATTAATTACTTTCATGTAGTTGCAAATGCTTGCAGGGGGTTTAATCACAAGTATGTATTAGTCCAAGTAAGGTCGGTACATTAGCACAGGTTCACCCACACAACACTTACAAAACCAAAGAAGAGTACTTAGCTATTTGAAGCGAAAGCACTTGACGGAATTCCCATGTGTCCTCAAGAACGTTTGGTCCTTATAAGTATTTCCACCGGATTGTCTTTGCTAAGAAAGGATTGGGCCACCTACTGCTTTTGTTCTTTGTCTTTATTACTTGCACTTTGTTTTGTTGCTTTATCAGAAAACCCCTAAAAATCCGTTTGCTAAGTATTTACAGAGAGTTCCTGCTCCATACCACTAGTCAACACCTTCTGCTCCTCGTTGGGATTGACACTCCTATTTACCGAAAGTACTGCGATACACCCCCTATACTTGTGGGTCATCAAGACTATTTTCTGGCGGCGTTGCCGGGGAGTGAAGCGCTATTGAAGAGTGGAACTGGTAAAGGAAACTTCTACTGTGAGTATTGCCTTTTGTTACTGCTTGTTACTTTGTTTCCAATATGGATAATGTAGCGGGAGTGTCCCAACCTTTATACAACATAAGGTGGAGTCCCCTGTGTTTACAATGCTAGTCCCTGGATCAATAGCTAGCATCCACAGTTAAGATGTAATATCAAGAAACAAAGGTCATAATACAACTTTATAACCAGCAATAACATAATTTTATTACATCTTACATAGCTCATTTGGCTATTACATTACATTGCAGCAGAATATCTATAGCATGGGGTCCTTCATCTTCAAAGTGCCACAGGCAGATGTTGGTTGTAGACTTTGTAATCCTAATCAATCAATCTTCACTAAAATCAATCAAACCTGCAATATTACAAGTTACAGCCACAAGGGTCAATACATTTGAATTGTATTGGCAAGTGATACTATGGTAGTATAGTGGAATCTATCATCTATATGCATTTGGCTAAGTGGAGTTGAGGCTTGCATTGCTCAAAATAGATTTTCCTTATCATTTTGAAAATACTAAGTTTTTGTTTTGACAAAATCTTTTCCAAGGCTTCTCTCAATCAAAGATTGAAGATTTCAAATAACCCTTGTTCAAACCACAAGTTTTAACTTAGAAATTTGAATGATGAGATTCTTGATTGCTTCCATGTCTTGATGCTCAAATTGTCCTTTACCAGGGACATGGCTAAGTACTTAGATTTTACACTCTGCAGAGGTGGTGCACTTTCCCCACAAGACTTGGTTTCCCAAGACAAGATCTTTCAGAAGCCTTCCCTTAGACCAAAATGGACGCGTTCCAACCTATCAACACTACCACCAACTGTCCATATGGCTAAGTTCTTGCAACCTATATGATCATGGCAGAGCCCATATTGCCAAGTGGTTGTACTTGAAGCTTCTCAACATTTGACATCTCAAATCTCTTTGTTCCTAGGTGGCAATCCACAAGTGTGATACACAAGGTTCACCAGTCCCCTGGCCTTGTGTAACCACTCAACCAAAAACCACCAAGCAAGTCCCATTCCACCCAGGTGATTCATTAACTTAGTTGTTTTATTAAACAAAACACAAGTCCTCAGACTTAGAAAATTTTCCATAGTGTGAATATATTTCCACCCATGTTTTCTATTAGCTAGGCTAAGCTTGATAGTAGTGGGAATCTTAACTTAGGAAAATCCTACTAAGGTTTCATCTACTAGGTTTTCCTGTAGCAAGGTTTATACTTAGCAAAATCCATGCAAGTTTTACTTAGCAAAAATCACTAATGCAGAGTGAAAGTAATGGGACAAATAGTATGAAGCATCACTTGCCTTTTTGGTAGAGTATAGGTTCAATCCTTGTCCTTGCAACAATCACACTCTTCAAGTCACTACAATTCAATCAAGCAAGGCACAAACTCAATCTACCAAACAAGCAAAATCAACACATAAAATAACAGAGTCAAAGTAATGCATGCAAGCATGCCAAGGATTGTTTTATTTGAAAAAGTGGTTCCTAATGGGTCATAAACATTGGAAAACACCTAATGGTCATTTTGTAAAGTGGCAAAGTCATTTGCAAAAGGTTTCACTTCCTAAACCATTTTCAAAACAAAGTATCATTTTATGTGGTGTAGAAATATTTTTACTAAGGCATTAACCTATAGGGTTCACCAAATATGTTTTCAAACCACAAAACTTGATGTTTGGGGTCAGAGAGTTTAAAACAAAACATTTTCCAAAGGTTTTCTTCCAAAACCATTTTAAATAAATAAACCACATTTCTATTTGACTAGAAATGGTTTTAAATCAAAGAATCACTATTTTCTTTCACCAATTACATTTTTGAAACCACAAAGTGTTTCCTAGGGTCAGTAGGTTCAAAGAAATACAATTTCAAAAGATTTTAACCCCAAATTCATTTTTAAACAATTTTTACATCCTTAACAAGCAATCAAAAGTTTCTGCAAAAACCAACAAGCTAACAGATACTATTTACTAAACCAATGGCATGGTTGGCTAGGGCTTGTTCCACTGATTCCAATGATACTAAATTTGCAATTTTTGGACGTGTGGATCAAAAGTTACAATGGTTTGAAAATCACAATCTAATCTGATTTCAAAAATCAGTTCTAACCAAAGTCTGGCCACGCGTCACTTTATCATTGGACGATACCGGTTCAGCCGGATCGGCTCTGTGGTGCGTTGGATCTAATTAGACCGTGTGGTCCAGAGAGCGTACCCTTTCGCGGTTAAGTGATTCTATCGCGAGTGTCAGATCTCGATCCTACGGTGCTAGCATGTTTGACCAAAAGTGAGCGGCGCCGACGGTGGCTAGCGGCGGTGCACGGCCAGGCGCTGGCGGTGCTGGCAAAACAGGAAGCGAGGGAGGAGGGGAAGGTTCTCACCACGTTCGCAAAGGCCTGAGGAAGCTCGACGTGGTCTCCTTGGGTCAAGGGGCGCTCTGTCGTGGCGGTAATCCCTCGCCGGAGTTGCTCCCGGCGTCAGGCGGCTCTGGTTGTGGTTGGGGACGGTGCTGTGGATCACCTCGAGACAAAATGATGACGCGGTTAGACGCGCAGGATCAAAACAAAGTTGTGTGCGTGAACGAGAGGTAGAGGGGCGGCCGGAAACTACATGTGGGGCTCGTCGGAGTTGGAGCGGACGGCGGCGTCGTTCAGAGCTTGTTGCAGACGTTGCTCTGGGGCGCCCGCGGTCGTATGGGTGGTACCGGAAGAAGTGTCTGGGAGTGGGGAGTCTCCTAGTGTGCTCAGGGAGGCACGGGGCAGTGTTGAGTCGCCGGAATCGGCACCAGAGTGTCATCGGAACAGAGGGAGTGCCAAGCCAAATTGAGGCAGCCTCGGGGCAGAGAGGGAGTGGCGACAGAGGGGAAAGGAGGAGATGACGCAGGCGTTTTATCGTGCATGGTCGCAGCGTGGTTTAAGGCACGACATTAAGGTGAATTGAACGCGGCTTTCAATGGCAGCAACGGCAGCGAGGTTTGGGGGGAGGAGGTCGCGGTGAAGAAGATGACCACGTGGCTGTGAGGTCTATCTGGCAGTGAGGGAGTGAGAGGGAGAAGAGGGGCCACCGGTCATTGGTTCTGCGGGTCAGTTAACAGGTGAAAAACGATTCGCCGAGGGAGAGGGGGACTGGGCTGTTTTGCTGGGCTTGTGGGTTTGGCCGGCTGCGCTGGGTCTGGTTCTATTTTTTTCTTTCCTGAACCTTTTCCTTTTTCTATTTTCCAAATCTGTTTTGAAATTTCAAACAATCAAACAATGTTCAAATCAAATCAAATAATCACCAAACCTTGCACTATGAATTTGGTTCTGTTCAGTAACATAAACCAAATTCCAAAACCAAAATAATAATTTTTATTTTAGGGTCCATTATTAATTAAGTAAATAGACCATTGTTACTAAAATCAAAATAGGATTTGTTTTATTCAAAAACTCCATTTTGAAATCTAATTATTTTCAAAACCAAATCAGTAGGTTTTATTTGGGAATATAAAATACTTGGAAAACTTATTTTTAAATAAATAAATAAGTTTTGTTATTTTGGAAATAGTAAAAACCTTTATTAATAAATCTTGGATATTAAATCCTTATTAATTTATTTTAAATAAAACTTTACCACTTTTATCAAATCAAAATGTTTTATTTCAAAAGTTTGGCCAAGGTTTAATTTGGCTCTATAAAATAATCCTTATTTATAAACTTCTATTTCTTTTGAAAACCAAATCTTTTTATTTAAAAGATCCAAAATAGTACTTCCAAAATATTTTATTTTCCTTTATTTAAAATGTTTACCTTTTTAAATCTCTTTAGGATTTTTATTTGATCCAAATTGGTTTGAGGTTCCAATTGAATTCAAAAAGTTTCTTCTGGCCCTGAAAATCAAACAAAGTTTTATTTTATTCATTTATTTTCACATTACAAGATTTGGAAAATCTTGGGATGTGACAGGCTACCACCCTTAAAATAAATCTCGTCCCGAGATTTGGGAGGCTAGGGGTTACGAGTTGGTTCAAAACAACTAGGGTACTACCACCCTTAAATTTTTTCAAACTAAACTACATCTTGGCTTGCTTGGGATCCTGGGGAAACTTCTCTGGGCAACCTTCTGCATAGTGTCCTTTGTTTCCACACTTGACTCATGGTCCAAGGTTGAGATCCTTCATAGGCTTGTTTAACTTGTTGTTCATCTTTTCTGGACAATTGTTTACATAGTGGCCTAGTTCCTTGCATTTGAAACACATCACTTGGCTGATATCTTTCTTTTCCTTGGGTAACAATTCTTCTTGTTTGTTTCCTTGGTTCTTCTTCTTTTCTGGGCATTCATTGGCATAGTGTCCCATCTCTTTGCAATTGTAACATTTCACTTGAGTAATATCCTCCTTGTTAGGGTTGAGGAATTTCTTCTTCTTCTTCTTCTTCTTCTTCTTCTTCTTCTTCTTCTTCTTCTTCTTCTTCTTCTTCTTCTTCTTTTTGGGTCTCTCCAAAGCTAGGAGTTCTTCTAGTTCATGTTCTTCATAGGTGGAAGATCTTTCTCTCTTCTTGAGGCATGATCTTCATGCTCCTTGGATGCATGATACTTGTCTCCACAAATAATGCAAGCTGGGGCTCCATCTAGAATGATATTTCTGTCATCCTTGTTGTCACAAACTTTCTTGGAATAGTTTTCTTCCATTTTGATCATTTGATCAGTCACCTTAAGCATCAGTTGGCCTTGGGTTTCCAAAAATCCTTGCAGGGCTGGATCTTCTCCACTAGTGTTAGCTATGAATTGAGCTGTCACTTGGTTCAACTGGTGTTGGGTTGCTATGAGCTCTTTCATGCTATCCTTTTGGTTGGTGTTGGTGTCATCAACCTTGATGTTGGAGTCTCCTGGAGTAGTCATCTGTTTGGGTTGAATGGAGATTAGAATAGGCAAGATATTTCTAAGGAATCAATTCTAATCACACACATCACAATTCACTCAAGCAATGTGCAAGCATTCACAAACAACTTTTCAATCAAACAACAAAGTTCAAGCACATACTTAGACAACAAAATATTTTTGTTACACCATATAAGTTGGTGTGTTTGTCTTAACTAAAATATGGTGGTCCATCTATATGGTTCACTTGTGATCTTTCCATCTTTCTTGGTTGATTCTTTCTTGTATGAAGTCATGGTTTCTTTGAGAAAAACTCTTGGTCACATAAACTTCAAAGGTGTTGATGGATCCTTCTAAGTTGTGTTTCTTTAGTCTCCAATTCTTTGAGAAAGATTTCTTGTCTCACTTATCCTTAGTGGTATCCAAGTTGGAAGTCCTTGGTAAATATGCTGAAGATGTTGAAGTCATTAGAGTTGAAGAAGTTGAGGTCATTAGAGTTGAAGATGTTGAAGTCATTAGAGTTGAAGAAGTTGAGGTCATTAGAGTTGAAGATGTTGAAGTCATTAGAGTTGATGAAGTCCTTTGCACATGTTGAAGTCTTTGGTCATGGGGTAGGTTTTTCCATCAAGTTGAAGTAGAAGAGATGTAGAGTTGAAATCAAAATGGTTAAGCAAAGAGTTTACAAGATTGTTTATAAGTAAGTTTTGGAACAAATCCAACTCCTATTTTTCTAAGGGTTTTTGTCCAATCCTAGGTTTACAAATCCTACAGGCAACACAATGCTCTGATACCATCTGTAGAGGGAGTGTCCCAACCTTTATACAACATAAGGTGGAGTCCCCTGTGTTTACAATGCTAGTCCCTGGATCAATAGCTAGCATCCACAGTTAAGATGTAATATCAAGAAACAAAGGTCATAATACAACTTTATAACCAAGAATAACATAATTTTATTACATCTTACATAGCTCATTTGGCTATTACATTACATTGCAGCAGAATATATATAGCATGGGGTCCTTCATCTTCAAAGTGCCACAGGCAGATGTTGGTTGTAGACTTTGTAATCCTAATCAATCAATCTTCACTAAAATCAATCAAACCTGCAATATTACAAGTTACAGCCACAAGGGTCAATACATTTGAATTGTATTGGCAAGTGATACTATGGTAGTATAGTGGAATCTATCATATATATGCATATGGCTAAGTGGAGTTGAGGCTTGCATTGCTCAAAATAGATTTTCCTTATCATTTTGAAAATACTAAGTTTTTGTTTTGACAAAATCTTTTCCAAGGCTTCTCTCAATCAAAGATTGAAGATTTCAAATAACCCATGTTAAAACCACAAGTTTTAACTTAGAAATTTGAATGATGAGATTCTTGATTGCTTCCATGTCTTGATGCTCAAATTGTCCTTTACCAGGGACATGGCTAAGTACTTAGATTTTACACTCTGCAGAGGTGGTGCACTTTCCCCACAAGACTTGGTTTCCCAAGACAAGATCTTTCAGAAGCCTTCCCTTAGACCAAAATGGACGCGTTCCAAACTATCAACACTACCACCAACTGTCCATATGGCTAAGTTCTTGCAACCTATATGATCATGGCAGAGCCCATATTGCCAAGTGGTTGCACTTGAAGCTTCTCAACATTTTGACATCTCAAATCTCTTTGTTCCTAGGTGGCAATCCACAAGTGTGATACACAAGGTTCACCAGTCCCCTGGCCTTGTGTAACCACTCAACCAAAAACCACCAAGCAAGTCCCATTCCACCCAGGTGATTCATTAACTTAGTTGTTTTATTAAACAAAACACAAGTCCTCAGACTTAGAAATTTTTCCATAGTGTGAATATATATTCCACCCATGTTTTATATTAGCTAGGCTAAGCTTGATAGTAGTGGGAATCTTAACTTAGGAAAATCCTACTAAGGTTTCATCTACTAGGTTTTCC